>JADLZN010006642.1:0-288802 GCA_018155175.1 Sinocyclocheilus anophthalmus | reverse complement strand
GGTTCGACGTGTTGTGCGTTCATATATACAGTATATATATTTATTTATTTTTTGCATCCCTTAATTTCTGACTATTATTCTTCTTAAAAGCATTAGTTTCACTTTTGAATTGCCATATCCCATAGTTTTCTAAAAAAAAAAAAGTTGAAATGTGATATGAAGATCTTGAAAGCTGGCTTCAGTGTGACCAGAAGTGAAAGACACAAGATTCATCAGAATAAAATCTGTGGGTTTAATCTCTTTTTTCTCCTGCAGCTTAAAGGACAGACGAAATCCCACGATTCAATCTCATGTTTACATACTGTATGCACATTTAAAAGCCCAGTCAAGGAGGGTGGGAATAAAGAGCAGGATGGAAGTATAAAACATGATACAGAATTAGCATCCCCAACAGTTGTTGTCACGAATCCAGTCTATAAACTTCCGTTCACTCACAACCAGAGGTCACCCACTCTCCACATGGACTCTCACACTACTCAGACTGTTACGCATCACCCTGGACTACATTTCCGATGCTCCATTGCACTAATCACAAGCTCACCTGAAACCAATCATACACAGCTGCTACCAATAACACACACTATATAAATCAGTCTCACGCCACCATTCAACACCGAGTATTGTTTGCGCATATCGCTCAGTTAGTGATAGCAACGTTATGGAGCCCTTTTCCTAGTCTTGCATTTGTTCCTAGTTCTAGTCTAGTCTTTCCTCATTGTGTTATTCGATTACCTGGTTGCCTAATTCTCTGCCTGCCTTGGATTTCTCTCGCTTTATCGTTTGGACTCTGTTTGCCGATTTACTGGACTATCGCCTGTTTGTGGATTACCCATTTACCATGCCCTCTGGATTAGGTTCGCCGATCGAAGACCTTCACCTGCCCTAGGAATGCTCGTTGCCTTGCCTGTGATGTACCTGTGTTGTTGTCTGACCCTTGCCCGTTTTTTGACCACACCGTTGTAATAAAGCCTTGCACATGGATCCGCACGTCTCATGTTCTGATTACTCCATAACATTAATAGACATAGTTAATAAAAATCAAATAGTTAATAAACTGTATTTTTTTTTGCATCATAACTGTTTCTAACCCCTTTCATTTGTGTACGACTGACAAATATACAACATAGTTTATGTTAAAACGGTGTAATCCAAATGGATGGAAATTTTAGATGCAATATAAATACATCTTAATTTTAAATCTAAATTTGCCAGTTGAAAGGGAATATGCTCATCAATATTATAGTTCATCTTCGATTATGCGTGCACCCCACAGGCCTATGCAATAAGGTGCACACAATATAATATTACATAAGACTATTAAACATTCACTTTAGGTGTTCTATTTTTCCTCCATGACTCCAAAGAGAGCAAATTGAGGCTTGAGGCAATTCTGGAGGCAAATGAAAAATGAAAAGGTAATTAAGTCCAGGATGGAAGTAGCAAGACTGTCACAAGAATGAAATTGAGAAAGTAAAGGAATCAGGTTTCCAAGCTATTAAAACAAATTCTCCAGCTAGCGCACAAGAGATCTCTGGGTACAGGAAGCCATTGTCTGGCCCATGACAGGTCTCAATAAAGCCCTACTAATTTATTTCAAGAGTGCCATTATTCCCTTGCCCTCACAGGTGTTGCTCTATTAAAATGTAATGCATTGCTCCGTGCAGGAAATTTCCAGCGTTTCTCATCGCCTGGCTAAATTGAAGACACCCATTTGAATGACACCGCTGTGAGGAATTATACTGTAAAAAAAAAAAAAGAAGTAGACACAGCTGGCACCTCAACTAAATGATAATGCATGAGCCACATTATTTACCTTTTAGGTGTTTGCAGAAGTGTTCTCTCTCAGGATATATATTCTCACCAGACGTAGATTGGTAATGCATTTAAACATCTTCCCTTTTCTTCTGTAGGCCCATTTTTAATCCATTCTTGCTCAGACACTTACATTTCCTATTCTGGCCCTTATGTGAACCCACTCAAGCAAGGCGGGAACTGTGGAACAACATGACCCTTTGGGATAGTGGTTAACAGAACATTTTAATCTGCCTGCTTTTATTCCTCTGTAACTCACGCCATGTGTATAGTCTCCAAATAACCTTGCCACTATCCAGAAGTGGTTTTATTGATAGAGTTTGTGTTCAGTATGGCAGAGAAAGACATAAAGGTCAACGAAAGGTTTCATTTCGGATAGAAAGAGAGATATAGACACCACGTCAACTCTCATAACACATTTACAGCATACTATTGTGTTGACGGTGCAATTTTTTGTTTATCTGAAGTTTTATACCTAAAGAAATGAATACTAGTTTTGACAAATCTGTTTGAAATTATGTGAACCCGCTTGCAATGAAGACTCCAGTCATATCAGTGGCCTAGAAAAGACTATTTTATTCTATTATTTTATTTTACTTAAGACAGGCTGTCTGCACGGTGGCCGCTTTTTTGAAATCATATGTCCAGCTGTGTCAACTAACTCAACCGAGTTAATAAAAACAACCTTCAGACAAACTTATCTCAAGCTCTGACAATTCAACTTGCTTTATTGTGCTCTGGTCAACCTAAAAAACAGAAACAAAACAAAAAAAGACCACCTGAGCTCAGGGCCTATTTATCTATAAAATGCAATTAATAATAGTAAAAAATAAATAAATAAAAACACTCATTTTGATTCTCAATTCTTGCATTTTAACTTAAAAAAATGCTAGTACATTTGACAAATAATTGCCAAAGAATGACAAGTAACACACTGAATTAAATGTAAAATTTTAAGTATAAAAACTGAAATGGGTGTTTTCTTGTACAACATAATCTAATAATCTTTGTTTTATTTACAGCTTCAAACTACTCTTTTTCACAATGTAGTTAAGAGTAAAATAAATATATTAAGAAATATTTCACTCAAAGCCTTTAAGCCAACACTGAAAGGTTGTACTCACAAATTAGATTTTTGATTTATTTTTATGCTTTTTAGACCCCCTTAAAAATTGGGACACTGGTGAAACATCTACTATAGTATAATGAAATATTTGCAATATGTTGCATGCAACATACTGTCATACATTCTTGTGAAATCATTATTAGACTATAATAGTATTGTTAATATAGTAATAATAGTAATGTTTGCCAGTAATGCCAGCAAACCACCCATAACATCAGAAATCAGAACCTACATCAAAAATAAGGATTCGATTCTGGTAATAAATCATGTTCAGCCTGACTCTGGCTATTGGCTATGTTCGAAATTATATTTCAGTTTAATTAACTCATATGTACACTGAGTGAGTGCAACACATAAAGACAAGCATCCTCACTCCATTAATTTTAAATTCAGAACCTGCACCAGATCGGCTAATAGGCATTCGGCTGCAGGGCTGGTTGCAATGGCTGAAATATGGAGATAAATAGGAAGGACTGACTCTGTGGCGTGCAGTGGTGGCTTATTTGTGAGTGCTCAGTAACCCAGCGTGGAGTGCAGACCCGGCTCGGCTGTGTGATTTCTGAGCTCTGACAGAGCTCTGGAGGAAATTGCACAGGTGGATGGTTCTGTGATTGCACAGGCCCTTCTGCACGTCTTGCTCTGTCACAACAGCATGACAGTCTTACTACCGATTTTTCCAACGACTCCACACTCGGCTCCTCCTGCACTCACGCTGTAATAATCGAAAGATGAAATTAGATCATTTGGGAAAAGTCGTTTGTTTCCACTGTCAGTGTGCTTTGTGTATTTGTTCATGGATTGAATTATGGCTCAGAGATGTGTAATAATAAATATATGAACAGTGCTCCTTGTGATCCATCATAAAAAATGTCAGTCACGGAAAAAGTGTTATGGATATGAAACAGAAACTTTTTTTTTCTTTGAAAAAGAGGGGTAATTGAATGTAATTGTACTACTAATATGCAGTTTTCACAGTAAGGCTTCTCATCTTTTGTTATTTGGCCTGTAATTGTGACGCTTCAAACGCTTATCAAATCCCTTAGAGAATATAACATGGTGAACAAAATATTGGAGCATTTTTTCATTCAGTGGGAAAAATCGCTGACCAACATCACATGCTTTATATATTATAGATTGTATACAGAGGGGTGACTGTGGCTTTATCTCAGTAACTAGATGATTTAGAGTCAAAAGTCCAATTACACAAATGTGTGTACAAGTTATCCTCCAAACTAAAATCAAATATCATCATATTTTTGCTAGCATATAGCTGTTGTGTAAATACTAAAAAAAACACACTGGAATAATAATACTCAGTTACATAAGTATTTTAACCAAAAAGTTTTTTCAGTATGTTTCATAAATGTTTGGTCAGGGCAAGCTGTGACATGTATTTTAATCATATAAATGACACCTTACTTTTTAGCAGTTTCATGAATCAATTTGTGTTTCATAATTGTTTAAATTTAAATGAAAAGCCTAATGGATAGAGAGTCTGACTTGTAACCCTTGAGCAAGGCACCAAACCCCCAACTGCTCCCCGCGGCACAGCCCAAGACAATATTGAGCTGCCCCACTGCTCCAAGCGTTGCTGTTTTCAACGCCTGTGTGTGTAGCAACTTGGATGGGTGAAATGCAGAGCACAAATTCCGAGTATGGGACACCATACTTGGCTACACGTCACTTTCACTTTCACTAAATATGTGAGACTTAAGATTCATTATAGGTAAATAACTACAAGAACAGAAAAAAGTGCAGAACATGGTAAAACTATTTGTACTACAAACCAGTGTGTTTACAATTATCATAATAATCTGTAATAATATGATAACAAAAATACCAGTTTGCATTATAAGGCAGCAAATGTCTCCGGAAGCCTAGTTGGCCGCATCTGCTCTTATGTTAAAAATAAGGTGGATAATAAGCTGTTAATAGCGAGTTCCCTCGTGACAACTTACCCCATATAGTCTAGTATCTTTTTTCATGGGCAATAAAAGTTGAAATTTAAGGTATAAGCATATGCAAAAATTGAGTCAAATAAAACTCCACTGAGAAATTTTCCTGCATTAAAAAGTGTGACAACTAGCCCCAGTACCCCTGATATTATTAGGTTTTCTGCTGTAAGCTTATTTGATTATTTGATAGAAGACCGTGATGCCTATTTCAATAGCTTTTTAAAGCTTGTTTGTCTTTCTCCTAAACATTCCTGCCCCCACAACCACTTTTTAATATAAGGATGGTATTACTCTCACCATTTTAAGTTCTCATGGTCAGTCAGTAAAGATAAGCCATTCTTTATAGTCCAGTGGTGGACCTGTCCTCACTGAAGATTGCTTCCCTTTGTAGCAGACCCCCTCTGCTGTCAGTCTGTCTCAGAAGTGATGATGAGCCGAAAGAAACCGAAAAAAAATTTTTGACTGTGAAGTCAAAATATTGAAGTGTGAAGAAAAAAGACACACCGGCTGGTTATGAGATGTGGCAAGCGTTAAAGAGGAGAAGCACATATCCGTTTTCAATTTTGATGAAGGCACCCACTGCTTAAATTCCCTTTTCTCATTGTCACTGGATCCTTTCAAATTCATGGCACATCAAATCTGCATTTGGAAAGACGCAGCTAATCAATGTGCATTCAACATCTAAGCTTCCTGACAAAATAAAATTTCAGCTCAGCAAATTTTTTAGAAGAGTCGCTGCTGACATTTTCGCTTTCCCGTGAATTAGACGAATCTTTGAATGCCGTAGACAGCACGTCTGTTTGTACGCTTCGAGTTTCTCTCAGACTTTAAATAAAATGACTATGTAGATAATAATAACATCCATCACTGTGCCTGAGAAGCACAGGAAGAGCATTATATAGACAGATCGTCTCATGAGTAAGCTTGCTTGATTAGGACGCCCAAATCAGTTTTCAACACATCCTTCATGCAAATCATTTAAATGGATCCAGGAGAAAAGATGTACTCCTTGAGGCTTCTCATCAGGAGATGCTAGACAGAGAGATGAAATAAAATGACTGTTTATTAAATCATGCTGCTCCCCGACAGACATTGTAATAGAAAGAAACAGTCTGACATCAAGAGAGCAGGAAATGTAATTCATTGTGGATTGACCTCTGCAAAAAGCTCACTGCTTGCCAAGACTAAATCTACTTCATTTAACAATTTCTATTATTTCATAGACGATAATTATATTTTTGGGGGGTCTTATTATGTTTTATTTTCAAATAATTTTGTTTTCTGATGGCTGTTTTTAGCTGAATACTAGAAATTAATACTGTTATTCAGCAAAGATGCATTAAACTGAGAAAAGTGACAGTAAAGACATTTATAATATTACAAATGAATTCTATTTCTAATAAATTCTTTTGAACTTTATATATTTATTAACGAATCCTGGTAAAATGTAGAGGTTTCAACAAAAGTTTTAAGCAGCAAAACTGTTTTCAACATTGAGTATGAGAAATGTTTCTTGAGCACCATATCAGCATAGAATGATTTATTGTTTTACTGTATTTTTTAATCAAGTAAATTGGTGAGCATAGGAGGCGTCTTAAAAAAAAAAAATCTTACCAACCCCAAACGTATGAACAGTACTGTATGCACAATGTGTATAAACAGTGTGTGTGTGCATTTATTGAAGTCCTTAAGGGTTCTCCTTATAATGCTATTTTATACCTTTAATGGACATGAAAGTGAAGTAATACAAGAACATAGTGGGAAAGAGAGGGGTAATGGGATTTGCATTCCCTGGAGCACTACAGCTTTAACACATTTTTAGCTTTCTATCAGAGCAATGTAAGATAGTCTTCTTACTTGGATCATGTTACTACATATGTTTTTATGATCTTACATACAGCGATACATGTTTGAACATCATAGCATCATACAGGGACTGCTAGAGGGCAACAGTAGAAACATTGACATATATGTCAGTCCAGTCTAGTTAATGGCAGAAACTCAGATAACTGCACAATTTCAATCAAGCTATGATTCCCCTTTCCTTCTCGTATCAAACAAAATGAAATCACAAAGCTGTTTGGCCCCCCTAAGGACCCTGATAGCACGGCTTTGAAGTCAGACTGATTTGTTGTAATATAACACTTTATTCACAGAGACTACAAAGATTTTAGTTCAACAAGCTTTTTTAGACTGTCAGAAGGAATACTGTTGTTGTACTCATGAATGCTAATGCTGAATCAAAACAATTAGCAGTTGTTCACTGTACAGTGTTCAACCTCTTTGTTAACTAAGCTGCCTTGTGCGTAATTAGAACAAACATAACTTCTGTTTATGCTGAGCTGCTCACTGTTTACATCACTGATCTCTGCACTGTCTGCAGAGTTTACATTATCAGCTCATTAGCCCTGATCACATGGAAGCCAATGTTAAATGCAAAGCAAAAATCACTTAAGAAAACAGGCATAATGCTGAACTAACATTTACAGTAGTGGAAAGTTGAAAAAGGAAATACTGGTTCGTGGAATGTTTATTTATTTATTGTGAAGTATGGACGTTCTTATTTTGCCTTTAGTATTGAAACAAAATCATACCCTTTTCATACTGCAAACTTGATATTATTATTATTATTATTATTTATACATGTATTTATAGTTATATCATAATCATAAACATAAATCACTATCATAAAATAAGCAAATACACGTAACTGGCAATACTATAGGACCATACCATTTAAAACTTAATATTTTGAAGTCGGATGCGTTTACCAATGGCTACATTGGTAGTTAATCAAAGATTACCTTAAAGACAGTAGTGTATGAAAATATTATTGCAATTACGAAATATTTTATTTTATTCGATTTTATTTTATTATTTTATGTTTTCATAAAAATTATTTATTCATGTGGTGCGGTAACGATGGATTTTAGAAAAAAGAAAAACCATTATCCACAGTCTTCAGTGTCATGATCCTTCTGAAATCATTCTAATGTGATGATTTGGGGTTCAAGAAACATTTCTTGCTTTTTTCAGGATTCTTTGATTAGCATCCATCATGTCTCCATTTTAAAAAAAAATTACTGACCCCAAGCTTTTGAATAGTAGTGCATATATTTAATATGTATTCAATCAAATTGGCAGTTAGCTGGGTTAGGCGTGCTGACCTGGACTCCTTTCAAGTTATTAAAGGAGTTGTGACTTCTACACATGGCAGCAATAAGCGTCTAGCATGGGACCTTCAGTTTCTCATTTTACCATACCATCACCTGAATCGTCAAGAAGAGATCTGCTAATGACCACCAGACCAGCATGTGTGTAGCAGGTAAGAGTTGCTTCCTCCGTCTCTTTTATTTCCTTTTGACAGTGCACATGTTCAATGTAAGCCGAGGTCAGCATTTGCTACAGAAGCACATTCCCAATCTCATTAACTTTGGGCCAACAAGCGAATGTCTTCATGACAAGAAACCCCATCTGTACCCTCCCAAAGCCAATAATCAGCACCAGCATCCTCTCCTCGCCAAGCAGCAAAGAGAAACGAAAAAACAGTGACAACGCCCGGTGCGGTCGGCAGCCGCAGGACATCGAAAATCCTAGACCATCCCCAATAGCTCCTTATTTGTGATGATGGGAGCGCAAAACAAGCATTTGATCAATTGCAGGAGTAATTGATATGAGCTGTCCTAGGGCAAGGAGCGCATTGCGCGTCACACTATCTACGAGGCTGGTAGGTAACGGCATCATGCATAACATCAAGTACATAGATGAGCACATCCCTCGGCCATCCAATATCATGAACACTTGACAAGAACATAAGATGGGACACACACATATGTATTCACTCATTAAATTATTTATCCTAACACTATTACTCAGCATACCCTCAAATTTGCACCTAATATACAGTAAATTAAAAAAAAAAAAAAAAGTATATATATATATATATATATATATTAGAATATATACCTGGTTAATAACCTGAACACACACAATTGTCAATTATATGTTTTTATTCCTTATTTACTTGTTCTATTTTTCTATTTTTTATTATCTGTGTGTTTTGTTCTGTCACTGTCATTCTGTTACACTGTGGAAGCTTCTGTCACGAAAACAAATTCCTCGTATGTGTAAACATACCTGGCAATAAAGCTCATTCTGATTCTGATTCTGATTCTGATTAAACTATAGAAGGTGTGACAAACAATGGATCTCCCAGCAGCCCTTTGTTACCTTAAATCAATTACGTTTCCATTCTGAGTGAACTTAAGTCTGGCTACTTGTTAAGAAATGGGCCGCCATCTTGTCCTGTAAGATGATGGCAATTTCATCATGTTCACGTTCCTGAGTGTCACTCCGAAATGTCCATGTGCAGACAAAGCAGTGTGATTCATGTGGCCGCACACATCTCCCAAGAGCCATCTGAAGAGTATGTAGGTTAAATTGCATTTGCCAAAATGGCTCTGTTCTCTTTATTTTTGAAAACCACAACTGCTAAACTGTCATTTTTATGACATATTTTTGTAAGCCAATGACAAAAGTTCCTGCGACAAAAACCCAATCGGATTTTTCAACAGGCTTTTGGCCTACTGCAGAAAATAAGCTCTGTGGCCAACAAAAGTTTCTGATTTTTACACATTTTGTTCATAATGATAATCATCACAAATTAACACAACTTATTGAAGCCTAAATACAATCAGCAGAAGTAAAAAGCTAAATGTAGCCTATAAACGAACTATACCACAGTTACATGACTTCAAAGTCACCATCACTAAGCTTCAGACAGCTCTTACAGTCTTTATTTAAAGAACATTTTCCCTGAAAGTTTGAGTTAAACAATGAGATTAAACAATGAGATTAAACCGTATAAACGCAAATGCTAATTTTCACAAGAATGTGTCATCTCTGCAACACTCTATAAATGACTTCTCAGGTCACCAGGTTTGTGCACACACAGTAGGAAAATTACAGTGGTATTTTGGGTAACACTGTACAGTGCTGTAGATGGAGATAATGTACAATGCTGATGTGGTATATAGAGATATTTTTATCACTTTGTAGGTATTATTCTCATGGTGACAAATTGACAAGCCACTTCTGAACGTGTGTGATTGTCAGGGTTGGGGGTAATGCATTACTTTTAAATTTACAATGAAATATCTGAGTTACTTTTCAAATAAGTATGCAAGTTGCTTTGTTTTCCCATTTATTGACTGAGAGCTATCCTATCCCCGTGTTGAGAGAAATTGGGAGTGAGGTGCAGACGAAAACGCACTTCCTTCAGGTTGAGTTTAGTTTGTAAAATTAATTTAACTTTTGGTGTGAAAGGGCCTTTATAGTTGCCAAAAATATAACGTTTGGGTTTTTTGTTATTAAAAAATATATATATATAAATAAGCAAGTAACGCAAAAGTAATGTAATGCATTACTTTCCATAAAAAGTAACTAAGTGACTCAACTTACTTTTTTCATGGAGTAACACAATATTGTAATGGACTACTTTAGTCAGTAATTTAGAAAAACGTAGCACATCTACATTTAATGGTTAGCTATTATTCTGTAAGCTATTATTCAGTAAGGTTGGGGAACAAGAGGAGAAAGAAAAGGAGCCTTTCTTTTGAATTCAGGCAAATTATTAGATGCTTCCACTTTTTAATGGTTATTTTCGACCCAGGTTAAGTGCATTCCCTACCTTGAAAAGCAGAATTCAGGGTTGACTCCCTTTGTTTTTTCCATGACATGACAAATTTTGTCTTAAAGTGCTTGTTGTCTGTTTCAGTGGATATTATTTCACAGTTGATGTGATACAATGTCTATAATGCAATGCTGATAAAGGCCCTAATGACCAGAATTGAGGAAATAAAAGTGGACCACTTAAAGCTAAGCTGAAAGATAAGCTTGTGCAATTATAATATCCCAGCAGTTTAAAAGAATCTATGCTGAAAATTTTCCAGTTACCTTAAAGCACCTTTAAAATGCATGGGTTATGCAGGTGATGAGCAATAGCATTCTACACATCTAATACTATAATACAGCCATTACTGAAATTTACAGGACATGTTTTGTAATACTTAGATTTATTTTTATTATTGTAATATTTATTGTAAATGTGAGAAAATATTTTAAAGTATCATTGTCCAACTGCATGGAAAGCTGATTTCATGAGAAGCCCTCGCTACAATGAAAAGTGATATTTAATTCATCATGCACCCCCATATGTTCTGGTTGTGAGAAAATTAGAAGCGCTCTTAGTGGATGAAGTCAATTATGAACTCCATCCATCAAACTGAAATTTTCTCCTGAGCACCAGAAATCCAGAGGTGAACAGTTGCTTGAAGCATCCACATAAACATCCCCAGTTAATAATATTATCTTTCTAATACATAAATCTAAATAAAATCTGCCACATGATCTTCTTGTATTATTTAGTTCAGATATGCTGATGGACAGTATCTGAACAAGGCTATGGCTCTCAAAAGAAACTGGGACAAAGTAATTTTGGGAAGGTGCAATAGTTCAGAACTATGGTAATGATGTTAGAAAATAAACTATATATTTTACTGTGAAACTATGAAATGAAAAGGTGAACATTATTTTACTAACAGCGCATCTGACCAAATGATGTTAGAGCTCCAGTTCTGCTGTGCTATAGCTGTTGTGAGCAGCAGTCATTACCTTATCTGGAATGGAGGCAGGTGTGATACCGCAGAAAACAAGCAAGCCAACAATCTCCAGGGCTGTGGGCAGAGACTTTGTGTAAACAAGAATGAAAAGCAAACCTGAGCACACTTCTAATACCAAAGCCTGGGGGGGATTCGGAAGAGTCAACAGATAGGATGTTGAAATCGACTCGTGCTGATAATAACCTGTGCTTTCCGAAAGGACAAGTGCATGTAAAATATATTCTACTATTAGCACAGCTGGACTTATTTACTAAGCATTTACTAAAGAGATCATGTCAAACAGTTGTAAAGGCGAAAGTGCACAATAAATAAAGTAATTTTCTCCCAAAAGAATCGACTCTGAACAGCCTAAACGAGTCGTTAGTAATACAAATCCCACTACACATCACTGGGTAACACATTTGCATAATGCCCACCTATACTCTACGTTGGCCGGCTGCGAACAACTTGACCCGCCCTCAAGCACGTCATTTTACTTGTGACTGCTTCTCTAATCTCAGGGAGTTCAATGCGGGATTCACAAAAAAACTTGTACTTGAAAGATGGCTCAGTAGCCAGTTTATTTGGACCAGCTGGCTCCACTGAATCACAACCTGATAAATAATAGATGATTATATTTTCTATCGAGCGTTTAAAATACGAAACTAGGCTTAAAAACACGTGCAAATGATAGGCTTTCATGACGACGCGCAGCAGTGGCCCATCACCTGTCCTGAGCGTCTTTCATGCTGGCCTCAGGCAGTAGGTTGAAATCCCCGCCCCCAAACAGCCGTAGGCCCCTACTCGTCATCACCTTTCTCCCCAGTAGCAGTATCGGTGTAAGGAAGCTGTCAGTTCTGAAACTTTTAGATCTCAGAAAACTTTTTGAAAAAGTTTAATTATTTTCAATTTTACCACTTTAAGGAAATTAAATGGTTCCACTCTAGAATTAGAAACAGGTCTGTACAACCATTAGACATCTCTGATTGCCTCCATTGTCAAAATTTGGGTACTGATTTTAATTCCCTGTTTTTAGTTGGATGTTACATGCGTCATGCTTTTGAATATATACACACACACACTCACACACACATAATGTTTGATGTTCAAGAAAGTTTCATAAGCATCTGTGGATAGGATGGGGATAATGTGTTTATATTTTCCGAAATGCTTCTGCCCACCTCTTCTGACTGAGATTTGTCTAACCAAGACAAGGGCACACAGTTGGTACCCATCTAGGATAGTGTCTATTTGCAACAGGACTGTCAAAAACATTATGAGCAAGGATAATTGTTACTAAAGAAGAGCTGCGAATGCAAATGGAGAAAATCTTTGTCTATGCATTTGCAATATCCGAGGTCTCTGCTGAGGGTTATGTAAGAATGGCTGTTGTATAAAGGCATTTTCAATTGTTGTGCAACTAACAGCCTGTCAGTTTTCGCAATTATGGATTGCCCTTTAAAGAGGGCCAGAGGACACCAACACTGTTTCTTAGCGTCTGCTTTTCCATGTACCAGCAGGTGCTCTGAGCAGCCAACTCCTAAATTAGTGCTCTATTTAGCAGCATCAAGAGGCACCACATGGTGGTGTAGTAAGTTGAGCAGTAATATTTACATGTGAATATGTAAGCTATATCACACAAGCAAAAGCACTGATGTTCCAGATCAACTAAATAAATGCGTGTGTGACAGGGCATCGCTAGCCCTGTGGGGGCTAGCCAGCTTATGCTGGTTGGCTGGACTTAGCTGGTCTTCCAGCCTGGTCATAGCCAGTGTAGCAGGCTGTTTTTAGAGGGGTTTTAACCACTTCTTTAGTTGATCAGGCTGATCAGGCTGATAAACCAGCTGACTGACCAGCTAAAACCATCTCAAGCTGGGAAACCATCTCTTTTTTTTTAAAGAGAATACCATTTAATAGAGCCTTTCGCACCGCGGGAACCTTTTCATAGTACCAGAACTAATTGTGGAACTACCCACTTTTAGGCGTTTTCGCCGGAACTGGGTGCGATTTTAGTACCAGACTGCCTTTTTCAAGAACCAAATTAGCTCCTACTCCGGAGCAGGGTCTAACCAGCACAACTGGTACTAATCGTGACGTAAGTAGACATTGACTGGCCAAACGCGTACGAAAACGCCCTCACCCACCATGATTTAAAACGCTGTGTAAACATACTGTAAACATTGTGTCAACTTATTTCGCAAGTATGGAGAACAGCGATAGATGGATGGACGCTGAAGTGCAGGCACTTGTAGCAAATGTAGCACTGCCAGTTGTCGTTGGAGATTCTTAGTCCTCTTTTCCGTTCTTTCAATCGCTTTACGTATACGTCGACATTCCATGTCCATTATTGTGAAACCCGCGAGACACAACAAAATCAGCTCCGATCACAGTGTCCTCCATCCTCCTGTTGTTAATGTTGTTCTTCTTTGTTTCTGTTGTTGAACGCCGCGCACAAATGACGACGCTGTCGACCGGCTTATGTCACTTCTTAGTACACACTCTCGGTGCGAATGCAACCCTTTAAATGGTACTGGGAAATAGTTCGCGCAAAATCGTCCCAGTACTTTAGTACTGTACATTTAGTTCTGGAACTAAAGTGGTGCGGGCCCTAACGACCTGAGAATCATTATTCCTGAAAATAATGCACATGGAAAATATGTTTTTTTATCAGCTGTTTGGGTAAATGAACTAGTAATTTACAAATGAATGAATGGTTGATATACAGTATAATCACAGGGGTTTGCATCTCTGAAATTTTCAGAATCCAGTTTGATTAATTCAGATGGTTTACTCATGCACTAAATCGTTTGAAGAGGTTTCTTACACTGAAATAATAATGGGATAAATTATAAGATGGAGAACAAAAAAAAGTGGTGGGTAAGATGCATGCTTAGCTTCTTGAGACAATCTATATGAAACAAACCTGGCAAATGTATACAACCATTTGCCAGTGATAAAGCAGTTCTTTATTGTGTGTGCAGCTTGTAAATGACTCTGTATTGCACCAATTTATATCCATAACAGTCTTAAAAAATAATACGGAAATACTTTTTACTTTTTGATGGGTACTAATGATGACAGTACTGATGATAGGCTAAAACTCCCCTGGAGTGTGATATTGCTTTTATACCACAGTTCAATAAATAAGTTAATATAGTGAGCAACACAATAGACACGATATTACCAGTAATCGCTATATTCTAAAATAGTTCCAAAAGAAAAAAAAACACCACAGAATAACTGTGTTGCATATTGGATGTCACTTGTTGCATAACAATGTAACCTAAGAGTCAGGCATAACTTTGTAACCATAGAGAATCACTGAAAAATTCACAACTTTTTGAACTATGTATAATACTAATAATACTAACTAACAGAATGTGAAAATAATGTAAGAATGTAAGAATGTAAAGCAAAAATAACAGTAAATAATTGTTAAAGAATTATAGGTTAAATTGACTAATAATGAAAATGTCTGTGACTGATTACTATGACTCGTCACCAGTGACAAGAAACCCTGATCCTAAAAAGGATATATGAATAAATCAGATGTTATTACACTGCATTTATTTATTTTGATGGCATAGCATTGAAAAGTGTAGGCAATATAATTTAATCCTCAATAATAAAAAGTATTTTTGATGCTCACATGCTTCACAAAACAAACCAGCATTTGTTCATCATCAAGGTCAGGAAACATTCTGAGTAACCACGGTTTTGAAACCGAGTGCTGTTAGAAACTGTTTATGTGTGGAGAGAAAGGTGTGACAGATAATATTGGAAATTAGCAAGTACCCTCTAAAAACAATTGAATTCGCAGATGCCTCGCAATTCAGTGCCAAACAAACACCCTTCCTGGACATCCAATCTGAGTTGTAATTTGGGGATCTATTGTTCCGTCTGTTGGAGTCTGGTTAGAGTTTACTGTCAAAAGCTGTGTTGTTTCCAAAGATCAGTGTATTTATTATAAAACGATCTGAACCGTCTGAGCCAACTTTTTCCTCCCACTCAAACTGCACTTAACAGAGAAGTTTTTATGGGTATTTATAGTTTACAGCTTCACAAGTGCCAACATTAATGGGAGCTACAAAGAAACTGATACCCATTTGACCTTTTCCAGCTTAAATGAGCCACGGCTTACAAATGAGATTCAGAAGCAAAGTCGATATTTCGATTGTTATTTCAGGTTTGTTTGATCTTGAACTAGTTAAAGTTGTCATATTTGAAATTTACAAGAAACTATTACGTTTTAGAAGGTTGACAATCTGAAATGTTGCAATATATCTGGTGTTTTAAAAGTGGTAAAGTTTTGGAAAGGTTCATATGTTCTGCATAATTGATGACCTAACAATTTTAAATAGGTTTTGCATTATGTGTGAGTTCAGGGGGAACTGTAGCCATAAGCCCTCTAATTAAAATGTTTTAATTATGTCTTGGAGCTATTCTGCACATGCACACAGTAAAGAAAAAACAGCAAAGATGTTTCTGTCATTTACTTTATTCTCTCGGAAACCACTAAGAACATTCAGCTTCCTTCCAACAAACCAAGTAAGATAAATATCAAGTGATCCTTGTTGCTTGAGAAAACTGACCACTCAGTGAACTAAATCAGAAATGGACATTAAGATCAAAACAGGCAACAGGAGTGATCCCAGAAAAAGCTGCAGCCTTTTGTCGGTTTCTTCTGCTCTTCGCCAGATTCTCTTTTATTTTTTCCTTTGCGCTTTTCTGTGCTTTTTCTTTTGTCTTATCAGAGTACGACTCCCCACTGCCCTTCCTCTCATCAGAGCTAGTCTAAGCCCTGTTGACCGCCACCTGTGGAGAGAGTTTCTCTGATCTGGGTTAAGCAGGAGGCTGTGGGCTTGTGGACACTGATATTGCCTTGACTGCCCCAAGGAGAGGGACCCATGATTGGCCACGCACTGGTTTTCTGACACTCACTCATTGAGATCCTCATATAAAGTCACAATTTCAGAAAATGAGGGCAGACGGTGATGGGTATCTGACTACAATGTAGACTATCTGACTAACTTTAATTATCACAGAGAGGAACAGCTCAACGGCGTTTTTAAAAATGAATGTACAGGGCCATTCACATTGTATAACTTATCTTATTTTTGGAAGTTAAGTAAATAAATAAATTAATAAATACCAACGCTACACTATGTCACATTTGACCCTCTAGTGTTCGAAGCATAAAAGTACAAGTTACTTGCGGAGAAACATTGTTTTGGTAATCACGAGGAGTGCTTCGGTGAGAATAATGACAGACGGATATCTGAAAAAACATTCTTATGAGCAGGTAACTATTTTATATACTGCTGTTTTTGTTTTGACTTGTTGAAATCAGTTGTTTCAAAAATAACTTTACAAAAGTTTGGCAATGCTGACATAAAATATTGCTATTTATATATAACGGTGGAAGCTAAGTTTAGCTTTGCAAGGCTGTTTATAGGCAAATAAATCAAAGTAGATTAGCATTTTTACCAACATAAACATTGTTTTGTGAACCTAGTAATTAGCTATCTTGATTCGTGTTTTATTACGGGTAGTGTCGCTTTTCTTTTAGCTTGAAAACTATTTTCGGTTCGAGTTTCCGTTTTTTTGTGGCTTGAAGCTATATTTCAGTAGTACCCTGAAATTCTTTTCATATTTACGGATATGAGGTAAACAAGCACAGATGATTGATCAATTGAAAAGTATACAGTTTCCTGGGAAATCCGGTCTGACAACTCTAAAATTAAAATAATATTTGGGCTTACCATAGTGATGTGGTAAAGGGGAAAAAATACGGTTTGCACGATGGTTTTATCATGTATTTTCTCATTATTTAAATGCTGTTAATTTCGAACAAAAATAGTGACTGTAGTTTCAAAAAACATCTAATTAATTCTAATCTAATAATATCATATTAACATCCCTAGTAGGAGCATGTGCACTAACTGCTGGGCTCTAATTAGTACAGATATTAGATGCTATCAATCAAAAGACAATAAAACTCATTACACTTACAGAGATGTCGCTCTTAAAAAACTTGGGGTTAAGGGCCTTTTTTGTATTTCTTCTTTGTGAATGAAAATATTTAAAAACACAATATTCAAAATCCATGTCATTTTACTGTATCAAAATATACCATGTCTATTAGCAGTGGATAAACAAGCCTAACACTCAGCTTTCAGCAATGCACAACGCATCTACAATCAGATAAATCAAATGATAATTAAGTGACTTGAAAGAGTAGAGCTGGTTCAGAGTAAGTATTGTTTTTAAAACTTAGAATTCTGAAGTGTCAATTTACGTGATGTTTAGTTTAAAGCCATTAGAGAGTTATTAAGGCTACCTATGCTTCTTCAGGATTTTGTAAATGCATTTTTATGTCAAACATATTTAGCTGTTCATTCATTTTTTTTAAATCAAATAATTAATTATTGATTGAAATTATGTAATATAAAGTTTAAAATCAGGATTAAGTTTTAGCTTAGTATTATTATATATTATTCGTATCTATATATTAAAAGATCGTATTTCATACCCTAAGTATTTCATTGAATTGCATAACCAAATATTGAGTAGTGAGTAGCAGTGTTGATAATTGAAATTTGAGTACTGAATGGTGGTTGGTCTTGTCCTCTTGCATATATTAAACTTCAATTTATTTTATACAAGTATAATTTATGTATTTGTATAACTAAATCCAAAGCCTAAAACTTTTTTGCTGCCTTGCAAGCACTGATATTTCCTTCAGGAGATGCAAATCTAGTTTCTACCATGCAGCTGTGTTCCCCTTCAACGGCTAGGCATGTATAGCTCTCCTTATAAGACATTTTAATCAATTCAAATCAGTTACAGAGACAAAAAAAGATTTGTATCCCCTTTATGAGTAAATGAATGCTTTAAAGACATTTGCATGTTCTCATTTCCAAGAGCTCCTACCGAAACAACCCTTTTCAGTCGGTAGATATATCTGTGGAATAATGGATTACTGTACATGATTATTCCACATGCTTGTCAAAGGAACTGATAATGAATCGGAGGGGCTGGCAGGCTGGCGTGACAGCACATTGAGATGAAATGAGGCCAAAACTTGGGTGCACAGGATCTTTCTCCATTTGCTGTGTGTTTCAGCTCAGGGATACAGACTCTGCCTTACCTCACACATTCTCTGTACAGAAACGTCCTCCATAATGCATGCTGCCTCAGTGAACACCTCGACTTGGCTTCTAAGTCATTGTCATTCAGCTCTTCTGTTGTCTGATGCATGCGAGGGGTATCTTTATATGTGTGTGTGAGTACATGCGTGTGCACATAAGGTGGAGGCGACTGAAAGAGAATGCGGTAAAAATGGAGAGAGAAACAGATTTGAGAGAATGAGAGTGTGACACAGAGGCAGTGAAGTGACAGCTAGAACACAACAACAGTCGGACTTGCTTCCCATATAACCCAGCCTCACTCACATGAGATTTCTTTTGTTTCAGAAGAGTGATATATTTTTATGTGGTACATAGTTTTTATTTTCTTCAATAGGCAAAACAGGAGACTCCATTTACAGAGATATGGGTGAAAGAGTGATTTAAATAAATAATTTTAAGAGTTGCTTCTCCTTTAGCCTATTATTATTATTATTTCTCAATTTGATCAGTGACCAAACTCTGCATGCATGAAGGCTCTGCGGGCTAATTGCATATTGTGTGATTTTGGGATGGATGAGATATATGGTTGCCTGGCAACTACTGGTTAAATTTGCAATATTCAAAGCATCAGCTCCACTACCACCTTGTTTGAGTCAAAAGACTTAAATTTCACTCTCCTCATGCAGAACAAATTGTCCTTATGAACCAAGATTTAGTGGTTCCTATTTATTTATTTATTTTAACTTTTGGTAAAGTTTTTAAAAAGCAAATGTTTCAGTCACAGCATGACTAGTGTTTCACAGCCATACCTTCAGACTCACGGTAGAAGGTCAGATTTTTTTTTTTATCTCAGGGCTTGCAAAATCGCTAGCCTGACGTCCCGGGACTATTGGTTGTCCATTCGGCTTTCCAAATGTACACGCACCCTGACCCATCAACAAAAAAGGGCTATCTTGAATAGTGATATAAAATTCCTTCCTTGATTCTCGTTGTTTGCTTGTAGAGGTGAAACGGATTAGTGTTCATTTGCATATGTTTCTAAGTCTTGCCAATTTAAACATTTGAGCGTTTTAAACCATTCAAGCGCATTCGGTGCTCACTCGCTGTTTTCTGTGCGCGACGTCACTGTGTCAGAGGGGTCACTTACACTGGTGGGAGAACCGCTTTTCAGACCGGCACGAAACACAGAATTGAGGCCGCTTTCACGGATGCCGCTGCTTCTAATGTACCACAACACAAAATAATCCCAAAATAACTATCTCAGCAAGTATCGCTCGGTACGACACAGTCATGAGGTCCTTAATGACGTAAACAGTGGAGAAGAAATCTCAGGTGCATCAGTTATATTGAATCCAGAGAGTACCTTTGCATCTCATCCCGCCTGTCTGCGTGTTTTGTTTGTTCGATATGGTTGAATGTGTGTAGTTCAACAAACAAAGTCAGACCCATTAAGTTTTTTGTTTGCTCAAATGTTTAAAAATGTAACCAATCTAATAACTAATAAGAAAATAAAATAAAGACCTATTGTCCTTAAACCTTAGAAAAGTGAAATCAAGGTACACGTGAATCTTTTCGCATTGTGCGTGGATGTGGCGGTGAATCGTTCCTTTCCTATATGCTACTAGTTTTTGCTGTGGTATCGAAGTAAAGTATTCTTTAAATAATGTGTTATTTAAATAATAAAGAACCTTTTTTTTTTTTGCTCATCCGAAAAATGATCCGATCTGTTACTCAAAATCCTTAATATGATCCGAGCCATGAGTTTTGTGATCCGTTGCAGCCCTAATCTATTGACTTCTTATTTGAAGAAAAAATACAATCACAGACGTTTTTGATTATGCTGATTTGTCCGCAGTGAAGGTCAGCCGATGTCTTTTTTTTTTTTTTCGGGCTAGTTCAATTCATTTTGGGCTACCACAATCTGAAGAATGCCTGCCGAAAGGTTTCCAGGATTTTTTATATTTTGCGAGCCTTGTATCTGCAAGACTGGTCATAACCTTTTGAAGTCAATTACATACAATTGTAGATTGGTATAATTTGAATCCAACAAGTAACACTGATTACCACTTGGTTAACTACTAGTTAATCAAACTAGTTTTTAAGACAGAGTCTTAACAAAGTGACAGTGTTTATGCAACTGGCCCCTGGACTGCATCACAACTTTTGTTGCCCAAGGACCTCCCAAGAGGACATCTGACCAACATGCAACGAGTCACCATTTGTTTTGTTCAGTGTCATGAAATATAAGTGTCAGTGTCATGAAATTAAATATAAAGTCGATACAATAACAGACCAGCATGCAACCAATAAACCATTTATTGAAGAATGTCATGCAAGTTTACTGCAACAATGGTGCAGAGTCGTGAACTTCACATACTTTTGAATATTCAGTGTTTAGTTTATCCTGGTAAGCGGTCATTGTCACAGTTGTAAACACAACGGCTTTCTTCTTCCGTGAAGGGGTTTGACACCACAATGGCTTTGTTTCCAGGTGGACCGTTATAGAACGTGACATACATGTCTTCCCAGAAATGTTGTAAAATTCAACCAATCAGATGACTTTGAAACTGCCGAAGTGTTTCCCGTTTTTGTGAGCCTTATCATATGTTCATCCAACCAGTGCAGTGAATAAGGTCATGTTGTGACTGAAATGTTTGCTGTTTCTTTGTAAAGTTGTGGTTTTTATCTCTGTTTTTATGTGGGTTATATTTTAAAACATCTATTGTTTTAAATTTACTTTGTTCTTGAAGACAGACAGAGAATATGAACTATAAGAGGTGTGAATGTTGAGCAACTAAATTCTAGATCAAAAGTCAAGCAGGTAAAGGAATAAAAATTGTGCTATACTGAGATGTCAGAGAAAACAGTGAACAACTTTGAACTTTGGATTGCTTCCTATATGCAGTGCACTGGATCCTGTTATTGCTGCTTGTAGCTATATTTCTTTAAACTGAAAGCTCATTCAGTGAGCAGCATCCTCACAACAGTTAAAAATGTTAAAATGTCATTCAGTAAACCGCATCTTAAACACAACAAGGCAAGCAAAACAACTTCACCGTTGTCTCTTCAACTTCTGTTTGTCTTAAAGTTACTCTCTCACTGCCCTCTGCTGATGAATAAACATATTTGTGCTTGGCTGCAATATAAGCGGGCCTCTGGCAGTGTGACTTTCTGTATGAAATATTAGCTTTCACATATGACGAATTGTAAATGAAGTACCTGGGGGCAGTGTAAACACACACGGTGTACCGATGCTGATGAAACCTAATTTATTAGTGTTCCTCTCTATGCATTTAATGAGTAAGTGTGTTGGTAATTGTGTTCATGCTCCTCATATCTGAACCATCCTTTTCTGTGGGTTCATTAAAATGAGCTTCATTAGATAGAGATGCATTGACAGCTATGAGATGCGGCTGGCAACAATTAATTGGACATCACTACTGAGCCTCCAAACCTGAGAGAATTATTTGGCGGAGTGTTGAGTTGCTTTGGAGGACTGTTTAATTATACGTGCATTAACAGCTCGCTTGTTTTCTTGCCCATGTGTGAATTCGGTTCGCTCGTGCCCCCTGCTCATAACTCTTCGTCTAATATGGACAGGCATTCTGAAATAACAATGTGATGGTGTGCAGCGTTCTGCATGAATAAACAAGGCAGCACATGTGCACAGTGTTGTGCATTTCCTGGAGGTTTGGTAAAGGTCATTGTTGGATGTAGTGTAGCAGTTCAGTGTGCTTGGGTTTATTGCTCTTTGGAAGGGGAGGCTAGGTTTCTTAGGACATTCGAAAAATCTTTGTCACTCACATTTTATCAGTTAATGACTTCCTAAGAGAAAGGTGGAAAGAATATATATTATATGATAGAATTATATACATAATAATATAGATTTATATATATATATATACATATACATAGACTGTATAGTATATATAATATTGATGCATGCCATATGAGTTGTCTTGCCTCGCCCTGGATATGGTCCGTCCTGACTAGTCGCCTTTCTTGAAGTTCTGAAGACCTTTAACCTGACTTACTCATTATTCGCTCCCATCCACTAAATTTAAATAATTACTAAAACTATAGGAGGCATGATTTAACAACATTGTCTGATTTCTTAGTCATTCTTATACGACCTGAAAAAAAAGCAATAAAGAGGACAATTATTTTTGTGAATAGATGTGTGGGACTTCTCCTTTCTTTACTGGGCCATGTTGTCACACATTTTACTTAAGTGAATAATAACTTTATAGTAGGTATATTTTTAGGGTAGGTTAATTTCTATATAGCCAGAGAAACGTTGCTGGAAGTTAAGGAATAGTTCACCCAAAAATTTAATTTTGCTGAAAATTTACTCACCCTCAGGACATGCAAAATGTAGATGAGTTTGCTTATTCATTGGAACAGATTTGGAACCCATAATATCACTAATAATCCATAATAACGCTTCAGTGAAAAAGTCAGAACAAACTTATATACATCACGGATGGCCTGAGGGTGAGTACATTTTCAGCAAAAATTTCATTTTTGGGTGAACTATTCTTTTAATTTTGACTGTGTGAGTTGTTTCAATGAAAACATTAATTAGCCTAGCCTATTACATTTACATATTTGGCAGACCTTTTTTTACAAAGCAACTTATTTTGCATTTAGTGTGTACATTTTATGAGTTCATGCATTCCCTGGGAATTGAAACCATGATTTTGGCATTGTCAGCGCCATGTTCTAAGTATATACACGTGAGAAATATCTGCTTTAATAGGGAGAGTGCTGAAGCTTCTGCTCAGTAGCTGGAATCACTGGCCCACCAGAATGAGCTGCTGTAATGCTCTTCATGTAGCGGAGTGGGACTACGGCCCACATGCTCTCCAACTCCCAAACTATTTAGTGACAAACCACCACATTAGAGTCAATTCAGATCCATAAATTCCTAATTCAAAAAGACAGACATAGTGCTTTATTGGCATCCTCACAGTGTCACACATCACTGCGTTCCCACGATATTTCTACAGTGGGGAATCTGAAGTGCATGTAGAAGTAGGCAGTTAAACAACTGCAACCAAATATTAACACTTGCCAAGCATCAAATGCGAATAAAATGTAAGAAACATGGCAGTGACTGATCCTTTTATTAAGAACAACAACATAATACAATGTTTAATTCAAACTGTAAGTATGAGGCAGCATACTTCTACATAACTGTGTAAAGTAGTTTTAAAGCAGCTACGTTCAGTTATATAGTTAATTCAGATGTGGAAATTATTTTCACACAACTAGTATTTTTGAAAAAGAACCTTTGATAAAATGAGTGTGGGGATTTACTTATTAATATTAACATAATTATAAATTCCATTGTGATTTTAGGTGTAAGATAAAGCTTATTTACATATTAAATGTCACTGCCGTCAAATTATTTCATTGCTGAAAGGTAGTTTTCTTCTATATTACAAAGTAATTAAGGTGAGAGGATCCACAACAGTTTTGTAGTTTATTTCATCACAGTTCCCTGTTCTCATTGGTTGTCATCACTGTTCCTGTTTTTCATTGGTTGGTTGGCACCCAAATTGCTCACCCAATCGGAGAAAACAATGTGATGAAGATATTGATCACAGAAAATCACTTATAATATAATGTGCGTACTTATACACTATTCAAACCCTTTTGTAGTATAAATAATGTGAGTAGTGTATTCACACTGAAAATTGCAACAAGAAAAAGTGCCCAGATGATGCATTTATTTTACCCCCCAAAAAATGGAATGGACACTCCATGCACTCAACTCTTGCAGCGTTCCTTTTTGAGTACTTTTGAGTACATGCATAGTGTTTAGTAGAGATGCACCGATCGATCGGCCAGGGATTGGAATCGGCCGATTTTCCTCATGATCGGCCCAGATCGGTGACCGGCCGGTCATGCCGAGTTCACACTGCACAATTTTCAAACTCGTCAGATCGCCGTTGTTTTCACACTGTGTGACTATCTGGGGTAGCATTCAGTTGCTGCTGTGTTCACATTGCACGATGGATCGGTGACAGGGGGTTTCACATTGCATGATTTCACAATAGGAAGAATCGCCGACAGCTCTGTCTGGTGCAGGGTTGCCAGGTTTTCACAACAAAAACCACCCAATTACTATTCAAAACTAGCCAAAAACTAGCCCAATCGCTTTCGAGGGGGGCCCCCATTAAAAATCGTGTTTGGGGTAAAATACAATATTTTGGTATATTTGTATAGTTGGTCACTCCTGGTACAATTCACATTCCAAGGCTTAAATATCATGTTATTGGGGTCGCTTCAACCTGCTGACATAAAAAAACAACCGGCGGCAATTGCGGATTTGGCAACACTGGTCCGCAAACTACGTTTCATATAACTCCTCCCTGAACTTCCCGCTGCCCTGTATCTTGTTCTTTCATTGGCTGTAGGTCATCGCCGATGTGTTTTCAGTCAGAACTCATTTCACACAGCAGGATTGTGAATCGCCAACAGCTCCAGATATTTAGCATGCCAAATATTTTGCGGGCATCGGCGATTCCCTCAGATCGCGTCTGTGATAATTCACACTGCATGATTGTCACTCACATGAACGAGCACCAATTTGCCTCCGATTACGGGCATTTGTCGGCGATTTCGCAAAAACCTGTCGGCGAGTAAAAAATCGTGCTAAAATCGTGCAGTGTGAACTCTGCATAACATTTAACTTCTTTCCATTCCGAGCCGATCCGTTTGTTACCATCGGCACCAATTATACTCAGCCCGCATTCTCGCTCTCTACTCTCCGGGACACCCCTTACTCTCTCACACACGCCGCATTGCTTCGAGTCCGTTAATATGCTTGTAATTGCACATTCTTTAATCATTCCCCGTTTCGCGCTTACATGACACCAAAGCGTTCACAGACTTCAAACAGCTTTTGAGCCACAAATACCAAAATGAGTGGGTAACTGCACTAAAACGTTCAAATACAATACAAATAGTTCAAACTGCCCGTCTTGGCGATATCCAGTTTTAAACAAACCAGTCATTGTTGGATGTTAAATGTTGAAAGGAGAACGCTGTTGTGTAAACGTTCGAGTGGGGTCCAGTGGATAAACTCTATAGACCCATCCAATATTCCGGTGCGTGTTTGGGGGGGGGGGGTCATGTTTCAGCAAAGAACAAAAGACAAAGAAAAAGACTTTCTGCTCTTGACGGAAACGTTTATACTTTAATGGTAGCATTATCTGGTATTTATTTTTACATGAAGACTACAGAACTTTGCAGCATCACCTGTAAAAATAACACTTGGATGTGTTTTATTTTACATTGATTACTTTAATTTCTGTAGATTTCTTACCATCTGAAGAAAACTTACTTAACCTGAAAAACTTTGTTTCATAGCTCTTTTTATTCTATTGCTTTTATTTGTGCTGTTGTTTGCAATTTTTGTTTTGTTTTTATTTTATTACTGACTTTTTACTTGTTTTTTTTATTAAAAAACTTTGCGTTGAAGAAAAGTAGATTTTTGTTTGTATATGCTGTCAATTATAGTTCTTAGAAAGAAAATCAGAATCGGCAAAAATCGGTATCGGCAGATCACACTAACAAAAAATCGGAAATCGGAATCGGTCAAGAAAATTGCAATCGGTGCATCTCTAGTGTTTAGTATGTAATTTGGGACATATCTATAGTTCTAACACCATGCTTTACCATGCTGGAGCTGTATGAACGCAACTTGGCCTGAGCTGTTTGTCACTTAATAAGCAACAGTTAAAAAAAAGAAGAAAAAAAAGATATTTTTGTCAATACAATTGGATTTTTTAAAAATAAAATAATGCAAATAACAGATTCATGTTCATGGCATATAAATTGTCGGTTTGCTGCTCAAATGTGTAACAAAAAGGATATTTTTAACATTTCAATAGTTGCATGGTTAGGCTAAAACAGGGGTTTTGACATTACACATCCGGCATTCTGCTAAAATGTGGTCCTTGCTTCTACAAGACAGACAACATTCACTTTCTCCAGAAAACCACCACTGGCTAATGAGGTGGAAAATGAACTCACTCATTAAACATCTCGAACATCTGCCAAGTATTCCGTCTGGTTCTTTGAAGTACAATATTAAGCATTTTGCTACCGTGAACATACACGGTGACAATAAAATCACAATATAAGGCTCAAGTTTGTTCATCAACCGCGTGTGTGGGTGTGCTTCCTTTTTGTATTTTAAGCATATGCGTGATTGTATTTTTCAAGCAGACCCTGAGTAACTATGCAATTAAAATTCAATTAGACCACTGTAATTAAAACCACAGTGCCAGTCAGTGGAGTAGAACTCTTTGGATTCACACAAGAGCATCACCCAATGACCAGAGCAACTGCATCGGTTGGGTTCCCATTTTGCCAAGGAGACTCTAAAAGCTCATCTGATTGGTGCTGATATTAAATCATATGCCGTGTTGATCGCCTTCTCTTTTCCAGACAATGAACAGTGTCAGGAGGAAAATTAACTTGAAAAGGGCAAGCATCTATTTTAAAATGTACAGTGGGGCAAAAAAGTATTTAGTCAGCCACCAATTGTGCAAGTTCTCCCCACTTATACAAAGTGACAGGGCCCTTGCTACAAGATATTTTCCTCAATTAGGGCCTTACCTCACTATGATCTGACACAAAAGTGAACCTAACTAAAAACATCCAACAATCAACATATTGTAGGATTCTTTTCAAAAGAATTTAATTGTAAACTTCCTCTTAAAATAGTATCTTTCGGGAGCACCTCGTCACAAACAAGCAAGATTTCGCTGCTCACAGACCTGTCCTTCTTCTTTAAGAGTCTCTTCCCTCCCCTCTCAGTACCGCCCACGTCCGTCCTTACCTGTATTAATGGCATCTTTTTGAACTTGTTATCAGTATAAAAGACATTTGTCCACAACCTCAAACAGTCACACTTCAAACTCCACTATGGCCAAGACCAAAGAGTTGTCAAAGGACACCAGAAACAAAATTGCACCAGGCTGGGAAGACTGAATCTAAAAGAGGTAAGCAGCTTGGTGTGAAGAAACAACTGTGGGAGCAATTATTAGAAAATGGAAGACACACAAGACCACTGATAATCTCCCTCGATCTGGGGCTCCACGCAAGATCTCACCCCGTGGGGTCAAAATGATCACAAGAACTGTGAGCAAAAATCCCAGAACCACACGGGGGACCTAGTGAATGACCTGCAGAGAGCTGGGACCAAAGTAACTAAGGCTACCATCAGTAACACACTGCGCCGCCAGGAACTCAAATCCTGCAGTGCCAGAAGTGTCCCCCTGCTTAACCATACATGTCTCGGCCCTTCTGAAGTTGCTCAAGACATTTGGTGATCCAAGAGATTGGGAGAATGTCCATATGGTCATGAAACCCAATAGAAACTTTTTTTTGGTAAACTTACTTGGAGGAGTAAGAATGCTGAGTTGCATCCAAAGAAACACCATACCTACTGTGAAGCATGGGGGTTTAAACATCATGCTTTGGGGCTGTTTTTTTTGCAAAGGGACCAGGACGACTGATCCTTGTAAACTAAAGAATGAATGGGGCCATGTATCTTGAGATTTTGAGTGAAAACCTCCTTCATCAGCAAGGGCATTGAAGATGAAAGTGGCTGGGTCTTTCAGCATGACAATGATACCAAACACACCGCCCGGGCAATGAAGCAGTGGCTTCGTAAGAAGCATTTCAAGGTCCCGGAGTGGCCTAGCCAGTCTCCAGATCTCAACCCCATAGAAAATCTTTGGAGTGAGTTGAAAATCCGTGTTGCCCAGCGAACAGCCCCAAAACATTACTGCTCTATAGGAGATCTGCATGGAGGAATGGACCAAAATACCAGCAACAATGTGTGAAAACCTTGTGAAGACTTACAAAAAACGTTTTAGACCTCTGTCATTGCCAACAAAGGGTAAATAACAAAGTATTGAGATTAAATTTTATTATTGACCAAATACTTATTTTCCACAATTTGCAAATAAATTCTTTAAAAATCCTACAATGTGATTTCTGGATTTTTTTTTTCTCATTTTATCTCTCATAGTTGAGGTATACATATGAAGAAAATTACAGGCCTCTCTCATCTTTAAGTGGGAGAACTTGCAATTTGGGGCCTGACTAATATCTCACCTTGCTTTCGTCTGCTTTCCCCTGCCACTTGGTGTCTATTCCTTATTAATAGTATCTATAACATTCAAAACTTTTAATGAACAAATATTATATATCTATTATTGCTCACATCCAATCCAACACCATCCATATACAGTACATTTTTGTTGATACTGTTTAAATATATTTAAAAATCTAAATGATTTCAATATTAAATTTTTATTGTTGTTTTTACGTTAGAAAATATTATATAATGTTTACACAAGTACTCAATCACCATCCTGTATAAGCTCTATATTTACAAGGAAAAACCCTACAGGGGAAACAGTGCCATACAACTGTCCTCTCTCTGAATGTGAGTCATATATATTTTATTTATGACTCACATATAATATATTTGCTGGTGAAGATGACACATATTTGAAGGAAGACCCTCATCATCCCTGAAATAGATTCAATATGCTGTAACACAGCAATTCTCATTCTCACGATATGCAGAAGTTGTAAAACTGCATGATTTATTTGGAGACTCGCAGCTCTGCCAAAACTTTAATAGCTGGTGGGTTAATTGTTAAGGTGTTCTGCGCAGTGCCTCTTTAAAGATCAATCATTTATAGATGTAATAATGACTTTGTAATGGTTCGCTGGGTGTGCCACCGTGCCCTGCAGAGAGAGCCTTAATTCACCCGTCATGAGCGGCCACAGAATGTTTTCCTGTCCTTTCGGCAAGATGAAGGACACATTAAATTTCCGACAGGAAATCTGTATGATTAATCAGTATTTAAAATGGCAATTTAACACAGGCTGTGTTGTTACAAATGTGCAATTGCTGAACTCAGACACTCTTAAACATTACGTTTTAGACAGCATTATTTTTGCATTACTCTGATTTATGTTTCAGGGAGATGGCTTGTAGTGATTATTTTTCCTTGGTGGAAAATGCATGGTGTGTTATGAGTGGGATGTGGTGCCGTAAAATGAGTGACTAGTGAGAAATTAACCTAGCATAGTCTCATACAGATGAAAGGATTTTGGTCAGTCACAGAGAACTGATAATACATATGCAATGCTCTTTTAATGATTTTCCACAGACCCATGCACTCTGAGAGACCTGTTTTTTCTTTGTAAAACAGGAATTTAGCCTACAAAAGCTGTTGTGTTATAATGTGCCGTTCCTCTGAGAAGCGCACTCTGCCTCATTAAGCTAATGCTTGCTTTAACTCTCTTTTAACTCTCGCTCTTATGGGGTCTTTTGTACAAAAAAAATAGGTTCTTCCTCACATTCATAACAGTGCAGTATTACGGAGAAGAAGAAATGTGTTTTTGAAAACAAGTAACAGTCAGAACTGTTAAAAACGGATGCTCATTAAACTTAAAAGATGAACCTGAAAGTTAGCATTTTTGCATAGCTGCTTTGTACACATATATACAGTCAGAAAAATGCAAAGATTTTGCATTTAGGGGGGCAGTACCTTAAAGGGACAATCTTGTAACTAAATTACACCACACATTTGCATATTAGTAATAATATGTACTCTTAAGGTACTACTATGAACCTTTTAGGGGCAAATAAGGTACAAATTTGTACCAATAAGTCGTTTTTTTTTTTTTTTTTTTTTTTTTTGCAAAACGTATGAAAACCATATTAATTGTGTGTATTTAAGATACATAAAACACCATAAAGCTGTAACACACTACATGGCTTTAAAATCTGAACATATTTTAAAACACTAGGCATCATACTTTCTGACTTTGTAAATGGTTCTAGACAAAAAACTGGCCATCAGACACTATCCGACTGAAGATTACACACTACAATTTCAAGACTAAGTATAGAGAAAGTGGTTTGAGTGGTTAAAAAAAAATATGTAATTCGTATTCTGTTTCATCTGCAACAACATTGTGAACTTTTATACAGATACAGTATGTCTGGTTATTAACTTTAAAATGCATCATTATACTAACACATAAGGAGAGTTCTTGGCATGAAAGACTGGCAACTGGCAGATCAACATGCCACTTCTCTCCAATATAGTAAGACATTAAATTGATCGAAATGTGGATGGTTTACTTCTGGTGATGATTGACAGGGTGCACAGAAAAGATGCAAATATGGCAAAGTAGAACATCCCAGAGCCTCTGGTATGTCCAAAATCTTGCCTACCTTTTGGCTTCACACTCAAAAGTATGTACTTTTACATAGTTTTAGGGCATAGTAAGTAGGCAAATTGGGAGCGCAAGTTCCAAACACAGCATACTCATGCAGAAATGTGTGCATCACTGCTAGGAGATGCATGACAAATGAAAACAATGTGTATTCTAAAATCGGCTAAAACATGTTTGAATATCCTCTGACTTGATAAAATCATAGCCTGAAGCTTAAAAATCAGTGGCTGTGCCCATCATACACTGTAACATTTGTGTAAAAAAAGTTATGTTAACTCCAACTGCTCAAAATCTGCAGCCTGGCTCTGATTTTCGCCAACTACCGGCAGCTTACCTAGACTGTAAACTGGGGTAAAAGTCTGTAAAAAAAAACAAAAAAAAACATGTAGTGTATTCTACTCTTTAGCTTCTGTGATGCTACAAATGTTTTTCTTTGTTTTTGCTGATTGAGCAAGTGCCATTGAAATTAATTGGACTTTTGACTCTTTCATTTGAACCATAAAACCATTTTCTCAGTTTAGACAGTCAAACACAATAAAACTTGAATCCAGCTCACCTACTACACTTTATGCTTTGACTTCAGAATATATTGTTATAGAGAAGCTGCACTGAGGTATACCTGCAAGTTGTCAGCATTGTTTACTTGATCTATAAATCAATTTTTAGGCCACAGGCCTCATAAAAAATTCCTACTCAAGCCCCATAGATGTTCTGTTGTTATTCCCCATGAGCAGCTCTCCCTTTACTCTAAGGCTCATCCTTTTAATCCAGTGAATGATGTAGACTTGACAGCGGCCTCTCTCCAGTTTTCCGGAGCTCAGATCCACTGAAAGACCAGGCTGAGATCTGGACTCCATCTATGCCACTCAGCCACACGGATTCAAGAGCTTGTGTGCCGAGCTGACCAGCCCACTGTGTAGAAACGTATTATAAGCCTCTCTGCATGGCTGCATGTGTCCAAAAGAGCATTCGGGAAATAGATGCTGTGCACCAACAAAGAGAGAGAGAGTGCACTTCACATCAGAGTCAGACCTATGAGTTACACTCCACGCCTCGTAACAGCACTTTTGGGGACTTTGGAGTGAAACCTGCTTCATTATCGCCATCTCTATAATATCTCTTATAGATGTGCAGCCAGGGGAAGCGTATTTTTAAATGGCTCTTTCCTCTCCCAAATGAGCATACGATTGTTGGAAAGCCTGGCTAAAATGCATCGGAGAGTTCTCAACCCTAGCTGGGAGCAGTTTAAACCTACGCTAAGAGCACATTAAGAGCACACATTTTTATGTATCTCTTTAAAGCCTATGTAGAAGCACTGATATTCTCCCTCTTGTATGTCTTTTTTCATTTATGATTAATTGCAACACTGTTATTCCTATGATAACAACGCATTCTGCGTTTTGATGTGTGCTTTGGCTGGAAGCCTTCAGTACAGATACGGTTCATGGCTCTGAGGCTTCTGTCCCAGATGTGACAGTCGCATTGCCCCTGACACGGCCTTGAGACTCATTCTCCAGGGTCATTACTCATTTCACACTCAGACACACACATACACACACAAATACAAAGAATCACCCACGTTCATGCGCAGTGACACCATCATGACAACCTCGGATCCATGCTAATTATACGTAAGAAACATGAATCCTATACTTAAGTCAGCTGGGGAGAAGTCTACCAAAGTTTGTTTGACACCTCATCATAAATCAGGAGAACTAGGCCAGATTATGTCCCTCGGCCTGCTTCTAAACCAAGTGAGGTTGCATTTTAGTAAAGAGAGACATATTGTCTGGTAACATGGGAGCTTTGAATATTAATCTCTTATGGTTTGATCTGTATCCGATCGTAGACATTTCCCGCCGTGAGACTGAGGGCCGATTTCTGTCTGGCTTTGAAAGAACTTCTTAAAAAGTTTCATTGGGACTATCTCTATTATCTCTATTCTTGTAAATTATTCGTGTTTTTGGGGTTGGATGTACAATAGCTCCGTCCTGTTCTTAATCAGATAATGCTGCTATGTGAGTCAAGCGGAAATGATAATTGAAAAGATGTCGTATAGACAGCGTTTCTAATGTGTGTGGTCTAGGTTTCTGACCTCACAGTGTGAGATCGCTTCTTTGTCCCCCAGATCAGAATAATATAACATTCTGCCATATATAGAGGGAGCACAAGCTCATTTGGAGCAATAGGTGCTGGGTGTTTGGTGAGTAATTATGTCCTATGGGGAGCTGTGTTTCAATGAAAGAGAATTTGAAATGAAGACAGAAACATCGGAGCGAGTAAGTCTTGTTATCAGACATTAAAATCTGAATAAATATATGAAAGTATAGAATAATGCATGTTTTATTTATTTATTTGTAAAAAAAATTGACCAATTAAAACAGAGTTTTATTGATAGTATGCGATTTTACGCTACAGTAGGGGTACTGTACAAGATAGGATGTGGGTGTATTCTGTGGACCATCCATGTTTCATTAATTCAGAACTGCAGTGAGACAGATCACTCACATGGGAGCATTATTAATAATAGATAATCTCAATGTTTCGAAAACAATAAGTGATAGGCATTCAAACAGCATATCAATAATTCAAGGTACTTTCTATAAGGACATTCTTTTCCATGCTGTGAGAATGAGAAACTGTGTGCATGTTTGTGATTGTCTGTGGCGCGCGTAATTTACCAATCCTACGGCAAAACAAATCTGCACAAAAAACAAAAAAAAAATCTTATTCTCAAAATGCAACGAAACAAAAAAAAACGCAAAACAAAAAAAAACAAAAAAAACGGAAATCTTTATTTAATCAATTAAGGTGAAAAACATTAGCCTGAGGTCAGCCTTTGAGCAACATATTGCTGTAACACCTAAACACCTCTCCGCTTTATGTGTAAAAAAGTTATAAATAACCCATAAGGTAAGCAAATTAGCGAGGCATGTTTTTCTCCTTCGCAGCAGGGTGTCATTTGTGTCTACAGATATATTGTTGCGCGTTCTGGTTTACACCTACTTGTGCATTGTTGTCCTAGTTATATATTTATTCTTTTGTTTGCTAGACTGTTTATTTATGACTGATAACATATCTGAGCATCTTAGTCAATCAAGCCAGAGATCATGATTTTTACAATTTCTGTAGACAAAACTATTATGTTGTTGCTAAAACGTTGGTTTGTGATTTGTTAACCCTGCTGAAAAAAAAAGAAAAGAAAAAACACTAAAACCAGTCTAAGCTGTTTGGCTGGTCTTAGCTTGTGTAAGCTGGTTGTAGCTGGTCTCTCCTCCTCCTCCCAGCCCTGACCAATTTTGTACAGAACGTGGTTAAAACAAACCAGCTCCCCACCTGCCATGACCAGGCTGGATAGTGTTTCAATTCCTCCGACCTTGGGGTAACCCTGGTAATAAATCTATCTATCGACTTTTTCTTTATTTCCTTTTCTTTCTTCTTTCTTTGTTTACCGTCAAACAGGATTAAATTTATTAACAATGTACTATCTTTTATTCACATATTGGTTGCGTTCGCTTTCACAAATGACGGCATAAGTCTTCTAACAGATTACACAAATTTGTTAATACAAGTCACCGCAAGTCCAAACAAGTCACGCGCGAGTAAACTGTCCTCTCATTGGTCAAAGTTCCACGGTTTATTTGCCGGGATTCCAATTTTACATGTCATAACGATAACGATAACAGCTTTTTTATGTAGCTGTCCTTATATAAATTTATCATTTTGAGGAGGAGTTTCCCCAGGATTCATCGGAGAAACATTTTTAAAATGCACCTACTAGGAAGAAGAGTAATAAGACGGCATTATAAAATGAAAAATTGTGCTTTTTTATTTTGAATGGCGAAGATGTGCTCACCCACAGACATTCACAGGTTCATTTTGAAGTATTAGCAAAACAACAAAGCTAATGCTTTTCACGGAACTTACGTATGTCACGAATCCGGTCCATGAACTTCCATCTGCTAGCCATCAGAGGTCACCCTTTCCAATTTCATTGACTCTCGCACTACACACTGTTGCACATCCCCCCGGACTACATATCCCATCATTCATTGCACTGATTGCACTCAGCACGGATTGCACACAGCTGTTAACACTGATTGCACCCAGCTGTTTCATATCACTCCCTCATTATATAACCTCCTCTGATCCCTTCTCTCTTCCCGAGTATTGTTTAGCATTTATCATGTTTGATACTACACTCAGAGCCCTCGTTTAGTTTTCCGTTGCCTGCTTGCCTGCTTGCCTTGCCCAGAAAAAGAAGTGCCTTGCCTTGCCTTGCCTTCTTCGCCTGTTTTCATCCCTTTAGTCTTGTCCCTTTTGATTCTGTCTGCCGATCTACGCTAGCCCTAGGACTATTCTTGTGTTTTGCCCGCCATATACCTGTCTGCCTTTATCTGACCCATGCCTGTTTCATGACCACGTCTCTGTCTTCTAAATAAAAGCCTTGCATATGGATCCTCACGTCTTGTCAGCCCCGTAACCACGTAATTACCCATTATACATTGTGATATAGCCTGGTTCATTGGTCCGTTAGATCGGATTGCTTTCTCACTACAACCAAACTGCTCCAGAGTTTTTCAATCGAGCCGAGACCACCTCGTTCAGGCGATCTCGGACAGATTGTTTTTGTTGTATTGCGTTAGTTTAGCCTACTGATGAAATAGATATTCATACATACAGATGCACCGGCAACTTGCTCTCGAGTGTTCATGGAACGGCTTTGACATTCCAATATGGTGGATGGCCGCCTTGCATATAGCGGCCCATAGAAGCAGCCGCTAATAGAGCATCTAGCTATACATATCTATGGTTGGTAGGCATTACTATGTGGTTGCTAAGGTGCTATTAGTATTTGATAGTGTATTGGTATGAGGTTGTTAGGGTTTTCTAGGCGCTAAGTTGTTCTGAGTATTTTTTGCATGCTGGTATGCAGTTGCTAAGCTATTCTGTGTGGTTGCCAGGTGTTGTGTGTAGGGTTGCAAAAAGGTGGCAAATTTCCAGTAAATTTCTCATATTCCAGAAATTTTGGAAACTTTCCAAACCTTTGCAACCCTAGTTGTGTGCAGTTGCAATGGTTATCTGAGTTTTTTTTTTTGCTATGGCAAGGGTGGTTTCATTGGTTGTGTAATCGGGTCCCTTTTTTTTCTCATTTTATTTTCTGCCAGGCAAAAATTGTATGTCTGATTGCTTAATAAAATAATAGCTCAACAATACACATGAAAGTAGTAGCATCTAATTTAACTGTTTACTTTGTTTTATTGAAGTTCAAATTAAATCATATTTATGACTGAATCAACAGGACTACATACTTTTGATGCTTATGTTACTTTTATCACACTAACAAAAGTAATCAATCAAAATCCTCTGAAACATTTGACAAGAGTGTGGATTGCACGTTGTTTGACTGTTAGTGTGAACTTCTTAACTTCATCCAGTGATGCTCATTATTTCTCCTCTACTTTCTATCTCCTCTCATCCTGTCCTCTCTGACTGCAGCTATTCAACCCTCATCTTCCTGATTACCTGCTTGAACGGCCTGCCTTCCCCCCCTCCGGTCTGTCGACGACAGTGAGACATCACTGCTCCTGGAATGGGTGTTGACACCATGCCAGAGGGAGACTAGAGCATTCCTGATGCTGTCCACTCCCCAAACCTCGCTCGGCCGTCTCATCCATACAGCTGACAATGCATGGCCAGTTTATTGGTAATTTTTTCTTGAAGTCAGGTAACATGTTCCCTAGCTGTGCATGTATGCATGTGTTTCTGTGTGTATATCTCCACGTTTCAGCCATGTCTTGTGGGTATGTGCTTGTCTAGTGTTTGTGCTAGAGGGTAAAACTGCAACCCTATTGAACGCTGCTAACACCCACCTGCTTCAGTGTGTGCATATAACACACAGACACAATCAGCCATTTGTCTGAATGGTTATCAACCACCACCAGCAGTCTGCCCAACGGCGTTATATTAGTCCCCCCGCGCACACAGTCCGGGGATCCAGTGTGTGACAAGCTCTCCATTTGAATGCAGAGGCACAGCGCCTGATTTAAAGCCGCCGTTCCCAACCAAGTGCCTGAGCCACCTTGGACTGAACCACAGCCAAGAGAAAGCGAGATAACGTCACAAGCTTCACAGACAACACAGGTGAGTGTCAGAGGCCAGGTCTGTGGACCCTGCTACTCCCTCCTTTCACCCTTACTCTCTGAGGCCTCCCAAAATGACACTGCATGGCCCACAGAGGATGTAGCTTCTTATATTTTTCTATATTATATATAATATATATATATATAATATTATATATACTGTGTGTATTATTATTCATTATGAGCATCATTTCCACATTAGTCTCTAAAAAAGCGTTTTCATTTTACTGAGCGGTATCCATGTTGAGGTGCATGACTAACCTTTGGACTTGAATACAACATCTATGCTTACTACTACTAATAGAAACCACATAAATATAAAAAATATCATGAATATATAACTACATAACGCTTCAACAGTTACTTAACCATTCACTATTAACATTGACGTTCTTTTTTGTAATATTTTATAATAGTACTGTTTTTCCTAAATATTTGATCTATTAAATATAACCTTGGTGAGCACGAGACTTCTTTCAAAAACATTAAAAAAAATCTTACTGACTCCAAACTTTTGAACAGAAGTGTATAAATAGGATAAAGGCCAGGACAACCAAAGAAAGCAAACGCATTGCAAAAATCGTTGAGATCGACGACTTCGGTCTATTGTATCCATTGAAAAGTACATTTATGGATGTGTGTACTTTGAGATGGAACAGATGAAAAGAAACTAACAAATAAATAAGTGAACTCAGGTGTCAATATAAAGTCCAAAACCATGCTGATAAAAAAGAGCCTTTTAGACATAAACGTTCTGAGTGTGCCTATAACAAGTAAATCTAGCCTTTAATTAGATTACTGCTGACATGGTTGGATTCAGCACAGTAAAAAAATAATGATCTTTTATTTTATTTTTGTTGTGAATTTAACCTATTCATGGGCCTATGGCCGATTTAAAAGGCTTTGAATTGTACAGTACAGCGATATTACCAGATGTTTACATGATTTTACAGTCTAATATGGGATTTTGAGCTTAGTCATCAATTTTGGGATTGGGTTTTTTCCCAGGCCATTATTCTTTTAGCAGTACCTAACGAAGTGGAATGTTGAATCATTATGCAGAGGCGTGATTTGATCAGAGCCCTGAATAAGGGATATTTTTGAGGGGGCGTCTGTACTGTAGATCCTTCCATCCTCTGGAAAGTGGTATGAAAACAAATAACTTATTGATCTTTTTTTGGTGGTAAAGCAAGAGGATCTTAACCAGCAAGAGACCATGAACATAATTGGATCCGCAAGAAACATTCATCTTGATTACATTCAATTTGAACCAATAAGGATTGGGTAAGTACTGGTCATTCATCAAAGTCAGATTGGAGGGACTTAGTAAATGGGAACTAATCTTTTTCTACCTGTGTCATCAGAGAGGTGGGCAGCTGAAATATATGGACTAGCAAGTACACAACGGCACAACTAGGCAAAACACTGATATTAAAGAGAAAGACAAAAAGAACAAAAGATGGGCATGTGAAATATTTAGACTAGCTGCTAAAAGCTGTCAGTGTCATTGCCCAGGTTTCTTGTCCTGACATACTGAGCTTTCAATGAGCTTCCTGAGCTTCCTGCAGTGCTCATAATTACATGTGCTTCTTATATTATATTATAATCTTATATATGCTTCTTATATTGTTAATATAAAATAAATGTATATCCTGAGCTGAGTTTGGCTAGTATGTGATCCTTTAATGGTAATTCTGCACTGTTTATTTAGTAGATAATTGTATTTGTGTCATATAAATATCATTCTGTTTTGAAATAATATCTCTGATGCTTTGAAAAAATACAATAAAATGTGCTGTTGGTTATGGTTCCAATGTGTCTTTTACAGGCAAGCAAAATTCCTGCTTCATTCTGAGAAAATATATGGATTCGCTGTCCACACGAAAACGCAATGGCGCCGTTTTCAGATTTATCCACTCTGGGACCCGGTTTCAAAAAATCTGTTTCACTCTCCAGCACCAACCTCCGGACCCCCGTGTGACAACGAAAAACGCCTATATGATACAAAATGTATGCGTATACAGCTAAACTCCGTGTGGACGGGTCCTAAGAGTTTTACCTCAAACTCCTAATTTGCTGCTTCTTAATAGTTAGTAAGGTAGTTAAGTTTAGGTATTAGGTCGGGTTAATGGATCTAGAATATGGTCATGCAGAATAAGGCATTAATATGTGCCTAATAAGTACTATTAAACCGGCGTCGTGGTGCTAATGAGATGCATGTTTCATGAGCTACTAGTTAATAGTGAGAACTGGTCCTTAAAATAAAGTGTTACCAACAATTTAAAGCAATTTCTATGTTGAGTAATATCTTAAGATGCAATTTTATAGATAGTTGATACTTTTTATTATGCACATACATGGACCAAGGAGAACATATTTAGACAGCTTGTGAACACTGTTTTGTTTTCAGTTGAATATAACTTTTTAAAAAGTCCTGTACAAACGTTACTGCAACTCATAAACAGAAACTGTCACAGTTGCTACTCGGCAAAAGCAATCATCCGTTGTGCGGTGTGCGTGCTGAACGCCATCCCCTTAAAAGGGGTCATAGATGCAATTTTCCAAGTTTTCTTCTCCTCTTTGATGTTACAGCTGTGTGTGTGTGAATAGATACGATCACAACATACAAGTTGCAAAGACTGAGTGTCAAACCCAAAGAGATATTCTTTATAAAAGTTAAGAAAAAAGACTCGTGTGCACAGGCCTGTCCTAAAACGCCAGATCGTTTTAAAAAACAAAGACGACCCCCCATGTGTCTACGTCACTGTGTGGGAAGATTTGCATAACGCCTGCCCAATGTTGGCGCTGCGGGGGGGCGCAATAAGAAGGCTTAACTTATTGTGCTGCCAACCCGGCCGCCGCGATTTTGTGGAGACGCTGTGTGTTTCGTTGAGAAAGCGAAAATTTGTGTTTGTAGTTTGTCGTTTCTCCGATCACAAATGCAGACATGGTTTTATGTTTATGTGGCGCGATGCAACGGGTAAAAAAACAGTATAAATCATTATAATCTATAATTATGTCTGATAGACCGATGAGCTTTGTATAAATCGCCACATTTCAGAAAGGCGGGGCATAGAGGGCATAGAATAATGTACAGTATGTGGAAAATGTGTTTTTTGAACCTTAAACCGCATAAACACATTGCATAACACTAAATACACAAAATAATGTTCTTTTTAGCAATGTCATATGACCCCTTTAAATTTATGATCACTTTTAATAACACTCGGTTTGACCTTTGTGTCCTTCGAAGGATGCATTCCCTGAGATGGTATTTGACTAATCTGAATATAAATTTGCATACTTTTGCACTATTTTGGTCAAGTGCTCTAGTGCATAGTGAACATTTATATAGAGAGTTTCATCTGGCACACATCTGATCTTCCTGATTGCTGCCTTTGACAACTTTATTATAATTTTGATCATTTCCCTGCAGTATCACCTAGAGAATAAACATAAAACAGATAATATTTAGAATACTTATAAAAGAGTTAGTCATTTATATCTTTTTTTTTTTTTAAGCTTGGAGTACCATGTGCCCTTAAAAATTATCAGTTGGTGCTTTACAGGACCAAACAGACTTAAATTACAATAATAGCTCTATTGGAAAAGTAAATCAAAGTTTTTCCCCCCTTTTTTGGTTGGATATAGATACAAATACATTCTATCATACTCAGAAAATGGATTTGTGTCTTAGTCTTGTTTACTTTTGGCTCGAGAGGCATGCTCCAGGAAGACTCTGGGAAGGATTTGAGACTTATCGAATAGTGGCATGAACCCCAAATAAACAATTAATAACAATAGATCAGGAGCAGAGCCATGAAGTTGAGCGGAATCTGCCAACTTAACTCTGGCTTAACTCTACTCAGAAAGAAGCAAAAAAATTACATTGTTGTTTGAGCAGAGATTAATGAGCCTTCATTTAGCAAATGCTCATTAGAGAGAAGGCAGTTCTGCCCCAGAAACTCGTGCAAGCAAATTTGCAAGACTCCATCAGAAGATATCAGACATTTGGCATGCTGTGCTTTTGCATTCACACAGAGTTCTGCGCTCGAATCCACTTAAAGTCTGAACTATGACCAGTGTCAAGCATACTCTATTGTTTCTCACCAGCCAAGTGTATTCGGTCTATCTAAATCCCAGACTAGCTGCTGAGAGGAGACAGGTGATGTGCCCTTTCTGTGATCAATTCTCTGCTTCAGTAGCTTTACCCTGAGCATATGTTTTGTCAGACTTCTTTTGAATTGATAAACAGCATTGTGTGCATGGACAAGTCTTTTAACCTGCAATGACTTTGCCCCTATGGATCTGGAATAAAAGATCTCCATAAACAATAATTTGATTGTCAGTAAGGCTATGGGCATCTCACAGAACAGTTTGTCTCCATTATTGCCCCTTAATTACATTCAAACAGCAGTAAGAGCAAGCAAATGATTGCACTGATGAGAACTCTATTTGTCTCTTTGCAAGGCTGACAGCCCAGAAGGCATAATGCATTTATGTGCCTTTTTGTTTGCAAGTCATTTCACCAGCACTGAAGTACTCACATCCAAAGAGAGATAATCCAAAATCCCTTTTGTGAACAGCCATATGTTCTGTTCTGGTGTCCGTAGATATCTCAAACCCTTAAATATACATTGTAGTACATACGCAGTACCGTACTTCCAAGACAGCCACATCTTAAAACAGTGTAACCCCTGAAGGAGGAAATGTCTGCATGCAGGTCTGCTTCTTTTAAGCTTCTGTATCTATATCCACCCTCACAGCCATATAAATCAAGACAGGGAAAAGGAATGTGAAAAAAGGTTGATGTGGAGCATCGTTTAAACTTATGGTGTGTGGTTTTCTACAGTGAAGGAACATCTTTAAATTGGGCAAGCTAAAGCGCTCATAACACCCACAATGTTCTTATATTCTCTCTAATTCATTTTTGACATGTTTTTAAATGCTCTCCATGCTTCTGGCACAGATGTAATAAGCAAACATTTTATCTGATGAGCCTGTCTGAATAATACTGTTAGCAGAGCTGTTGCTGGTCGGAATTTGGCATCTCGGATTGTTTTTCTTTTTTTTTTTTTTACTTCTTTTGTCTTTTATGAACAAACATATGTAAGCTGATGATGTTCCATTGGAGCATCCAGTATGATCAGAGCCCTTTTGAAGTTACATATGTCTCCTTTGTTTACTCATAGTGATGCATCATTTCTTGTTTACTCTGTGCATTGCAGTGGGCTGTAATTAAAGCTGAAACATCAGAACTATGTCCACCAATTTTACAGCATTTTCCTGGGTGAGGCCAGGGTAGCCTAATTGCTTTAAATGGTGCGCTGCCCTTTTATCGATGACCCCATGTTCAACAAATGAATGATCATTGAAAATGAAAACAGTAATGAGGACATGTCTAAAACATATGTGTGCCTGTAAGCTCCAAAGGAGAGATGGAAGAAGGCTCTGAGTTTAATTAAATAATGAAATGTCTGTAGGCAAGACACTTTACAGAGAAATCACTTTTTTATTTTCTGATTTCTTGATGATTAGCCACACTTCAAGCCATGCTTCTGGTTAGACTGTCACATCTTGGTTAATCATAACTGCAGCTACTCAGTCAGAATGCCACAGTACATTCTTTATATCTAAAATAAAATATTTTGCAGCCTAACCCGCTGCAGCTTAAAGAAAAGAACTAAATATGGTGTTTTGTTCCCCATGTGCAGCATCTGTATATAGCTAATATAAAATTGAATGTGCTACTTTTAGATATATCCTGTCGATAATTTATATAAATAAAGGTATGGTAAGTGTGTGGTATCTGGCTTGTCATATGATCTCACCTTGACAATGACTATAATATTTAACAAAATAAAAATGTATAATAAAATACTGTGTCGTATATCTGTTATATCCAATCACACAACACCCGGCCTGGTGTCGTGTTGGTGGTTGGGTGCTGGACTGTTAAAAAGAATTTATATATATACATAATTTATGGGATTTAATATAAAGTTACAGACACAATCGATATGTGATGTTAGTCGTGTGTGATGTCGGCTGTTGGTGGTCATATATGCTATGTTACAATGGCTGTGTAGAATTTTTTGTGGGGGGAAGGCAAGCAGGCATTTAAGTTGCATGTTTTTTATTTTTACAGGGTGTATTGACACATTGTGTTCTGTTGGGATGATCTGGAGCGGTCGGGGTGATCCGAAACATGCAAGTACAGACATCTATTTTTTGTTATTTGTATTAATTTTGTTTGATTTTAATATTACATCAACTAATATAAAATTTGATGTGGTGTTTGTTAGATACATTCTGTGTATCATTTATATAAATGCATTACACAGGTTTCACAATTTTTTACAGGGGTGTATTGAGATAAATTGTGTTCTGTTTGGCTGGTCATATGTGGTCAACATGGCGATGACTATAAATATTTTATCAATAAATTTGATATGTATATCATTTCATTTGATTTTAATATTTACAGATTGATAGAGAGAGATAATGCAGTTAGTGAATAAAAATAATTAATAAAAAATGTGTATATTTATTAGGATATTGATAATTGGATCTCTCGTGATGTAAACCAACCTAGCACATTTTTTAAAAGTGAGTGCATCTTAAACTGAATCAGGCCCATTTCACATACTTTTACATTTTCAGGGTTTATGTTTGTCATGTTCTACTATTACCATGAACTCCATCAATCTATTACTCTAACTAAATGTAGATACATCTTTACAAATCACCGATTTTGCTTTGCCCAGCATCCACCACTGTCAATGTCCCATTGCGTGACCGATGTCTCATGGGCATCTCCTTCACATGCCACTGCATTTCCGCGCTTACTTGTTAGTGCTCTTGCCTCTCCATGCTATGAAAGGCAGACCACTAATTGAAAGTGTGTTGTGTGGGAAATGAGCACAGCACGCTGTGCTGCAACTCAGTGACAGGGCTAAACAAGAGTGGCTCCCCTGTCCCACCCGGAGACATACCAATTAAAAGTGAATGAAAGTGGAATGTGAAGAAGCTTTTATCAGGTAGACAGAGCACTGCTGTGTCATGCTAACATTCCTGAATGTGGGGGCGGAAAGTACATGCTACTTGTTTGTTAGCTTGCTGGGTTGCCTGTATATCTTTTTGCCCTTGGGCAGACTTCACTATTACACTGAACATCAGGTCACAGCAAATGTGCAATGAAAAGTATGAATGAACCACTATACCTCTGTGATGACCTTAGTGGGTACTGAAATAAACAGGTCGAGACACAGTCACAGAACGACTCCACAGTGCCACCTAGTGTGGAGAGAAACCCCAGCATCCACAGTGCTCTAGCTGTGCTGTAATTAGTTAACCCCAATAATTTATTACTCACTATGCTACTTTAATAAGATTCAAAGTTATAATCAAACAAGCAGGCCACTAGATGAGATTGCATTTATACATAATGATTAAGTAATAGCTATTTATTTCTGATACCAGACTTTTTTTCTTTTTCTTTCTTTCTTTCTGAAATGGGCCAATTATGAAAAAATAAAAATCACTAATTCACTCTGTAGCTTAACAATTAAAATCAAAACTGAATAAAACGTGATCGCGTAAGGAGTGGTTTTTATATATACATATAGAACAATGTTAGATCCATTAGTTTGTGTTTAATAATGAATACATTCACACTCCTTCCAGATGTCATTCATACAGAATACATAAAAACAGTCAATCTAATCAAATTCATAACTGACTATATTTAATTTCTAAATGCAACACACACTGGCTGGTGTGCGTCTAAGCGGCGTGTACTAATACAAACTTATTTTAGAGATATGGTGTTCTAGAACTAGACTAAATCTGGAAGTCTGTGTGTGGAGTGAGCGTTTCGTTAAAGCACATGAGAAGGGTCCAGAGTCATTTTCCTTGCTTGTTTAAAAATAATTTAGTTAAATATAGACTGAAGATTGGGGTTAAACCTCGGCGCTGTGGCGCAACCACTTTCTTGCCGATAGGAATGCACCAAACTGGGATCAGCTTGCATCTAATGCTGTGTGCGCGGTAAAATTGGCCGGTCGGGAAAACACCAGACCGCAATACCATACAGAAAGATGGATTCAATACATGCATGATAAAACAGCAACATTACCCTCTGAGCAACTCCAAAAAGTCTGAGCCTCCGTAAAAAGTAAATTTTTTGTTTCGCCTTTCAACACAGATTATCCACATGCACCTCCAGTTTATTATCAATAAGCAAACCTAAGGATTTGTATGAACCAACCTGTCTAATGGGCTCATTGTTAATCATGATGGGTGAGTGGTTGCCTACTAATTTGGAATCAAAAATAATTTCCTCTGTTTTTCTAACATTAATTACAATACTGTTTTCTATACTCCATTTAACAAAGTTTGTCATCTCTGTAGTGTAATGTTGAATGTCCTCCAAGAATTGCAGGATCATCTGAGAATTTTACAACAATATTCTCAGGATGGTGACTCCTATATTCATTGGTGTACAGTGTAAATAAGAGTGGTGAACATACACACCCCTGTGGGACACAATACTAATGCTTGATTTTGACTTGAGTCCTACCAGTAAGAAATGCATGGAACCATTTGATGTGAAATTCTTATGAGCAATATATCTCTGAAGTAAATTATCATTCATCCAGGGTGACTAGGAGCATGAAAGATATCGTCCATACCATGCACACATCCCTGTTCCACAGTATTATAAATATGAGGAACACAAAGGCCAAATTCCCTTAATCATCCATCACAAGGATTAAAACCAAATAATATACTTCTGATGAGCAGAGCAAGATTGTTGAGCTTCACAAAATAGAAAGTGGCTGTAAGAAAAGAGCTAAAGCATTGAAAATCCATTTCCACCATCAGGGCAATAATTAAGAAGTTCCAATCAACTAAAAATGTTACACATCTGCCTGGAAGAGGACATATTGTCCTAATGCACAGTGAGGAGGAGAGTTTGGCCAAAGACTCCAAGGATCACAGCTGGAGAACTGCAGAAAATTGTTGAGTCTTGGGGTCAGAAAGCCTAAAAGAAAAAAAATGGACAAAAATCTAAACCTGACTGTTTGAAATCTTATAATGGGCCGTGGTTGGATTTTCCATCAGGACAATGATCCAAAACAAACATCAAAATCAACACAAAAATGTGTCACTGAGCATAGTTTTACTTCAACGATAGGTTAGAATTTTGTGAATGAAAGATCAAAAGGATAAACAATGCTGATTTATTTTCACAGCCGCCTTTGCTCACATTTACCAAGGGTGCCAATATTAGTGGAGGGCACTGTATATGTTTGAGCATTTTCTGATTTTGCAAAAATGCCTTTACCACTACGCATTTAAATTTTGTTTGATTGGCCTGTTAAACTTACGCGTGTGCGCAGTGCTTTTTTGAAAATAGCTTCTAGCAAAACAACAGAGATTACACATAGGCCTAATCATTATCATCAACCACAACGGTTCTTAATTAGGGTGCAAAAAGAAAAAAGCAAAAACCCATTACCTACCAATACGATCTTGGTATGTCGTGCTGACTAGCTACTCGGTTTTCGTAAGACACAACTGCCACCTGTATGGGTCAGCACATCACACCAGAGTCGCAGAGGTTTGCTACAGCTACTCTGAAGCCAATCAGCACTTCACAAACCCCACCGGGGGGAACCATATGTTTCAACTTCTCCGTAAAGCCATAATATTCTGAGGTTTATTCATTGATGCCCTTGGGCCTGTAGTTAGCGGGGCGGGGGCGGGGGGGTACACAACCCAACAACTCCACATTCTTCCATTCAGTGTCCATAAACTTATCTGTCTTCTTATGCAGAACAGAGTCACATATGCAACACAACAGTGATGTCAAATGAGAACAACCAGTCCAACAATTAATTTCTGTGTAAACATGGCATTTATTGCTTACTCAGATAACACCACTTATATGAAAACCAGAGAGCCAAACCCATTGCATAACTCTACACTAGGGCCGCAGATACAAGGTACTGTATATGTTTTATCCAGTGACATGTTTGTTTATTTCAAGTATGAGCCAGCAGACAGATGTTAGTGAGTAGCCTAACCCTCAGTACCGGGGGTTCTTGCAATGCTTAAAGTAATTGCTGTAATTACAAACACTGCAACATGATACAAGTTGTGATCACAGCTTAATGCATAAGTGATATTGTTTCAATACAATTACGAATAATTAGTGGCAATCTAACACCCATTAAAGCTGCAGATCTGATAAACTGTAGCTCGAACCTTAAGATGCATTTTCACTCACTTATCACTGCTGCCATCTTGTGGTCGAGAGCTGTAATCAGTATTATAATTTTTTGGCAGAATTAGATTTTATCCAAAAATGCATTTTAAAAAAATATTAAATAAAAATCCAGGGACATTAATAATAGGTCAAGTAAAAGTTCATATATTTAATTGCTCTTCTAGGTTTTTTTATTTTTTCTATGTAACTATTTATGAACATAAATGAGGTAAATGTAACGTAAGGTCAGGTGACGTATCACAACTTGTTTTATTGACTACTGAGATTAAAAGACTGATTGGGCGATTACATGAGAGATTTCAGTAAGGTGTACTGTATTATTTTACATAATTATTATTATTATTATTATTATTAGCCCTTTCTCGTGAAATAATCATAAAGAGGAAGAGATACACAGGAAGTGCAACAGTTGTAGTAATGAGTCAGGTAGGCAAGCTGATAATATATATAATTTATTTTTTGGTGAATGGCTGAATGGCTAAGACAAGTCATTGAATAATATCTTAAGACTGTTTGTGCTGCTTGCAGCTGCGGATATTATTCAGAGGGAATGAAAATTCCAGTTAATAAGTGTTGGTTGGGTGTTACGACCATGGATTACCTTAGGTTTACTGAGGGCCCGCTGACAGAGATTGCTTGAGGGTGTACCTGAACTCTGTGAAACAGACAGATTTGATTATGAATTCATTTGCATGTTCTCTGGGCCGGCCCCTTCTTACATTTCAGTGAAGAAAATATGAGGGACCACAAGGGAATCCAGCATTTCTCTGTGTCAGTGGACTGTGAAAACCACAGGGCTACTTGTTCCAAAACGGAGATCCCATCTAATGTTAGGCTGTGTGACTGGGCAGTGTCCCATCCGAAATGAAGCATATCGGCTGATGAATAAAGAAACAGGTCATGTTTATTTTGTATATCAAGTATAACTGCAAAATAAATAAAACAGAAAATAGGCTCCTTTTTACATCTGTTTTTCATACAATTGAGTCTCAAGACTACAAAGCGAGTAATTCGGTGAAGATTCTTGGCCAACTGTTTTTGTTTATGACCACAGAGCTCATGAAAGTATCTGATTTCTATACACCCCCCCCCCCCCCACCCCCCCCCCCCCCCCAGTCATTGTATATGGAGTTTCATACGAATATAATATCAGTGCCCGAAGCCCTTGCCCATACCTATCTCGTCTGTATTTAAATATGTTGTTATGAGAGCTCAGTCCTTCTGTGTCTCCCAAAGACCGGGACCCCACCCACCACCCCCCCCCCCCCCCACTTGACCTGCGCTGTGCATTGCAGTGCAATTTTTAATACTCTTGACTGCTGATCAGAGCTGAATGCTGGCCTGCCCGTGTGACATGTGCTGGTTCATGTCATAATTTATTACACGCTATTTTTCTTAAACAGCCAAGTTTATTGCAGCTGCCAGAGTGGTAACTGGCAAAGCTTAAGAGTACTATCTAGAGGATTGTTTTGCATATATTACAGGGTTAAGTGCAAACCAATCTGGTTTATACAAACACAGCAATCCAAACAACGAATACATTGAAGCTGATGAGTACCACACCACTCAGGCCGTCTCCCTTGCTCGCAGATCGTTTGAGGCTGATTAGTTGTATAAAACACAGCGCTGACTTTGATTACATTACATATCGTTATGTGTGGACGATTCATGCGCTACAGATAGGCGGAAAGAGGGAAATGCTTCGAGACACAAGGTCAGTTCAACAATATGCATTTGATTGCATTTATCCAGGAAAAAATAGCAATGTACACTCAGTAAACTATATACTTTTCTTTTTAGTTAGGTTCCTGTAATGAATATCCCCTGTATGTGCAACTGAGTAGTTAGTGTCCATCCTAACACCGGATAATGCAAGTTCTTCCATGTCACATGTTTGGAATGTGTTATGGGTAAAGTAGTTCAGAAGGGTTCAAAATACAATCTCAAAAGTCGGAATGAAATTGTCTTGGCATTTTAAATGGAACACCTCCGTATGCCACTGAAAATAATCTTCCATATGCTCCTATATCCTCTAGTGGACAATGAAAGGGGAAGTATTTGTGGTTAAAGGCCCGCTCAAAGTGAGAGCACCAGATAGCCTTTGAATGCAGAGCTCCACGGTCTGCGCTGATTTCCCACAAACCCGTCAGCTACAGTTACAGCTGCAAAAGACAGAATCCAGCTTATATCATGTGTGTTTTCACTCACAGATTCGGTCGAAGTATCCGTTAATCCCACAAGCAATACACTCTCTTATTACTGTTGCAGTGAAATATGTGTGCTCTCTCCTTCACCAGGGTACAACAGGGCTAAAAGCCCCCTGGGGTAAAAGGCACTTTAGGTTTTATTTTCACACACAAAACTAAATAACAACAAACACCAGCTCTGTGCTGGTGTTTGCTGTTATGTAGTATTATAGGAGAAAATAAATCTTAACTTGCCACTTTTGCCTTTTTGTAACTATGCACTGCAAAATTATGATGCATGAAGTTGCATCCATTCAAATAAATAAATATGGTAAGCTGATGAAATGTATTCATTTTTAAAAATGTTGCAAATTTGAGAGTCCCTCAATGATCAAATGATCAAACCAAATCTCATGAGAAAACGTAACTATTTTACATTTTGGTGAATTGGTGGTAAATTTGTACAATTTAAATTTGCACAAAAACCTACAATTTTTAAACAAAAAAGAATGCATAAAGTAATAATCCGTGGACCTTAAGTATGAACACACACAAATAATATCATGCAAATTCATAAAAATTTGCTAACAATGCATCATGGGTCTTGAGAGTGTGTTGAAGTTATAGTATATGTTTTGAGACAAAAAAAAATTGTTTATGATTTCCAATTTTGTTAAATGTAATTAATGTAAATGTCAACAGTTTTGTGCAAACTTGCAAATAACAGTACACTTTCATGTTGTTGTGGTTAAGGGCACAAAACACTGTCAATAAAGGGAAATGCAGAATACTTAATAAATTGTTTTCCTCGGGTTTTCCATTAGGGGGAGTAAAATGTTCGTTAATGATGTGCAGAAATGTGCTAATTAGCCCAATGGAGATTATCAATTTGTAAAATATACCTGTACCTTATGGCTCCAAGATGTTCATTGTTACTTTACTAAAATAAGAATAATACAGGCATTCTTATAAAATATTTAGTTGTTTTAGAGGTTATAAGTTGCTACATTTGATTAAATAAACAGAAACATTTTCTACCATTTGCTTATTTTGAGTATGCATGCACTTAAATGCTTCTTAAAATTATTTTTCAATTATTTGCAAATAATGACAAATTAAAAGCCCCTTCTAACTTACTTTATAGTTTCACGGGTTTTGGTCTATGCTGTATTTCTTGCCATTTTAATATACACCAGTTAATGCTTTATCAATATCCAAGGCACGAGTTTGTCATTTGATTGTATTCTGAGACCAGAAAAAAGTCCCATTGTGCCTTATGTTGGTGTCACACAACAACCCCCTATTCCTGACTCCATGTGCTCCACTCAGAGAGAAATTAAGACAAACTATTGATTTCTGTCGCGAGAAAAATACTGTGCACTGACATTGATTCCGTGCCCAGGGTCCACGCTCTGCACGGGAACAGACGAGTCTCTCACGGCCGACATCTGCGCGGAGCGCGCGGCTGGCCGCTTTGTCATGTTGTCGGAGCGGCGCTGTCACTCTGAGGGAAACAGCGTGAACATGTTGATTAGGGTAACCTTTTGGGCAGAGAGTGGAAATATGCTGTCAGCTCATTACAAAAATACATAAGCTCTCACATTCAATTACTCACTTAGCAACGGGAGGTTAGTTTGCAGGAGCTGCCAACACCGTTGCCTTCGCGGGGTCAAGAGAGTGAGACTGTAATCAGAGCGGTTTGAGAACCGCTAGTGTATCGCTTTCTCTTTCTCTCCCTCTCTCGTATCCTCGGATTCCTCCTGCAGCCCGCTCGAGTCAACCCATAACGCTGATAAATATTTACTCTAGTGCAGTTCTTTTTCCCCCTTGGGTCTTAAGTGAATTTCATAGTTCATAAAACATCACACGGGTTCTTTAATGAGAGCTTCCCGCTTCTCCTACAGGGCCCTCGCGAGTCTCAGATTATGTGTGTTAAATTCAGGGCAGAGAAGTGTAAAGCCATCCGCATCGAATCCCACCCACCGACTCACTTCGACTCGTAGTTAAACACAAAAAGCGAATGTTCTAAAGCTGCAGTCAAAAACAGTTTCTCGGCGAAATTTCAACAGGAATCGGCGCGTTCAGGTGTTTCGCGTGAGGATGAAAAAGTCCACCACACGTTCAAGGTGGTTATTCGAATTTGTTTGGTTCGAAAGCGACTTAAGTGTCAGAAGTGATTCATACTGCTCTATGCTAGTGTCAAGACCTCAGTCATGGTAGCATCATATTTGTTTTTGGCTGTGAGGGATATACAGTGCGTTCAAAGGATTGCACTGTTATTTAACAACTGATTTCTGAACTGTCAAAACGTCTTTCTGGGGGAAAAAAAACAAAAAAAGTAGGCTACACAAAAACTCAACATAAGAAGTTGAAGACGTTGAAAGTTTGGAAAATGATGTGATTATGTAGACCCTACCTACGTATCCCTCACAGCCTTTTTATTCGCATAAAATTCAATATGGCATCTAACCTGCTTTTGGATAATGGACATGGATTATTTCTGCATGTAAAATGAATTAATGTTATCGCACCCTTAAACTAAGTGTATATCCTCATGGTTCATTCCTTGCATTTGCATGTAGCCTTTATGTGTGTGTGTGTGTGTGTATTTACAGTATATTTAATGTTTACTGATGCTACAGAGAAAGAGAAAAAAAAATAAAGCAAGCTCACTAAATCAGTGGATGTGAGTGGAAACCCTCCCCGGGCCATGAATCACGCAGAGGGCCCTGGCGTGAGACACCCACCACTCCTCTGCTGCTCCCAGGCCTCCTTTTTTGAATACGGATCAAATCTGTTAATGCCTGACATTGGCTGTAAACCAGCTGTCCATCAGCGGCCACGGGGCAGATTTGTTATGACTGAAGGGATTCTGGGTAAGTCTGCCAAAAGAGGTCTATCCTTCTCTCGTGGCGCTGGTGCTTTGATTGCATGTTTAACCTAAGATATGTTTTGTGGAAAGTACGGTGCATGGTGGATATCGTCTGTCAGGGAATTAATTGAGGAAAATAGCAGGACTTTGGGGAGGGAGCGCGGACACTATCTCTGCCTCCTGGTGTTTTGTGTCTTTGTCGTTCACTGTAAATTCACTATCTATAATTGGCATCAGATGACAATCATCACCGGGATTCTTTAATCATAGGCTGTACGGTGCCCAGAATACCTGGGTAGTCTGTGTTTCAAAAATGATTTTTTAATTTTTTTTTATTAGATAAAGCTGCTGTTGTGCAACTAACATATCACAGTTTGATTTTGTAATAAAATACACTGTAAAAACAATAAGTCAAATTTACATAATTTTTCTTTTGCAAGTTTTTTCACATTTTTTAAGTAAAATTTAAGTATGGAATTAAGTCAAATCTACTTAACTAAGTTATGTAAAATTGGCAAAGGCAATAAGCAAATTTAACGTGGCCAGTTAGAGTTTGATGAGTAATTTCTATTTAAATATTTTGGGTCATTTTGAGTAGAAAATTAACTCCAGATGTCACAAAACAGCAAGTTACTAAACCTAACAACAAAAGCAACCATAAAACATTGTAAACAGAACTAAAAAAAACAGTGACGATTTTCAGCTTATTAATTATTCATGCCCCAGTGCATGATGGGAACAAGGGGATCATAACTTTGATATTTAGGCCTACTTCCTTGTAAACATAACAAACAATTCCAGGTAAAATATAGCCTATTTATAAGTTCAAACTTTAATTTCTACAAGCTTAAATTGAGTACTAATATAGAATATACTCTTTTTTTAATTCTTGCCTGAACTAAATTATTTAATGTAGAAATTACATTTGTTTTTCTGTATTATTTACTTTACCACAAAATAATTTTTATCAGTGTAGAGCAGGGGCCTGCATGGGAACCCCTGGGCTTTCATGCAGTGGTACTTTTTGACGCATTTAATATTATTACCGCTGAGTCCACATTCGAATAATTGGCCAAGATCATGAGATTATTTTATTTTATTTTATTTTACAGTTCTTAAATATGCATTTTTTTGTCTTTGTTTCACCCATGTAGGCTACATGAAAGTTTTGCATCCTCTGCATCCACTAGAGGGCAGCTCGGGACTCCTGAGCATGTTGAATCTGAAAAGTCCAGTTTAAATGTGTTCATAATTATGCTAGGCCTTTGAGATGTGTTGATTGAATGTTTTGAATCTTACCCCACTGAACTAAATCAGTGCTTTCTTTCATTGAAATGGTGATACATGATCTGCGATATTAGGTAGTAGTTTTACTGCACGTTTTATTTGTTTTGCAGATCTTGTGGAACTAATCTTCTGGTTTTTAATACCCTCTGCATGTTAGATAACAAATTGCTTTTAATAGAAAACATATTGCTTTTCTTGTTTTTTTCTTGTTTTTTTTATAGGACCGTCTCTGGGAAAAGCACACAGGGCTCGAAAAGTTACCAAAAGCTCGCAGAGCAGTTCATTTGTCACGGTAATGTAAATCTGTCATTGTGATTTATTGATAATTCATTTGTTGTGAAAATGCTTTGCTTTAAATCTTTGTTTGCGCTTCATCTATCAGAGTGTCGTACATCATTGTGCCTTTGGGTTTTCTGCTAAATTCATGTTTCCTCATGTTATTTCAAACAGTTCTTGATATACTTGTTTAAATTCCTTGCGGCTTGAAAACTAAAGATAGAAAATTATATATCCCTTGTATTCAAGGCACATGTTCTTATGTTTTATTATATACAGGTATTGTCCTCTGAAACTTCCATTCTTTTCAGATGTAAAATGATATGCGCTATGTAATTTTCTGTCCTGAAAGAGCGACTTTAAGAAATTATTTCTTCAATCATTTGTCCTCGACGTGTTCAATATGTTTATACTGTACTGGGACAGACCTCTTTAATGATTTAATATCCCAAACAGCATGTTTGGTTTTGCCTTATTTTATTTTGTCACGTCACTGAAAATTAAATTTTAAGCCCAAGCTTAGCCAGTCATTTTCAGTTATGATCTATCATCCAGAATCCAAGCTGCCTGTGTTGTTGATACAGCAAATAATTCTGATTTATCTCTTGTAAACGCCTGTGATTTCCCCTGTCGTGGACGAGCAGAGCACTTGAATCATTCCGCCATTAATCCCCACATTGTTTTATTTACTTTCAGCTCTCACCAACTGGAAGGCAAAGGGCGCATTATGAGGTCACAAAACAACGACTTCACTGTTGGGTCTCAGCAACAGCCTGTCATTTGTGGCGTGCTTTTGAGGGAGTGAATTGCCCTGAAGGTTGCGGAATAACACGCATGCTAATCTGAGCGTCCTTGCAAGTGCATTAAAGGTCTTAATCTATCTGGAGAGTGTCTTAGGCCGAGTGTTCCCAGTGTGCTGCGAACCTGCCCTACGCCTGTTCAGTGTGGACTTGCACTCCTGCCATTCCCCAGGGGCCGCTTTCAACCAGGGCCAAAAGTTTCACAGCGGGTCAAAAGTGTGCACTCCTCCTCTCACTAACCCACAGGCGGGGTGTCCTGCTCACCCCACACCAGAGGCAGACCCTGCTGGAGGACTGAGGTTAGCGCACACCGCTAATCAGCACTGAAACCAGGGCAGTGCCGTATGATGGGCCCTTCCTGATTTCCAAGCAAACGAGCACGGTTCCCCAGAGCACGACTGTACAAATGAATGTACGCACACACACATATGCATACATTCTCCATAGATACAGCTCATTCATATTGCTCGTGTTTGTTTGCTTTGGCAGGACGCGTCAGGGAAAATGTTATGCCTTCTCTAAAGAGCTGAACCTTAAGGGCCCCAAGAACATAAAGATGTGATCTGAAAATTTGGCTTTAGTGTACAATTACCTGATTTACCTCAGAGAGATAAGTGTCTGCTGCTAGTTGGCGGTCCTGACCTGGGGTCCCCCTTGCTTTTCAGCGGCCGTGTGGTTTCGGTGAGGAGGAACGCTAACCAAATGCAGTTGGTAGCTAGTGTGCTGGAATGAATGTGGTGACAGGGCTAGTAATTACCCACAGAATGAAAGAAGGCAATTGCTAAAGCCTATTCAGGTGCTAAGCTCACTATATAAAAAATACACACAAAGTGTGCTTGTTTCTTTAACTAAAAACATGATGTCGCATTGTAGGCCTAAAAAGGGTTTTGCAGAGTACAAACCACATGCCATCCCACTGAAATATGGTAATTATACAGGAAAATGTTTATGATGGTAAAAATATGTATTATTTGTCTTTCTTTCGTTCAGAGTTCCTTCCTGCGTTAGGAGGCCATTTTATATGTTTCTCGAAATGCACCACAGAGGATGGCCAACACCCATTTCTATCTTTAGAAGGGGGAATCCACCCAAAGCTGCCACTCATGTGGTCTAATCTCTCAGAAAAAAAAGGTAAGTCAGAGCACACAGCCTAATAGAGTTACTACCTAAATGTATACAGAAATATAAATTGAGAACATCAGCCATTTTCTCAGTGAAGACATTACCATTTATTAGATCAAGAAGCATAATGATTGTGATTATGTAGGGAAAACTATGTACACCTGAAAATATGCAGCATTTCTTAGAAAACAAGCACAGGACTAAAGATTTATCTGCTTCTGGACTTGACTCACTGCTTAATTTTTCTTGGACTCCACCTATGTTTTTCCAAGTGCCGGGAACTATGCATAAAAAGGTCAAAGAAATAATGATTTGAAAAAAACAAAGTGTGTATAAATTTTTTGTAATACTAAATTGCAGCCTAAAAAGTGGGAACATATGAAAAGCAGAGATTAATGGACTCAGTCCTGTGCTTTGTATATCTCACTGGCACTCAGTGAAGAAACACTTTATAAATCACACTAGACATGTGAAGGATTATTAGTGCAACATGCTTTGTTTCTTGGTCTGTGTTACTTTAAGTACCTGCACTACCCTACTTTAATCTGTGTGTAAAAAGTCACCGAAGACATTTAATAGTATTATTTTTTCAGTGTGGTTTTAGAATGGTGTGCTGTTTTAAAAAAATAAGAGAGGGGGGAGGGGGACTGAAGGGGAAGGTAAACAGAGAGGCGGACTGTAATTTTAAAATCACTCCACTAACTATTTACTGTGAAGGAAAGGAATAACAAATTGTTAAGAAACCACCAATGTCTTCGATGACTGGACTGTTTAGTAAAAAACATCTCACTTAATCATCTTCATGTCTGGAAAAACATGCTGCCCTGAGTCAATATACTTACACACTGGGTATGGATGTTTATTCTTGATGATAAATAGCCCAAATGCATAAGCACATAAACACAAATAAATATTCAGCTCACACGGTTGCTCTTCAAGACTCAAGATCTGTGTTTCATCTAGAGAAAATTTTCAATATAACCAAAAAAAGAGTGCTCTTACAGCCAAGACACTGGCATGTTGCCAGCCTCACAAATTTATATTTAAGTAGCTTATACCTTTAAAAGAGACTAAGCTGTAATTATTCATTTAAATATGTATGCAGTATCCCTCACACACAGGAAAACACACACATCTGTATTTGTAGTTTTCATATAATTCCTCTTGCACACCCTCATGTGGATAGATGTTATGGCCCATTATAGCAGAAGAGAGCACAGAAACTGAAATGCTTGTTTGGTTAATGAATTTTGACTTCTCTATTTCATGGAAATCGTTAGCTTGTTTTGGGGGCAGAAAATACATTTATAGTAATATAATAATAAAACATATGATTATTATTATTATTATTTTATTATGGAAAACATAAAAAGGCAATGACAACATTATTAACATTAGTGGTTGATTGGAATGTTATCTCGACTTAAAAATGTAAAAAGCAAATGCCATTGGACAGAAGTGTGAGACATTTCGGTAAAATAATGGACTCTAATGCCGCCACTTGTTCCTCAAAACTTGGCTAAAAATCATCTGTTTTCAAACGGCAGACATAGGCTATCGTAAACATTTTGTTTAATCGACCATTTAACATTATCACATTGCCACAGTTGTAATTCTGGTTATATATGGCTACTGAGTGGGAACTGAGTGTGGAAGTGTGAACATATTGACAACGCAACACTGACTAAACGCATGACAGCGTCAAAAATGCCGTGAAACAAAGGTCTTTTTTTAATCATTCGTATTTAGAATATAAAACAAACTATTATGCTAGCTTAATTCATTAATTTAAACCACCACAATTTATTATAGGCGAATACTTATCGTTGAACACCAGGGACAATAACATATATACTGTATGCAGGCTATGTATTTTTTCTTTCTCAGAGATGTCGCGAATGATATCTATTTCACGTTACAACGTTTTTTTTTAATCGGCACAGTTATAAATAGGGATAGACATGGCTTACGTGTGAATTATTTATGTACATATAAATATCCAAGAGGGAAGTTATTAAAATAAAATAAAAAGTTGGTTCTGTTTAGTTAATTTAAAAAGAACAGTTGGATTTCGTGCTTTGCGCACGTAAACTACTTCGTGTCATTTCTTTGAAGATTATTAGATCAGCATGGCCTGATGTGACGTAACTGGGGAATTATGACAATCCATTAGGCTATTTATCCGCTCGAATGATTTGGCTTTTGAACTTATCAAAAGAGATAAAAATGAGACATCCTGTCATGTGAAGCTAAATTTTCTAATAAACTTCAATGAGTGCGTGCTATCTATTATTTACCTAATGGTAAATTACAGTGAGATAATATAGAATAAAGAGAGAATTAGCTCGAACTATTGTCTCGAGTTCACGAATTATGAGGTCTCTTCATTTTATGAAAATGTAATTAAGGTCAATTATACTAAACATCTAAATTACTCATCGGTTCAACAAATGCCGATAATCATCAAATCCTATAAGAGCACTCTATGAATTGAAATGCTCTTAAAGAATATTTGCAACATTTTAAATAAACACGAAAAACCAAACATTTTCAGATATTACTTTAATATTTGCTTATGTTCTTTTTTAAGTTTCAGGCGACATTAAACGTTGATTTAATCAATGTCCAAATTTATCGTCCGGCCATCGTACATTTCCTCAGTTAAAGCCCATTCCAGAACATCTTATTTAGGTATATCTTATTAGGACAAGACTTAAAAAAAAATGTTTTCAGTATATATCAGGTAATATTACTATGGCCAGAATCCACGTTATTTTGTCTGTGTAAATTTAAATTAATATAAATAACAATTTCATTGTTAAAGGTAACATTTACTATACATCTGTGCAACAGCATGACAACACGTTTTCACTCCTACTCACATGGTACTTTACAATATGTACATAAAGTCCGAATCATATTTGTGCAAGATTTTCCGGTCTCATATTCTCTCTATCAGCTGTCAGTGTCCACGTCACTTTTGCCCTCCTCGATTTTCTCTGTGGCTGTTTTCGTGGATTTGTTCCATTTCTGTGAGTTTTCTGATTCCTCTGACGACGACCTTTTCTGTCTTCTCCATTTTGCTCGTCTGTTTTTGAACCAAACCTAAGCGAAGAAAAGGGGTAAAATGCTTAATTTCAAGTATATGGTAATATTATTAATAATAATAATACACGTTAAGTGAAAGGCCGAGTTGGTCTTATGCAGTGTGCTAATTATTCATTGACTTTTAGGTTGTCGAAAAACTGTCAGTAGGCCTAATTTTCTGTTGAGGATCGTTTCACGTAGCCCAAATTGTACTTTGGCGGCCGAACTTTTGCTATTTACCTCCAAGCGAAAACCACTTCTATTAAGCCTATATGCTGACTAAGGTTAAATGTAACTTTTGCAGTTGCTAAAAAGTTTTTCGTGTTTATGTATTGATATATAGGCCTAGGCTATTTATTTATATGTATACCTTGTCACAATTTCTGTAATTTCTACTGTTAGTCAAAGTAAAAGTATTAAAAAAGAAATGCATCAATTAAAATTGTATTGGATTTATTATTTTTAATAGTGTATTTGTCTTTCTAAAATACCATTTGTATTAAATGTGTGGCTTTCGATAAATGATTTGTCTACCAAAAAAAGGAACGCTGTACAATGTCCACACTATGCAAACGTGTTAGGCCACTCTATGATTAACATAATAATGGCAATAGCACCGTGAAATTACATGCATTCAAAAATAATAATTATAGGTTAAGTATGCCTACGCGTAGTGCATTAGGATCTTAGGCCATCTTTTTGTAAGTATATAATAACCAAGTGTGAACGATAAAGTGATTTCACTCACCTCTACTTTCTCTTCGCGTAGGTGCACCTTTCGTGCCAGTTGCTCTCGTGTGCCAACATCAGGGTATTTGGTTTCTTGAAAAAGGTTCTCCAGTGCCTCCAGTTGCTCGTCGGTGAAAATGGTTCGGTGTCGTCTCTTGCGCCGACAGTGTAACTGATTGAGTAGCTGTAGTTCGGTTCTGGACAAGGTGCCCACGTTCATGTACGACATCATCTGATGTGGGACTGGAGAAATAAGTACTGAACCGGCGCTGTCGTAACCTGAAAATCAAATCAATGTATTTGAGCACACTGCATAAATATAATATTTCAAACCCAGTGAACTTGTATAAATCGTTTTTTAAAGAAAACTAAAAAAAAAAAAACTAGATTTGTTAGAGTTGTTCAAAAAGTCCTCCACTTATCAAAAACAATTTTGGGGTGTATGGTGTTCATGTGATGTTTTTTAAGACTAAATGTTACATTATACGTTCGTTTGATGTTTTTCTAATAAAAAAAAACTTTTCTAAATTTGAAAAATTCTTAAAAATTACATCAGACTGTAAAATCTGTAACCGGAACTTTTATTTTTAAGATAGTTAGTGAATTTCAACATGCAGTGTGTTAACAGAATACTGAAACATTCGCTGCAATAAACAATATTTTCAAATGTACATATACGCACCACACAAACAAAGAAATAAAAGTAACATACCTGTAGGAATACACGGGCACTGTTGCGAGCCGAGAGTTGGTATTGCTCCACAGTAAGCTGGTCCAGTCGGCCCCTGGACATGAAGTTGTCCATAGTAGTAGTTGTTGTAGCCTATCCTGGTTCCATTCACAGACTGTAAGTTAGGAGCTGGAGGTCCGGTGTGTGAATACAGTCCGTTAAAATCGCCAGCTGCTGTGTACAAGGATTCCGTCAAGTTGGAGAACACAACCGGAGCATTCCGATGGAGCAGAACCGAGTCCTTGCAGCTGGGTCTCCCTGCCAAGATGCTGTCGATACTAAACATCCCAGCGGGCATCACAAGCGAAAAGATGTTTGAGACTTTGTGCCAACAGTACTTAAATATTCTTGTAGTCACAGGTTTCCCTCATATTAACAAAAAAGCGAATTCTCAGTGTTTTTCCCCCCTTTGGAAAGAGTGACCGAGCGCAACAGATTCAGTGACTCGTTTGTGGCTGAGCTGAACCTCCTGCTCAGTTTTATACCCCGCTGACGTCATTGAAGGATTTGTGGATGACTTCTTCAATAAGAGATTGGCTGGGCTTAAGGTTAGCACACAATGGCGTGAAAACCACCGATCTGTGTATTGAGAATTAATTTGATTAAGATATTTGCTGACTTTTGAAACAAATAATTTAGTTCCAGCCAGCATTTTTAAAGAGCTGCCCGCGTGAGTCAATCAGATTAATTCTGTCAACAAAGACACTTATTATTTGGTTGTAAATTGATGTCTTACACTCTAAATGCTGGGTTAAATACAACGCAGTGCTGGGTAAAATAGGGACAAACCCAGCAATTGGGTTGTTTGACCCAGCGGTTGGGTTACTACCCAGAAGGTTGTGTTAAACATTTAACCCAACCGCTGGGTCAGAACAACCCAATAGCTGGGTTTGTCCATGTTTTACCCAGTGCTGGGTTGTATTTAACCCATCATTTTTTAGAGTGTATTTTTTATTTCCTCTTTTTAAAGGATAGGGCCTTTTTTTTTTTTTTTACGTAATAGCCTATAGCTGTAAATATTTTATCAAAAAAAGCGTCTGTGTGGATGAGAGGAACGACTTCATCACTTCTCCAAACTCGGAGTTCATGCAGGTGAGCTTCGTTTTTATGTAGATTTGTAAAATGTTTATAACAACTCGCCCTCAAATCGACCAGGCACTCTATCAAACATTTCTTTTTCAATTCCCTGTTAAACCTGGAGGTGTTTGTAACACGGAAGTCTGAACCAATTTGTAACGCGATTGAATGGATCCACGGGGGGGGGGGGGGTGGGTGGGGGGGGGGGGGGGGGGGGGGGGGGGGGTTGGGGGGGGGGTGGTGGGGGTGGGGGGGGGGGGGGGGGGTGGGGGGGGGGGGGGGGGGGGGGGGGCTGGGGGGGGGGGGGGGGGGTGGGGGGGGGGGGGGGTTGATCTGTTCCACACCCTCCTGAGTGACAGAAGGAGTTTCACAAGTCTCTGTGTGAAAATAGAAATTATTTGCAGGAGAAAACCATTTTGAGATAAGAAAGTATAATTTGTCTTTAGTTTATAATTTATGTCCACTCATGTCTAGTTATCTAGTTTACAATTTGATTCGCGATCATCTTAAAATATGTTAAATGATATCATCTGAATAATTAGGTTCACAACATGCACCCAAGCTTTTTATCTATTTATTTACAAATATAAAAACTAAGTTGACATGTATGAGCGGAGCGTGTAACACTTTCCAATGTATTTACTGGACTCACAAACATATACAAAATTGCACAAAAGGGTACAGGCTATATGTGACAACTATGAAAATGACTATAACACACTGTCGACACAGTGTTGTTATATGGTCAAATACTTTCAGATTTCATTTCAGTTCTTGTAAGTTTAAAAGTATGGCAATTTAAAGCGTAAATTTGATAGCCTCAATAAAAAGCACAACAAATTAAATATCCATTATTTATTATATATATTGTACTTGAAGTTAATTTACACAGTTTATTGATACGGTTTCTGAACTCCATCTATTTGTAGCAGATAAATATAACGGTGTTATATCAAAGTTTGAGACACATAATTCATAACCACTGAGTTACAGACATCGAAACAAAATGTTACTTCACTCCCTGATGCCTCGTATGTATTTTTTTCTATTTATTTCTCTTTCAAATTAGGCACTAAATAGCATGGTGCAAAACCCCTGAACTGATGTCCTCAGATTCCGCTGCATTATCGAGGACTATATCTTCAATTGTTTAATAGCGCATGTTATTTGCAGAACGGTCGGTCTGACACGACTGTCGCGCTCTGTCCGCGGGAGATAACGTTGCAGATTAGCGTGTTTACTCAATCAAGAGCAGATTCCCGGTAGGGAGGAAATCGCGCGTGTTAACTTACAACACCTCCAATAAGCACGCGCTCAATGAACATATGACCCTCGCTGTGATAAGATAACGACCATTATCGGCCCTATTCTCCAGCTCTAAAACATACTTATTGCAATTACATTCCTTTATCAAATGAAATTTGCATGAAGGAAGATGCTGCTTGGTGACACTGGCCATTCAATTTAACACCAATATCGCACATTTGTAATGTTTGAATGTTTATTGGGAAACCGGAGGATCCAGGCAGTGAAGCCGTGGCATGGCACAGCTGATTATTTCTAAACTATAATAAAAGTCATATTGTGTTTACTCTGTACCCATCGTGTATAAAAAATGGAATTGCTACCTTCAGTAATTATAAACAAAATGACTGACCAAAACAAAAAATCAAAACCGGTTATATTCGCCCATGAATTTTAGACCAGTGATTCAGGGGCCCTGTATCCACAAGGGGGCCTCAGGAAACTTTTAATGGTACTTCTATTTGATTTCATTTTTAAGTATTATCTTAGGCCTATTAATATTAATAGTAGTTATATGATTTAAATTTGTTATATTTAAAAGTCTTTATGTAACGTCTTTTAAACATTAAAAATCACTAAAAAAACTAAATTACTAAATGCAGCATCCAAACATATTTCTTATTTTATTGTCCCTTTTTAATTGAATAATGTAGCTACCCTTTTAAAATAGGAATGACGTGAATTAATCTATCGACACTGAAAAAGCAGCTTTGTCATTACAGCAGAAGAACGAGGAAAAAAACATATTCGCCTAGAAGCGGGCATGGAATATAGTAATGGGAGTTTGCTGAGAACCACCGTTTTAGACTCGCAATATGTTGAAAAAACGTAAGAGACGCAAATGAAACAATAAGGGGCTATTCAAATCACGGCCTATCAATGGTCAGAAGTTATCACATGAATAAATGCGTAAAGGCATTAGGGCCATTAACGCGTGGAAGTTTGCCTTATTAAGAGCCACGATTACTTTTCAATAGCTGCCTTTTGTCTCAATAATTGCATGTTTATCGCATGATTAAAACGGGAACAAGGTGCTTAAAACTAAAACTATGCGGAAATTATTTTAACTTTGTTAGAAGCGTACTTACAAAAGATGCATAGGTATTATATGTATGATGTCTGTGTATGTGTGTGTGTGTGTGTGTGGTGTATCTTATTATTTTTTTTTTCTCTTATGCTAAAAAATTCATTACACCATTTAACTTCCAGCATAATTGTGACACTGATTGGCCCTTAGCCCCTAGATATGTAAACACTTTAGCCTATTATGACCGAATGAAAGGATACTTGCATTTTCAGCTCTGCTCTCTCTATAGGCACTATGTAATTCAAAAAAGGCACCTAGCATTATTATTTCCTCTTTTGTACATGTATCTCAACTTTCAAGAGGCACTGAAAGGAGATAGTCAAAAGGATTGAAAAAAATGAGATGGCCATTTGAAATTAAAAGCCGCGAAAGAGGTGTGAAGCCACCACTTACATGCTGAATAGCTGACATCAATCACAGGGAGTAAATGGTGGCTCTGGAGACAGGCCTAGACAGGCCTAGACAGGCCTCCTCAATAGAGGGTCCGCACACGGGCATCTTCACGCACAACATATATTTCAGAGCCTTGATCTCTAAAATCTATCGTAATGCAGCAAATCAAAAGGGACTTTGTAATATAACCACATTTTAACAAGCATAAACAAACCTCAGAGTGAGACAGGCTGTCAGAACCTCCAGATCGCCTCAAGCACAATTCTCCATTTCATTTATTACATGTCATCATGTCTCAGAGAGAAAATATCTGTGGATGAATGAATGTCAAGATAGACAGATCCTCCACAAAACACCCATGTGTGTGTGTGTTGAATTTGGAGTAGGTAGACAGAGGCAGAGCCACAAACAGTGCCAGACAGAAGTGTGTATGTGTGTGTACCTGTTTTTCTATTCTGGTGGGGACTTAAACCTGAATACACACAGACTCATGGGGACTCGTGTCACGGTGGGGACCTAAATTGAGGTCCCCACGGGTAAACAAGCTAATAAATCCTAAATCAAAAGTTTTTTGAAAATCTAAAAATGCAGAATGTTTCCTGTAAGGGGTAGGTTTAGGTGTAGGGTTGGTGTAGGGCAATAGAATATACGGTCTGTACAGTAGAAAAAACATTACGCCTATGGAGAGTCCCCACAAGGATAGCAAACCAGACATGTGTGTGTGTTTATTTCCTATGTATTTCAGCAGGGACATAGTGGGGAAAGGGAACCTGGCACTGGATTAAAAGGGGTTCTTTGCATTTAATCTTTCATTTTGGTGCCGACGAGAAATCTATATTTATTGTTCAAGTCATGGCTGTCATATGGCGAGTGCCTGTTTTACAGTATGTCTTTTGTTGGAGCCCCTGAGCTGAGTTCTACAGTGCTGAAACACAGGCATCCACTGGCGCAACAGTTCAACAGCTGCCTTGAGCCTCTGACAGCCACATACAGTGACTTTTTAACATAAAGCCTGTCACAAAGATCAGAAAACACTCTTTATCATTCACTCTAAAACTTTCAGTACGTTTACTATTGCTTATGATATTTTTTTTATTAAAAATATTTTAATTATTTTCAACTAGATTTTTTATTTTTCCAGTATGTTCAGTTGACACTGAAACAATATAGCAGTGCTTTCAATTTGTTTTTAAATAAAAATACAGTGTGTGCATTTATCATTTTAGGCCTGCATGGAATTAATAATTAAAGGAATTATCACAATGTGCACTGGCACAACTCTGACATTTCATTACAGAGAAAATTATGTTTTTCAATGATTTTTAGAAATATTTGTTGTTTAGATTTAGTGCTTTTAATAATTAACTTTAGTTGGCAAATGCATACAGAAAATAAGAACAAAGCTATTATTTAAACTAAAAAGAAAAGTTGATATGAATCATAAAACTAGAATTATGTGTTATCTAGAGAACCTTTCTATCATCAAAGAGAAATATTTGAATCATCAGTAACGTGTGGCAAAGTCAAAATATTTAAATTTTTATTCAGTTTTTGAATTATTACTACTGCCCTTTTTGACTGTTCTTTATTCATTTCTTACATTTTACACTCTTTTCAAAATAATTTATGCCGAGAACCTGTCATTGTGCATAAAAGAACCTCTCTCTATATGCGGCCTTATTAATCATTATTTCTAGTGTGAAACTATCAGCCAGTCTCAGTAATTACTGATTAAAAGCAGCTGGTGCTCTGGCTGTACCACTCTGAGACAGGAGCATATGCAGCGGCCTGTTATCTAACCGAGCGTTAAGATGAGAATCAGGGACACATTTACACATCTTAGAATCAAACGTCCCTCTCTGCGCTCTCTCTCCTGTCAGAGAGCCATTGTGAAGAGCTACTTTACCCATGCAGGAATCACAAGAATTTTCAAATGGGTGCTGAAGGACATGACAGAATCATAATGGAACCTAGAATCAATCCATCAAAACATCAGACCAGTGAATGACAAAAATTAATTGAATGCAGCATATTAGTACGTTAACTCAGGCTTCTTAATGTCCCGTGACACTTTAATTTCTTTAAATTTTTCCTGACTCAAAGACATGTTAAAGCCTCTAAGTGGTATTTACTCCTGCGCTATAGGTTGGTACTTGCAGTTTGAGTTGAGCTTTTGCAGGTTTTGCTGTTTTTATAAAATAAGACTTTTCTTACATGTTGGTGACATTAACATGACTAAAAGGCTGGACAATACCATGGACAGCAACGAAGAGGTGTTTCTGAAATGCTTACCATTAGAGGGCGCAGGTGTGCAAAGAACACTGCTTTTTCTTTTCTTATGTGAATGCATAATTTCAAGTAAAACATAGGCTAAGTCAGCCTTATTTTATCAAAAGGAGGATAGATAAATGAATAATGGAAAGCCTTTGCAATACTGCTAAATTACAAATACACAGTCCATACAAATCAAGGCTTCCTTAATAAAAACAAATCATATATCACCATGTTTCTACTTCCGGATGATGAGGGAAAAGAAGAGAGGTAGTAAAACAGAACCATATTGTGTGGCTCTGGGAGGTATTTCGGGAGAGCACCTGGACCGACGACTGCAATTTAAGAGTAGAAACTCAATCTCAGAGCTTTACCTCAGCCTGCTACTGGTGGTGGTCTCCATTAATCCATTACAGGTGCCAAAGACCCTGCCCTGGCTGATACTAACAGAGGAGATTTGTTTGTCATTCCTCCCTTTTGTCCCCTTTTAATTGTAATTATTTTCTGTAAATGACTGTAAATCATTTGCATAGGTTTACATATCCAAATTACTTCTCCAGATCCTCTTTGATTTGTGTATTGGCACTAAAACATTGTCTAAATGTAGTGTGCTTAATAAAAACGTATTTTCTTTCATAAATGTCTGAATTGTATCATCTAAACATATCTCAACAGTCTTGTCAAATGTTAAGATAACGACGTCATTTGTGAGGCTATAGTGAATTACCATATACCTTGCACAAGAGTGGCTCTGTTTCATTTGGCTTTGGAAGTGTGGGGCGAATTACACAGTGCTGCCATTGTAATTTACAAATAGGTAAACGTGCCAGCTAATAATCTTTAATATCCACTGATGACAGAATGGAATTAGCTGCATATTTTCTCCCAAACATTCAATTTTCTTCCTCCTCGTTGTGTAAGATAGGCCCTAATCCCATCTTTATGCGGTGAGGTATTAACCCTATTGAGGCATCAGTGTATTGACCTCTGGACCCCGCGCTCTCCGGGGCTCAACGCGCCTTTTGTTAGCGTGCGAGACGCGTGGTGCCAGCGCGCAGGTTATTCAGGAGCCTGAGAATCAAAAACAATATTACAGTTAAGCTATGTAATAATTACCCTCATTAGCCGTAACTGGAGCGCGCAGCGGACAAATTTACTAATAAAGCTTCACTAATGCTCTGTAGGCTCAGGAAATATATCATAAACATAATTCAATAATCATTGGAAATACATATTAATGCGGCCCTCAAACTGTCAGCGTTTTGCCCCGGAGGAGCGTTGTTGAATTTATTTCCCCCTTCCTCGCTGCGGTCATTTCCCACATTTCCATTCAATGAACTGAATGTTTATCCTCTGCACAGCTTCAGGGCAAGTTTCAATGCCTCAGTAGCTACAAATAAAAAGTTTTGTTGCTCTGTCCGTTTGTTCAAAAGGTCGTCGGATTCGCCCGGTCACTGACATGGAGATTTAAACCGGTCATTATTCAATTCCAACGTGCAGGTTAAAAATACAGGCTAATGTCGGAAAACTTTAGACAACCCCAGTGCAACATATTGCATTAGGGTTGCTTCAGAATGTTGTTATTGGCTCTGCGGTGATTTTGATTTTATCGTAAGCTGATTCAATCAGAACAATGTGTATTTGAGTTCTGTTGTGGTGCAGCGATGCTTAAAGCGCTGTTTGGGCAGAAGTGGTCAGGACATGGCATAGCTTTCCTTTTCAATCCACAGAGCAGCAAACAAGAGAAAATTTGATTGAAATTTGAATCTGACATACTCATACTAATTGTGTTGTTTAGTGGTTATCGAAAATATTTCAACTATACACTGTAAAAAAAAATTCCGTAAAATTTACGGTAAAAAAACGGCAGCTGTGGTTGCCGGAATTTTCCCGTAAAAAATACAGTAGCAACGTTTTAGGTTTTACAGTTTTAACTTAAATTTACAGTTAAATACCATAATTTAATTACCTGATGTAATATTAATATACCAACCGATTGAAGTACTGAAATCTGTTTTGTACCTTTGTAATACACTGATACCAAAGCCCATCACAAGCAGCTTTTAAATAATAACATATATAGAAGGTGCACAGTGTCATTCACACAAACGCTAAACACCATCATGGTAACACACATGAAACTGAAATAATGCAATAAACATTCATTTGACAACATTAGGTGCAACACACAACCCTAATATACAAAACTGATAAGAAAAAACTAAGAAGAAACATAGTTATTTCAACAAAAAAACATCAAATTTGAAATGTAACGCAGGCAATTCTGGGAATGTCAATTTACGGTTATTCACAGTAAATTATACAGTCTTTTTCACTCCCAAAAACGGTATACTACCGTAAAATTAATGTCCAATACATGTAATGTCCAATACAGTTTTTCACCGTATATAGTAGGGGAATGTACCGTTAACCATTTAACAGGTTTTTACTGTAGCATTTTTACAGTCTTTTATCGTTAAATTCATGGTCATTTTTTACAGTGTAAAAACATGGAATGAAAAAGCATGTACCCTATCTGTCATCAACTATTAAGAAAGTATTTTTGAAAAAAAAGTTTTTTATATTGTAAGAGAATAAGTTTTTAAGAGAGTAAATTTGGATGCTATTTAGTATCATGACTAGTAAACGAGTACAGAAATAATTGTAATGTTTACCTGAATAAGCCCCGCCTTATAAAATGTTATTGGTCAATTAGCAACTGCTGCCGCACGGCGATGTTCCCACACAAGCATTTACTCTGCATACTTTGTGATTGTATACTTATTATAAGTGGGAATTATCCAAAAATACCATAAAACAACGTTAATATACGTTAAAAAGCAGCATAAAAGTGCTTTACAATGTAAACATTTATTTCAACCCAGGTAAGAATCATATCCAAATATTTTTTTACCGCTTTTTCAGTATTATTTTACTGAAAATCATGCTGTTTATGTAAATATCCAAGTCATATGGGAAGCTCTTCAAAGCTTGTTTGAGTTAACAACCGTAACTAAGGGGGTGGAGCATAGGGAAGGGTCAATTGGCTTATTTCGAGCTATTTGTATCAGTATACTTGTAACACAGCGCTATAGTTTTTGCACCTGCACAGTATGCGGGGTTCAGAACCCTTTGTGTATCGAATTGAGACGTACCTTGCCAAAGGGAGAATGGACATTGGCAGCCTTGAGCACAATGGTGGAGTTGAGATTTGAACTCCATTTGGTTTAATTTCCTCTCAAGTGAAAGGCAAGGAAGATTAATGAAATATCCCCAAATCCATCCTGTTTTATTTCTATCAAATCAACGGTGAAATGCAACCACTAGGCCTGTTTGTGGATGGAGAATTTGGATAGTGTTTCTCCATCTAGCTAAAGAGACCTCGTGTACTTTTGCGGCAATGAATGATAGGCCTACTAGTTGGAAAAAATTCAGTTGTTCCTGAAGTCAGCATCTCAGATTGCACGCCATCCTTCAGAGACAAAATGACCGGCAGTAATTGAATTTAGTATGAGTTACTGTCCCGATATGAAATAATCAGTTATTTCACTTTTCCATGGATAACCTCAGGCTTTACCTGCTAGTAATTTTCCCAGTTATATCAGATTTTTTTTTTCCCCCCAGTCTTATCAGTTATATTTTGTTCTTCAATTAATTCTCACATGTCAAGTAGACAGCACTTAAACAAGTAAAACCCTAAAAACACTCCAGAAGCACAATCACAAATCTCTTGCAGTGGGTGGGCGAGTCGTCAGATTCAGCCCGGTTGGAGAGAACAATACTTTTATGGTGATCTCCAGACTCACTGTCCTTTGGTTTGCACATATAGGCTGCCGTTCTGAATGAAACCCATCTGACCCCACTAATCTGCAGCTTTTCTAGTTGTCCTTACAATGGAGTGATCTGGAAGACAAACATGTTTAACTTTTAAGCTAATTTGATCTCTTTTTTTTCTTTTCCTCTCTATTCTGCAGCGTTACAAAGGCTCAGCCGTTAGCATGCAGACAAACTCACTTCGGCATACTGTATGTCAGCATCGGTTTAAGTGCTTACATAGGCGAGTCACCAGCGAACCCTCACCTGTAGTCACACTTTCATTTGCAGACCGTGTCCTGCACGAGTGCGGCCTGTTCTACAAAAGTGTTTTCAATCCATAAACTGAGACCATTGCTTTTCAAAGAGTGTCTTTTAAGACACCATAAATCTTTCCTTTTCTCCAGCCGTTCCAAAAGCCTTTCTCTAGAGTGACAGTCAGCATACTCGAGTTTGACGATGATTGTTTTCAGTGCCCCCCCCCCCCTCCAGCTCTGCACTCTATCATTTGGAACAATAATAAACAACCACCGACGCGGGCAAAAAAGCCTCCTGAAATCTATTACGGAGAATAGTGTGGTTATGCGGAGAGCGGAGGGGAATGTTTTTCCCCCGTGCAAACATCACTGTAATTTCCAATGCCAAACTGATTCGGGCCAGGCTTACCATGCTCTTATCTGATCCTTACGGGTGGTCCCCCTCGACCCCTCCTTTTATTCCAATTACACAGATCTGGAAATCTTCTTCACACCACACTTGGGTTGTGGATCTCCCCTGCCAAAGAGCGACTGGAATCATTTCAAGGGAAAAAAGGGAATACAAGTGGTTAGATTGGGGGATTAAGATCACTTACAATATGGACCGGTTTTTAACATGCCCTCTGTAGTAATGGTCTTCCTTTATTTTGGCTGCTGAGATGCTTGCTGAGGCAAATTTCTTGGTTTTAGCGCAGCAATCAGACTAAAGAAGATCTTTTAAAGAAGATTAAACCTTATTAATGAAGGTTAATAATTGTCCATCAACAGTGGCAGCCTATGCATTTGACGCTGAAACTGATTTGAACGGCTGCAGCAATGCCACATATATGTAATGACACCGTAAATACATTTTTACTCAGACACAAAAATGTCTGACAAGGAAATAGTCCTACAATATCACAACATTTTAGCACGTCCATATGTCAAGACTGGCAATAGAAAAGTTTTAAACACTACCTGATGTTTGCCGAACAATTTTTCCCCCTCTTTGAAAATAAAAGCTAGGCTGAACGTCAGACTCACATCATTTTTAGAGTGCTCAATGTAATGTTTTCTGCAGTATAGACTCACAAATGCATTTGAGCTCCGAGCTCCTGGCTGCATCACAGTACAAACACACACACATAACCTCCTTTTTCCACTTTCTTTTGGCTGAGTAACATTACAAACATAAGAATTTAATAGCTACTCTTCACTGATGAAGAAACCTTCTCATAATGTTTCTTTTACTTTTTTATTCACTGTACCTCTTGAACACAGTTGTCTGTCCAAATAAGCAATTACTTTTCTTTGCGAATATTGTTCTTGGCTGGGTGCAGCCTAGATTAGATTATATCAATAGGGAAGATGTATTTAGAGATAGAAATTAAATGGAGTTCCTCATGCCACAACCCTTAATTTGTTTTTGGTTTTCATTACAAATGTTCCTGATTACTTTATTTGCCGATTTGCTATGTCTGTTATTTCTCATTACCAAGATTCATGTACATCTGAAACCAAACCTGCCCAGGTTTTCAACTGCAATTAATTTAGCCAAGTGTTTCTCATTAAAACAGTTTCCTTTATTATCTAACTGTAAAAAATAAATAAAAAAACAAATAACAATAAATAAATAAGGTATTCCAACAAATAAAAAACTGTTTGCTTTCCATGAGTAAAAGATAAAAAAAAAAGGTATATATATATTCTATAGCTATATATACACAGTATTACACACACACAAAAATGTCTGACAAGGAAATAGTCCTACAATATCACAACATATATATAATATATATATACATATATTACAACCCCAAAGTCTTTTTTTTTTTTTTGGTCAGGAAACATTTTGAATTAAAGGCCTTGGGAAATTCAAGTAGCCATAAAAAAGTTAATGTCTTAAATATGTGAAAGTAAAGCAGGGTGTATCAAATATTACTTGGTCAGGACATGTACATTTCAAAAACACGAAGACTGTTTACAAAATGAAATTGCAGCAGCTTTGTAAGACGAAAGCACATACACATTTTTTTAATCAGTTGGTAACAAAAGGCCCCTTGACAGAATGCGATAAAGCCATACAGTAATATAATGATTTCATATGAGTTACTGTCTTCACGCTCTCTGAAAGACCATGTCAGACATTACAGTAAACCAAGCCTGAAATTTGGAGCTGATTGCGCAGCCCTGCGCCCACACTGCAATTCACCACAGTGCAAGTTGATGGTAGAATGAGAAATGCCCCCCTCCCCGCTTTAGACACTAAAGACATCACCCGTGCTCTCCGTGGATTCTCCCTGCATTTAAATTCAAGAGTAGGTTGAATAAGAAGCACCAGATGTATGTTAGTTCTCAATCCTCCACCTCTGCCCCATGGAAATGTCTTAAATTTCCTGTGATGTTTCTGTCGAAGAGGTCTCTTTCAGGGCAGACAGCTTTAGAATAAAGTTTCCATCCCACCTACCATGTGGTGCCCCATCTCTACGCAAGTCCCTCTACGTCTGCATTTATCCTATTACCGAAATTTACCAGGATCCAATTCATCTCAGCAAACAGTTGGAAAATATGTCATTTGATGAGACCTACAAAAGCTCAGCTTGTGGTGCCCATCATGTCCCTGAATCTAATTCTCCATGATTTGAGCTGCCAAATATCCCAGCCGGGCTTAATACCTTATATCAAATCCCTCTAAAAGCGTATAATTTCCAGTGATTGCTCACACTTGCGGCCTACTTACAAACACATCGGCAACCGGGCGGTGGAAAGCCACCAGAATACACATTCTCTGTCTCGTTGTTTTCGTCCGCTGCCAACCTATTTATTTTTCACTTCCTAAGTGGTGGCTGAGAAGAGAGTCGAGGAACTAAGTCATTCTGCAAGCTTGTGTAACATTAATACAGTTTCATTTTCCATATTGCTGCTGAGTGGAGAAAAGTTGCCTTTTCTCCTTTTCAACATGCTCATATTCCATTTAGAGTTAAGAAAATGCACAGTTTTACAAAAAAAAAAAAAGACATAGTGAAATTACTTTGGTGTAGAAATAATTTCCACTGAGAAATTGCTAGTAAATTTCACAATGACAAGCGAATTAAACGTGAAATTTAGTAGTAAACAATTCTGAAATAGTATTTTCTTGTAAAAGGTAATAATCTGTTTTATTTTGCAACTTCATGTTTGTTTGTTTTTTACAGTGAAATTTTGTAAGACGTTTGCAGATATTTCAAACTAGTAGGTATGTGATGTGCTTTTACATCATATAGTTTTAGATTCTGCATTTTTATCATCAAACGTTGGTGCTACCGCTCCACCATGCTATAGCCCAATATAATAGCTATGTGGTAAAACTGGACAGAGAGCTATTACAGAAAACAGGCTTTTCTTATCCAAAGCAACATGTAATATCTTAAATATAATGTTCATAATTGTGGGATTTACAACAGAGTACGTACAGTGTACAGAACTGAAATGGCTGCAAAAAAATCATCTCGGACCAAATCATTCACTGGATATAGATAATTGTGACTGAGCTAAAACCATAACCATAGCTTTCACCAAGGTATTACAGGCATAAGAAACCAAACAGTCAACCAAGTTGTTTCATGTCTCAATTTCCAGGACAATATCCAGTGACCTTCTTTAGTGGAATGTCATAACTGAGAGTGATGGCCAAGCACAATCCAGTCCATGAATCTGTCACCCTAATACAGTTTGGACTATCTTTAAATTATTGTTAGTGCTGCAGTTAGTGTGCGGTTCGTACCAACTGTAATATCCTTACATTTTATTTTGCATAATAAATTGGATCAACAGTGTTCATCCAAAGTAGCAAATAATTGCAGATCATGGCTTCAAATGTTATTTCACAGTCCACATTTTGGTTTGTCTACGATGTCTAATAGTTTACCTAAGTACCACTAAAGAAAAGGAATGTGTTTTTTCCCTTCGTTTCCCCCACCCCCAGTGAACCACAAAAAAGCCAACACATGTTCACCTCAGGATTTTATATTTAGATATCATGTGGAATATTTTCAAACACATCAGAGAAATGATTCCTGTCCCAAAGCCTAGCCTAGCCTAGTGAGTTACTGCTTTTACCAACTGGAAAATACCTTGTCAAACCAAGCAAAGCGGGTCTCCATTTGGATGTGAAAACCCAAGGAAAAACGGGTCATCAGAATTCCATAATTACACACAAGTCGCGCCTCTCAGGGGAGCCACCATGGAAAGCAAAGGGCTGCCGAAAGTCATTCCTGCTTTGGAGCTCAGGAATGATGATAGCTATGTTATAATATTTTGAAGAAAAATTCAGGTTTTAACCCAAAAATATAATAAAAGTTTATCAAATAAAACTGTAATTTTGTGAAATATTATTACATTTTAAAATGACTGTTTTCTATTTTAATATGCAATTTATCCCTGTGATGGCAAAGTCATCACTGTCACATGATCCATTAGAACTCAAATATGATGATTTAGTGTTTAAGAAATGTTTATTATATTTATCAATGTTGAAAACAAGTTGTGCTCCTTAAAATTTTTGTATGATATATATAAACTAAATTTTCTGAAAAGTGTTCTTAAAGTTCCGAATCTAAACCTGGGCCTTGATGTTAAGAAGTTGTTGTGGTGAGACTCTGCTTCACTCTGTAATTACATCATTGCTTTGCATTACTGGTTGAGGGCAATGATGTCATTAAGTCTGAGCAGCTTCCAAAATTTCTGCAATGGGTTTATTGTACGAGTAAATCTACTGTTTGTTTCACTAATTCCTAATATCATTAGCCGTCCGTTTAACATGCCCCTGAAATTCAATCAAGCCAACACACTCTCTTGCTCTCTCTCTTTCGCTCTAAGCTACAGTTTAAACTTGTGCCACTTTAATATTTGCCTGTTGAGTGCTTTTTAGAGCTGCAATTAGGGCACCGTTTTATTCTCTGTTTGCTCTGCAGGCCTTAATTAACAATGCAGAGCCATATATTACATTACTGCTTGTAAAATTTAAGTACCTCCCCATATACTGGATGCAGCATTTCTCTAGAAGAGCCTGGAGGAGAATTTGACACTTTGCTGAAGCCAACGCAAAGCTCCTTGAGAAACTCTTTGTTTCCTTTTTATTTCATTGACTCCAGAGATACATTGCGATGTCAGAAACAGAGACGTTTGCTTTAAATTATTCGTACTTTTTTTAAGTAAACACAAGAATTTGGATACTCCTGGCTGCCTGGGGAGCTGTCCATTAACAGATGAATTGGATTTAAAGACCATGACTCTCTCGGCGACTTTGGATGCGCGACTGATAAGACACAGCGACTGTAAGTGTTTATGGGATACACAGCAATAACACAGGGGCTGGAAAAACCCCTGATCTCTTCTCATAATAGCATTTTCCTAACTGCCTCTTTATCACAGGTAATTTTGAAAAGTCTTCAGGGAATCCGTTTTTTTCACCCGTGGAATCAGCATCTCGCAATAAATTCCACCTTTAAAAAAGTGTGGACCATGTGTTTTATGAAGTCCAAGTTCAGTCAGAGTGCAGGCTGAACCAGGGCCCCGTAGTCTCTGGGTTTCATCTGATTTGCGGTGGCAATAAAGGTGCAGGGGGGGGGGGAATCCCTCCACATGCTGCCCGTTTCAGATGTGTTTTGGATTGAAAATAGGATTAATGTGCTAAAGTGTGATTAGAATGGTTAAACACGATTAATTGGAATGGACTCGTATCGCCAGGGGAGCGAGGCGGGTGGAGGGGGGTGTTCCTGGACGGCCTCCAGTTCACCAAGTGAACAAAGCACACCAACTGTCCAGGATTTTCCATGTCTCCACTGGTGCGCCTTTTCCTTTGCATTTTCTCATAGCCAGCTTGTCTGAAGGCAGATTAAATGCAGCTGAGAATGTTGGTGTAGGCCTGCAGCGTGGGACCCTCTGGGAATAGGCAGGAACCACGAGCTTGGACTTGGCCTGAGCTGCGCTGCTTGAAAACAGCCATGCACGCAGGGCAGAGGTCCAGGTGGATCGGCAAGGGAGAGGGGAGTAATTTGGGGTTATTTAAAATGATCTATTAAACCCCTGAACTTTAATCAGGGTTGCTACTATACTGACAGGCATGATTTACTTACAAATCAAGATGATGGGGATGGGAGGGGATGGATAAGGTCAGAATTTGCATACTTGATTTTCAAGGGAGTGACGGCAGACGATCGGCGTGCTAACTATTCCCGGCCAAGCGAGCGGACTCATTAGCACCTCTGAGGCATCTGAGTAGCTGATGGAGCGCCGGGCTGCTCTCGGGGGTGGGGCAGAGGAGGTGAGATCACACAAGGAGCAGACACACTTGTTTGAGTTCTGTCTAAACACAGCAGGACTCTGACAGACACCTAAAGTCAAACTGTTTTACCCCTAGACTCACTAACTCACAGAGCAGAGCCTGCATTTCAAATGTGATTAGCCCTCATCATCGGAGGGTTGAAGAGAGTTGCAACAGCGGGAGAGGCGCAGCCACGGGGAAAAAGTCGCAGAGGACATGAAGAGTGACATCTGAAGATCAAGGGCTCTCATTCTAAAACAAAAACAATTTAAGCAGGAGGTTAGCAAACATGTGATCCCAACACTGTCACATTTTTTTCAAGAAAAAAAAAAAGTGCATTTTAGAATTAAACTTCAAGACACAAAAACCTTATTTATGTCTGTCTTCATATGTTTATGAAAACTCTTTTATTTATTTTATTAAAGTGCTTTTGAAAAATTAAGAATTCAAAACCATTAGGAAAATGCTAAGATTGTTCTCTTCACATCTAAATTTGTGTAGTATTCCTTTCATGTCCTTGGTGCAACTGTATGTATTCAAAAAACGTCATTTATTAAAAAAATAAATAATCATAATACATTATTGTAATTGTATTATTATTCTTTATTTTATATTCATATAAATTATATATATTAATAATTAAATAAATAATAAATATAATTAAAAAACATAGCCAGTCATTGTAAATTATAGTTTCACCTGTTAATTCTCCAATTTTGGTTGAATTAATTATATAATATGCTAATTAATTAAACTATAAATTGCTATTATTCACATATCAGAAATATATTAAATATTTGATCAAATCAGTCAAATGAATATATTTTAAAAACATAATAATAATTAAATAATCAGACGAACAAAACAACAAAAAAACAAATGTGTCATGCAAGATGGCAGCAATAATTAAAAACATTCTAAATGTTATATGTTCTAGTTGAACCGTAATGATTGACAGAGTGTTGACAGGTAAGCCCCGCCCCCTCTGTGTTTCACCACACTCACTACTCTTCTGCTCTGACCGCTATGCATTGGAAGATTCTGACAACTCATAAAAGTATACAGGTTCTGGCAGCTGCTGCCTATAAACAGCTGCTGAACCCTATAAAACCATTATGAGGTCTTGCTCAGGTTCAGCAGGAAACAGACATATCAATGTGTAAAATGAGAGGATAGATAAAGCAACTGTGATTTAACTGATGTGCAGCAGTATTTAGTGTCTTAAACCAAATGGAAGAGTTGCGTTTTTTTATTTTTATTAATTAATTATTGAGTCTCGTGAACGTCCGGACTACCTTATCATGTACAAGTATGGATTAACAAAATTCAGATGTCTCTTATTTTAATACGAAAATAAGATATGTGATTATAGGGGAAAAATGGGGCAAAAGTACAATATGCCACGCGGCAGATCTGCTATGCATGAACATGCTGTATTCATTTGTTTTTCAAATAGACAAGCCAATAAAAGCTTGCAGTCATAGCTGTTTCGGGTTCCAAATTCATCACCTTTCTTGCTTAAGCCTGAGGAATATACAGAGGCTTTGGTATGTGACAACATCACAGAGCATAGTGTTTCTCCAAATATGATCAAATGTCACGACTTAGCTAGTTATAGGCTTTTGTGTAAACCCTCTGGTTGCGTCGTCCTGGCAGAACGTTAATATGCATTGTCAGAGGATTTGAGGTAGAGCTGACTTAGAGGGAGGCTTTCTGATGCCTGTGTGTAATTGCCGGGGTCAAGGCCGTTGCTTTGGCACAGGCGACTACAGCAGGCATTATATATTATTATATGATGAGGGACTTCAGACCCTCGTAAAGTAAAGTATCCAGGGCATTTCCCTTTACTTTTAGCTTTGGGGCCTGGATTTTGTAAGAATCAGGCCCGGGTTCCTCAGTTATATGTGTTTTGTTTGGCAAATTATTTTCCAACAATCTTATTTTAAATTAAATGAAAACATAATAAAACAGAAACACACACACACACACACACAAATAAAAAAACAGGCACAGAAAACAATGAAACTCCAGATCTGCATTTCCTCTTCAAATGCTAACGACAGTCTGATTTAGACATATCTTCACTGCATCACACTGTCTCTATGCAAATACAGTTTTCTGAGAGTAAAGCTAGCACTGTTACATTAATAATATGACATTGGCTATATGTTCAGCAAAGCATACTAAAATCCTAATCTTAATGTTGTTGCCTTATATCATATATGCTGTGCACAGTATGCTAATGTTCTGTATGCATTACAATTTTTGCAAAAGGACACGTGGGATACGGTATCCCACAATGCAATGCACTCAGACTTCCATTTCCAGACTGATCGAAGGATTTTATTATTATTTATAAAAACAAGCTATTGTAAGATCAAGTTTAAAATAAGATATAAAGTTGCAATTAAGCGAAAACGGTCAAAATGATAAAGTCTCAATTCTGAAAGAACAAAGTTGAAATTATGAGATACTGTCATCATTTCCAAAAAATAAAAATATTTAAAAGATTAAGAGAAAGGGACAAAATTGTGAGAAACAAAGTTGCAATTAAGAGATATAAAGTTGCGATGTCTAGCAATAAATTTAAAATATTTATAAGAATAAGAGAACGAAATTAAGAGACATATAAAATATATACAGAGATATACGCTCTCCTTTCTGAGAAAACAAAGCTGAAATTATGAGATATAAAGTCACAATTTCTAGAAATAAAAAAGAGAAAAAGATTTAAGAGATTAAGAAAATTAAGAAAAAAATTGTGAGATATATTCTCAATTAAAGTTGGAATTATGAAATAAAAACTAATGATTTCTAGAAATAGTTAAAAAAAAATTCCATATTATTTGATCTAGCTAACATCTAGCTGATGCATTTTAATTTTAATCAGCAAAACGGGATTAAAAGTGCAACATAAACATGATTATTTCCCAGGTTTATTAAATTAAACATGCAAAACAATGAGGTCTTGTGAATAATCTAGCACACTACTACATTAAACATTTATCGTGGAATAATAATTCTGTTTCACAATTTTTTTAAAACTCACATACACCGAAAACAGTATAAAAAAGGCAGATATCTCTCTTCTTAGGTGATGACTTGTGATCATTTAGTGATGTTACTGATAGTGATGATAGATTTAGTGGCAACGACAAAATAGTAAAAGTAAGATGTGTGCAGGTTTAAGACTGGCAGAGAATCATAAGGCAGCACTTCTTTCTGATGGTGAGCGCTCACACTGAGATGAATAGTAATGCAGGTGGGGGAAGCATTTCATTCACATATGCCAAACATCAGCAGGAGCCGCAGGATGCACAGTGGACATGTCCTTTCTAAGTGTCACTTTTATTACAGGCCCGGCTGGCTAAGAAAAACCGCCTGCACTCAGCCTACGGCAAGTCATTTCTCTTCCATTTTCCACTACATACTGACATCTGATGGCCTGATGCTGGAGAGCTCTGAAAAACCAATTTACCTCCATCTTTTTTTACTGACTATTTTTCTTTCTCATCCCTCGCTTTCCATATTGAAGCTTATGACTTACATGAAAAAAGCAAAAAGAGCTATGTTTCATATCCTGCTGTGATTTAGAAAACATACTAGTGAATGTTAACATCCATAGGTCATGGCATGTACTATAAATGTCATGTTCTATAATGAAGACGCCTCTAAAAATCATTGATAGCAGATGGGTATCAGTCCCAGGGCAAATAAATATCCCTCTCTCCTTTTCTTGTGGAGAGAAACATATTCAGTGAGATGTTCTCAACATGCTTGCCAGTACGCTGAAATGATGTATTAGAGAGCAAAGAGACAACATAGCCAATCTTGAAATAACTTTCTCATGTTGTTTTGCGCAATTTCACTGTTTCTATATATCAGATAACACGTGTTGTCAGGCCTCGGAGTGCACTACATCATCTGTGATTCAGATGTCTGTGAATACTCTCTGAGCACACCGACTGTTTCGCGTAAACGGCTATTTGTCTGCTGCACTTTGATTCACTACGGTTTCCTCTCAAAGTCCCTGGAGGTAATTTTCGAGTGAATTTGTGATGTTTGTTCAAAATAGATCTTTGAAAACAAATCGGAGAAGTGTTTACCGAATAGTAATGCACTTTGGTCGTGTTCATTTTTCATTGAATTAGCTATACACACAGAAAATGTTTTGACTGTTTCTACCAGACCATAAGTGCACTAAATTCATAATCATTGCTGACAGACATAACACGTTTGTGCTGCAAAAGTGCAGCGAGGGAATAAAAATGACAATTTATCAGACAACAGAAGTGTGTTCTCAAATCCATGAGAGTATCAAAAGCATTATGAGCAAGGTTTATGTATGTATGGGGATCATCATAAAGAATTCAACCATTCTGATTCTTCAACAGCTCCATTGCTGACTTCTAAGGAATAAATATTAAGAAAATGTTTTAATTCTGTTGCCAAATGAAGAAAAAAAAAACACTAATAGGATTTTTGTAAACAGTATTTACAGACTTTTTAATTACTGTCTTTTTAGAGGTGCCATAAAAACGAGAACAAAATTTTAAAGAAAAATATTAAACAAACAACATATTTCCTTCATATTTTTTTAAATGAAATATATGTATCTTTAACTATCTTTAACATGTTGTCATGTGAACAACCAGACAATAATTACAATTGTTAAAGTTGTAGACGTAAGCTATGTTTTTGATTCACTAAAAATAACCAAGAGTCATTCGTTCAGGAATCAAACTACAGTTGTGCTGCATGCTTTTGATTCACTAAAAAGAACCATCTCAAAAGAGTCATTTGCTTGGGAACCATACTACACTGGTCATGCTGTATGTTTTTGATTCACTAAAAAGAACCATTCATTAAAGTCATTTGTTTGAGAAACTAACACAGGTCACAGTCATAGTACTTTAGTGTGTTTTTTTATCTGCCTCGCCAGAAGAATGAATGGGGCAAAAACTGTCAACGAATGACATTCAGTTGTTGTATATTTTATTTAGTTATTTTTGGAAATATTCAGAAAAATAACAACCTCACTAAAATTTAATATATATATATTTTTTTACAGTCATTTTAGACTGCAGCATAAAATACATTCCTATAATTGCCGCAATTGCCTTAATTATATTTTTAAGGACAATTCTCAACAAACACCATATTCCATTCAATATGTTATAAAATATTACAAACCAAATGTATTATGTGTATCTTTAACTGACACATTGTCATTTAACAACTAGTCAAAAAAATGAAATATAAAATCTGTGATGTATAAGCTGTATGTGTTTGATTCACTAAAAAGAAGCAGCTTGAGTAATTGTTTCGGGAAACGGAAAAAATATATACGTATATAGAACCAATTTCTCTCTCAGTGCATATATATACAGTGGGGAAAAAAAGTATTTAGTCAGCCACCAATTTTGCAAGTTCTCCCACTTAAAAAGATGTGAGAGGCCTATAATTTTCATCATAGTATACCTCAACTATGAGAGACCAAATGAGAAAAAAAAAATCCAGAAAATCAAATTGGTAGGATTTTTAAAGAATTTCTTTGCAAATTATGGTGGAAAATAAGTAATTTGGTCAATAACAAAATTTCATCTAAATACTTTGTTATATACCCTTTGTTGGCAATGACAGAGGTCAAACGTTTTCTGTAAGTCTTCACAAGGTTTTCACACACTGTTGCGTTGGGCAACACGGATTTTCAACTCCCTCCAAAGATTTTCTATGGGGTTGAGATCTGGAGACTGGCTAGGCCACTCCAGGACCTTGAAATGCTTCATACGAAGCCACTCCTTCGTTGCCCGGACGGTATGTTTGGGATCATTGTCATGCTGAAAGACCCACCCACGTTTCATATTCAATGCCCTTGCTGATGGAAGGAGGTTTTCACTCAAGATCTCACGATACATTGCCCCATTCATTCTTTCGTTTACACGTATCAGTCGTCCTTGTCCCTTTGCAGAAAAACAGCCCCAAGCATGATGTTTCCACCCCCATGCTTCACAGTAGGTATGGTGTTCTTTGGATGCAACTCAGCATTCTTTCTCCTCCAAACACGACAAGTTGAGTTTTTACCAAAAAGTTCTATTTGGTTTCATCTGACCATATGACATTCTCCCACTCCTCTTCTGATGGCATCCAAATGCGCTCTAGCAAACTTCAGACGGGCCTGGACAGGTACTGGCTTAAGCAGGGGGACACGTCTGGCACTGCAGGTTTTGAGTCCCTGGCGGCGCAGTGTGTTTTCTGATGGTAGCCTTTGTTACTTTGGTTCCAGCTCTCTGCAGGTCATTCACTAGTCCCCCCGTGTGGTTCTGGGATTTTTGCTCACAGTTCTTGTGATCATTTTGACCCCACGGGGTGAGATCTTGCTTGGAGCCCCAGATCGAGGGAGATTATCAGTGTCCTTGTATGTCTTCCATTTTCTAATAAAAGTTCATTTCTTCACACCAAGCTGCTTACCTATTGCAGAGTCAGTCTTCCCAGCCTGGTGCAGGTCTACAATTTTGTTTTTGTTGTGCTTTGACAGCTCTTTGTTCTTGGCCATGGTGGAGTTTGGAGTGGGACTGTTTGAGGTTGTGGACAGGTGTCTTTATACTGATAACAAGTTCAAACAGATGCCATTATTACAGGTAACAGATGGAGACAGAGGAGCCTCTTAAAGATGAAGTTACAGGTCTGTGAGAGCCAGAAAACTTGCTTGTTTGTAGGTGACCAAATACTTTATTTTACCGAGGAATTTACCAATTAAAAATCCTACAATGTGATTTTCTGGATTTGTTTTTTCTCATTTTGTCTCTCATAGTAGAGGTATACCTATGATGAAAATTACAGGCCTCTCTCATCTTTTTAATTGTGAGAACTTGCACAATTGGTGGCTGACTAAATACTTTTTTTGCCGAAAAAAAAAATAAAAAAAAAAAAAAAAAAAAAAAAAAAAAAAAAAAAAAAAAAAAAAAAAAAAAAAAAAAAAAAGAAAAAAAAAAAAAAAAAGAAAAAAAAAAAAAAAAAAAAAAAAAAAAAAAAACACTGTATAGTATAATATATATATATAATTATATATATATATAATTATATATATATAAATTATATATGGCCCTAAAAAAACAACAAACATGATATTTGTGTCAAACTCATTCCTATACCATATATCTGTGTTTGCTCAGACGATGTTGCACTCTAAGACAACCGATTGAATAGCCCTGCAGCTCTTCAAGTAGACTGCCCTTGACTTGACTCTCAATCCAATAATTAGACAGAGGGCTCACTGGAAGAGACAGCTCCAGGCCCCACACCCCCTGCGGTTCCACTAGAAGTCATTCCATAACCCAAGATTGAGAGATTAATTTAGATTATGAGTGCCATGAGCCAAACCCAATCTGATTACTCCACTTTAGGCTTAATAAGTAAAACAAACAGCAATATCTCTGGATCTTATCTACGGACAATTGTAGCTGATGAGAGCGGCTGATAAGGAGGGTACCACTCAAAGGAAACGCTACACCCATGTCTTTTCCATGGACCCAGCGGGAGGCTCCTGGGTGAAGCCTGAATAACAAATGAGTTTGCTGCGGATTTGGCTAATCATCCCAGGCCTCGAAGCCCCCCGGACAATTCTCAACTTATCGCAAGAGTCAGAGCACTTGAACTGGAGACCCCTACCCCTAATTAACAACCCACCACAAATGAAAACCAGCTGGTAATAATTACATAATTAAAGTGCCTATGGTGAAAAAAAAGCATAATTTCTGCAGCCATCACCATTAATCTTGAGCTGTCCGAGCCCATACTTTCAACGTGAACCTTTTCCCGAGCAGGTTAATGCATTACTCATACAAAAAACAGTATCCCTTTGTATTTTTATTGGACCTGCTTTATAACAAAGAGAAGTCTGAGTGGTCTATGTGAATGTCTATGGTTTTCCGCGGGCACAGACTTTGACGCTTCGGCATGCCATCATCTGCGAAGGCTTTTTTGCTTTTGAATCCGATCCTCCTTCTTAAGAACACAGAGGAGGTCATTACAGAGATAAACAAGCTGCCACTTTACACCTCCTTCTGTGGCTAAACACACCCACAAAAATAGAAAGAAAGACATTCAAATATCTAAGGTTTATTGTTGCAAAATTAGGGAAGGGTGGAGCAGAAAAATAAAAACTGTGATAGATTTTGCCAACACACTCCAGAAACAGCATTTGGTTTTACTTTCGATAATTCAAAGCCTCACTCTCTGAGCTGAAACCAGCAGCAACGTGGCAATTAGGCAATTCAAACTATTTCACAGAATAAGCTAAACACCTGTAAGTTTATTGTAGCCGGGGTCACATGCTCAGATGGCCATAATGCGTGATTTTTCACCAACTTCTTTCCAAGATGATTAATAGTTTAATTTCTACGAATTATTCAGACACACAAAATATTTGATAGACCGACAGCTATTAGCAAATCTAGTAACTGACATGTTGTCAGGATGAAAGGTGTAATTTGTTTTCAGACCACTTAACAGGGTTAGAAAAGCCACCGGTCTCAGCATCATCAATCATCCGTCATTGAGCGCCGGGGCAATAGCGTGCACGCGGGTGAAATGTGCTGAGCTGAATGAATACTGTCAGACAGCTCACTTCCTCTCTTTGAATGTGTACACACTGTTTTTACTGTAAAGATAATTACAAGAAGTCCTCTGGTGCATTATTTGTCCTGTTGAAATGAGTGATCCGTCTGGCAGAAGAGTTTTTTTTTCTCCAGCTGAGGTAATTGAGTCACAAACATTTTCCAAAAGAAAATTTGATATGGAGCATTGCTGTGTGTAAATCACAGATTGCAGTCCTCAAAAAATATTAATGGCAGCGTTATTTTGGTTCATCCTGTTTAATATGACCATGTTTAATAATAGCTTTTTAGAAGTTTTTTAGAATGGAAATACTTTGTTATATTTATCTTTTAAAACATACCTTTGTTTGAGAATTACAACCAGCATGTCAAAGCAACACAGACTCATCCAATGGTGTGAATTTGTGGCAGGGCCGTGGGTTTGACAACCAATGGAAGGTAAGCGGAGAGCTTGGGAAACCTGTTTGAAAACAGTAGTTATTTCTGAATGACTTTGAGCATAAACTATACTCTTTACCTTAATATTCCTGTTTTCAACTCAGATAATTGGTGCTTTGATCATAATGGCACGCTTACATTTCATATATTACTATATTAGGTGGCATGCTGTGTGTCTCTGTTCTTTTGGCAAAGCTAAGCTCACTCTCACTGATAATCTTATGAGTTTATTTCAAAACAATTTATTTTTTGTCCTGTAAAGGTAACTGAGTCACAAATATTTTCCAAAATAAAATTTGATATTGAGCAGTGTTGTGTGTAAACCACTGATTGTAGTCCTCAAAGACTATGATTTAGTCTTTTAATATGATCACCAATTTTTTTTAATTAAAGTAAATATTTTATTGTATTGTTTTTAATGAAACATAGCTCTTGTTTGAGCATCACAACACTTATGACTACGCAACACCGATTCATCCAACGGTGTAAATTTGGGGCAGTGCCATGTGTTCAACACCCAATGGACGGTGAGTGGAGAGTTTGGGAGTTTGTGCATAAATGACACACTTCACCTTAATATTCCTGTATTTCCATTTAGGTAATTGGTGCTTTAATCAAAATGACATGCTAATATTTCAGATATTAAAATATTGTGCATTATATGCTGTTCTGTGAGTTCATCATTTTAATTGACCTTCTTCTTCTCTTTATTTAATCTTCATCCTTTTAGCAAAGTTAAGCTCACTTCCACTGATAGTTTATTTCAAAACACTTTTTTTCTGCTGTTAAGGTAACCGAGTCACAAATATTTTCCAAAAGAAAGTTTGATATTTAAAATATTTATTAAATTAAATATTTGATTGTATTTATTTTTTTAAACAAACCACTTGTTTGAGCATCACAACCTTTTACTTTTTTCCTTATCTTTGTCCTTTTGGCAAAGCTTAGCTCACTCCCACTGATATTCTTATGAGTTTACTTCAAAAGCAAGTACAGAACGCACGGCATGTGGCGATGAAACGTTAAAGCCAATCACACTGGGAACGGGAAAATCTGAAGCAGATTTCTTGTATTTACATTAATTCTGTTCTTGTGACTTTAAACAGCGTCAGCCAATTACGAGCTCAATTCGCACAAACCCGGCCATGACTATCTGAGGCCTTTGTTTTCCTTCATGTGTACTGTAAGGGAGTTTTCTGTGCTCAAGGGAAGCTGTTTTTCTAAGCAAGCATGTTGACACATCATTGTACCGCTACACAAGGCCACGATTTGGGCCGTGGGTTTTCCAGCACATTTCGACTTCTGACAGACTGAAGGTTAAGATGTTCTGAATTAGATTTGAATTACAACCACTAAATGCCCCTGTCAGAGTTAATTATGCCTGACACTGGCCATATACATCCAGCTGAATGGCTCTTATAAGAAAGCTCATAGCTTAAACAAAGACAGACTCTAAAGGCATATCTCCTAAAATTGTCAAAAGATAATGAGCTAACAGAGGCACATTTCTGGTAAAAGAATGCTAATCCATCTTTTAGCCAGAACTGTTGCTCCACAAAAATGCCAGCAGGATATTCTCTCACAGCTGTGAAGAGGAAAAAAATTGGACGAGTCATGAGCCAAGGGCTGCTTTTAAGGTTTTGATTATAAGGATCACACAAAACGCATAAACACATAGCAATTTTCTAATGCATTTAACATCCAAGTGTACAGTCTGTTTTGAGTTTGCTAATATTTGCAGTTGAGTTTCCTGCACGTTTGAGGGATTGGGATTCAAAAGTGTCTTGTTTGATATTATCATAACGTCTAGCAGTGATGAAAATACATCAGGATTTTATTTCAGGGATTATAACAATTTTAGGGGCTTCGGGGAGGCAGACTCACACAAGCTGCAGTGAGAAGTGACACATAAAATCAAAATGTAAAGCTCCCTTTCACTCCACTGTAGTTGTTTAAGTCTTTTGACACAGTAATTGCCCAGGGCTGTGCACAGGGGAATGAGGTATCCTTAAACAACGGTCAAAGAATGAAGAAATAAATTAAAATTCCTGTGTGAGATGCTGAAAATAAACAGTGTGCTGAGGCTGGCATCAACAATTTGCAGGACGGCCTCTGCTCTTTCTCAGGCCGAGAGCCTCCCAACGTGACTGCAGCTCAGATCACACTTCCCGCCCGACCAGGTGTGAAAGGCCCACCTCGTGCAAAAACTTGGAATCATAAATGAATTTTGAGAGTCCAAAAAAACAAATTTAAAGGCAGTGACCTGGGCACATGATCTGGAAATTTAATCTAGTATTAATTTGTGAGCTTTTATGTAAACCTGTTTCCAAAAATAAACAGGTCATTGTGAGATAAAGTTTAACATAGGAAATGAACTGACACTGATTGTGAAATATAGTCACAATTCTGAGAAATAATAACAGTTTGGAGATATTAAGTTTAACTTGTTGAACAAAGTTAGTAGTTGTTAGAGATATAGTCAATATTCTGAGAAATAGTAGTCATTTTGATACATAAAATCATAATTGCGAGATTGCAACATTATATTTCGCAATTCTGATTTTATACATCAAAACGACTATTAGTCGTATAATAGTTCATTTCCTATTTTAAACTTTATCTCACAATGACATGTTTATTTTTGGAAACAGGTTTACATAAAAGCTCTAAAATTAAGGATGGTACACAAATTAATACTAGATTAAATTTCCAGACTGACACATAAAGTCGCAATTACGAGAAACCGTCACATTTGTAAGTCACAATTTTACGAAATAGTTGCAAAATTTAGACATTGTTAGATTTAAAGTCAAACTGTGAGAAATAATTGAAATTTTGAGATTTAATTAGTCACAAGTGTAAGACATAAAGTCACAATTGCGAGATATGAAGTCACAAATCTGAGAAATAGTTGCAATTTTGTAGATATAAGTCACACATTTCCAGTATAAGTCAATTATGACCAATTGGTGAATATAATCCATCTGTAACAACTACAATTCTAAAAAACTATAGTTGCCAGGTGAAAGATAATTCGTATTGAAATTCGAACTGCCATGCTCGAAGTCCGTGAGACACAGTTGCAACTGCAAGAAATAACCACTTCCTTTATTTAAGACGATCTACCTTTATTTGCTTTGCTTCTTTATTCAGCTTAACTTTCCTCTCTAATGCACTCTTGCGTTGACACCCACATCTTGAGCGTGTACTTTAACCTGAGCGACGGGCGCACCAGAAACCCCATGCATTCAAACTCACATATACCCCTCTCAGGTGTGCCTAAAATGGATGCCCACTTCTGATGATCCTAAAAAAAAGTTCCTAACGAGCTTACCATCCTGGGGAACAACAGAGTTGACCCAGAAATGCGCTCCCCTGCTATTTATAGGTAAGACCGCTTACATCCCATGAAATTAGGTTACTCCAGTATTGGTACCAGAGCAGTGGCCCACGGGTTCCAAGCCGACACATGAGCCTGTTGAACAACGCCACGAGCTTACTTCTACGCTTATTATCAAGGTAGATTAGGTGTAATTTGGCAGCCATCATATCTCCTAGCTTCATTTAATCTGGACACTGGTGGTAAACCCTACGCCAGAAAATAAGATGATCAACCTCCCAACACTCGTAACCCTAAATGCTCTTGTGCATCTTGCCTACGGGAAAAAAGGACTGGTCTGAACATGGCCTTCATAGGAACCACTTATTAGGCGCTCCAACAAAGCAGCATTAGCATTGACATGGTGATGTGTTGTGGTGGGGCGACTACTACGTTGTTTTTGTGTAATCATCATCGGGGGGGGGGGGGGGGGCTTCTGTATGCGGTCTTAACTCAATGTTATCTGAGAGGCAGGCCATTTAAATCAAGACTTTGATGCTTTAGGTATTGTGTCAACCCCAATTGCTGAAGTTCGAGGCTTAACTTTGTCTGAATCAGCCTCTGTTCTCATTTGAAAAGCCCGTTAGTGGACAATATTCCTGATAGCCCAGTATTCTTAAAGGAATAGTACCATTCCGTACCAAGCTGTCGATCTCCTGCACAAAAAAATGGTAATAAAAACAAACAAGAGTGTGCATAATGTGAACTTATATTTTTTTCCATGTTAACTATTAATGTATATTATTCTGTTTCAAACTATATTTTGAGCTGTCCATTGTTATGACTCTTTTAATATTTACATCAGGGGCTATATTATATATGATGAATTTTACATACTGGATGACCCTTTTACTTCCTTTGTAAGTGCCTCACTGTAATCCAGATGTATGCTTTTTTATTTTTTCTTAAGAATATGAGGGACAAGTGGATGTAATAATGTAATCCACATCATGCCGTAAGAGCTGTCCAGTAAGCTTAACTTGCACTGAACCCAGAATATTCCTTTAAAACCTTTTGCAGTCAGGCATATGGCGACTTTACATTTAGCAAACACTACCTTTTGTAGCGGATCGCTCATGGGGAAATTGAATACAGTAACCATAATATTATAAGTAACGATTCCTTGTTTAGATCCCATGTAGATTTTAAGCTGACACTCCGTCAACGTCTTGTCAATTCTACCCAGAACGTCTAATTATCCTGTTACAGGAAACATATCCTTCTTACTGACAATTTTCTATCGTTTGTAACGTACATCTGCATGATTAGTTGACCTCCGAGTTATGGTAAACAATGAACCTCCACGTCAAGTGGTGAACAAGTAAGGTTTATTACTACATAAACACGTTCATATCTAACATAATTACTACATAAACAATTAAGCATGTCTCCGGTCTACCCATACCCCAATCACACACACACACACCCCCATAACATTTTTGTATAGCTCGTGAAAGGCTTACCAATTGTTTAACTCAGCTATAGAGGCACTAAAAAATGGATGTTATGGTCACTCTTGCTTGTCCAAGTTCACCTAGCTATCATAGCCTTACGGCGCCATACGTCATATTCTGACTTCAAACACACCTTTGTACAACGGTTTAACTGATACTTAAATGTATCCATTAATATTACTAAGTTTTTCTGGTACCTTAGTCGTGTCTCGCGGTCTGAAGAGTCCTGATGTCAAATATAAAGCTTCTCGTTACGATCGTGTTTCTGTTGACTTCGGTTTCCGCCCGATCCTGTTCTTTCGATGAAGACCCATCGCTTTCTCTGATGTTCTCTGGTCAGGTCCTCTCGCGCATTTTCATTTTTCTACTTGCCACGCTCTTCTCGTCCTCGTGGGGTCTTTGTCTCTGAGGGCCTCTGAACGGTCGCATGAAGGAAGGTCTCATACGCTTTAAGATGGCGATTGCTAACAGGAGAATAATTGGTAAGTTGATCAGCTAGACGGTTTGTGGGTGGCGAACATCTGTTTGAGTGGGTAATGTGGCAAGGGCGGGTGTTCGGATATGTAGACTCTTACACACTGCTCTCCTCCTCACTACCCTTACTCGAACTACTCACCAACCCTCCGTTTAGCTTCTTGTCTGGGTGCGTTCCGACTAAGCGTAAGTCATGAAAAGCTCTATGTGTGGGTGCAATATTTTTCACCTCCTGGATTCCCGCCGCGCGCAGCCCGTGTGGAGTGTCATAGAGTGAAAAGGAGAGCAGGAGGGTACAATAACAATAATAAATAAGTAAGATAGAAAGACAATACCAAAGGAAATAAGATTCAAGGCCGAAGAAAAATAGGTTGTTAAGTCAAATACGGGTGTCTAGGATGAACTAAAAAAGTCCATTTAGACTCTGCGTTTCTTGGGACAAAGAGGGGCTATCCTATCACATTCCGGGGTCATAACGTGATATCAAGAATTAGGTGTCATGGTGGGACCAATGCGCCTAGGGTTCAGCAACCTCCTGGCATCCTTAATTGATGTGGGCTGTGACGTTTTGTTACCTAATGATATTGATTTGTTTAATCACATTAAAATTATGTGGTCAATGGTCGAGACGCTACATAATCCCCCCTTCGAGCCTTGTTGTCCGTAATAAAAACAGCGAGCGACGTCCAAAGGTGCAGAAACAATCCTACACACACTTGTCCCACTCACGGCTGGGATCAGTTGCGGCTCTCTGTCTGTTGGTGCCTCCCAGAGCGGGTGGGTGTGGTGCCGTGTGAATGCTGTTCCAGATGGTGGTGCTGTGGTGATGTAGGCTGTAGCACGGTGTGGGTCCTCGAGCTTATGCAGCCTGTGTCGAGGCTGTGTCACCTGTCCTCCTGAAGTGAGTTAGTCCGGGTAGGAAGTTTTTTTGTTGATGTTGTTAGCCAGTAAGCTATCTGTGGTACCCACGATGTGGAACAGCCGGGTTAGACTCTCACTGGTGATAGTGCAGGTGGTTCCAGGGATTGCCGGGAATTGTTATGGAGATTCTATAGTGTGTAGATAATTTCCGACTGACCTAGTGATGATGTCAGGAGAGCAGCAGGTGGTTGTTAGCTCTCTGTTCTGCCCGAACGTCAGTAGAAATCTGATGTTTGCGGTGTCGCTTTGCTCTTGCTCACCGACTTGAACTTGTCTGAGTTGTGTTGGTTGAGGTTTCGCTGTTGGGCATGTGGGCCTTTTGCTCAATCCAACGTTGTCTGGCTGCGTCTAGGGGTGTCGACCGGTTTCAAGGTATGCTCCTCCCTTGGAGGGGCCTGATACTGTGTTGCAGCAGGCAAGGAGTCAGATGTTTGTCCTTCTCACTACTTCTTAGTTGAGTTTTGTTCAAGGAGCTTTTTTTTTTTGCGAGTGTCAGCAGCTCCTGTAACCCTGAGGTAGGCGTGTCCAGCTGTCCTTGTTTAGCCTCCGTTCAGCACCCGTGTGGAGGAGGATGTTGTGGTGGACTGCTGTGGGACATACCGTGGTGTTTGCAGGATGAGGACGCCTTTTCCCAGTGTTTGGTCTGGAACCTGGGTCTGTTGCCTTGGTGATGGCTCTGTCCTCTTCTGGCTATGGGCTTTCTGTAGAAGGGTTTCGCATTGTGGCAATGCTGGGTGCCTTCAGGTGCCCGCTTTGGATTCTGAGTTGTTAAGTTCAGAATCAGTGGGGTTTGACAAACACCTTTAGTGGACGACTCGCCAAACACCTTTAGTGCTTGTTAAAGGCCTTCTGTGTCAGGTTACGCAGTTGTTGATTAGGCATTGTGCGGCAGGCCATAATGCCTAGATGACTTCTTGCAGCTGGTGTCCTCTGCCATCCCAGGGTAATTGCGAGCTCGTAGTAAGCTCGTCGAAGTCTGTGGTAGTAAGCTTGGGGAGTTTCACGCCGGCCCTGCTTGGTGTCTGGGGCAGTGATCAGTCCGTGTTCAGACTCTGGGTCTGAGAGTATTTAGGTTGCCAGATGTGTTGTCTCTGGCCAGCTCGTTGGGGTCTGTGGGGTCACACGGTGTGTGTGTCTGCAGTGATCCTCTGGAAAAGTCCCTGCCCCACCCCTTTGTGGCTGCTGGTTGGTGACGTGTGAACAGTGGCTCTCGCCCCCCCCCCCTCACAGGTTCAAACTCTTGGCTGAGGGGGTGGGCCTGCTGGCCAGGGGAAGTTCTGTTTCGTGTTTTCCCTATCTGTTCGCCTTGTGGTCTGCAAGCATATTTCAGTTCATTTGTGACACTGAATTCACCTCGTTGCGTTGCTTCGGTTCGCCTGAATTTTTTTTTGTTGCAGCTGCAGAGGTTTTCAGGGAGCTGACTTGTGAAGTGTCAAGCAGAACACTGAATTCACCTCGTTGCGTTGCTGCGGTTCGCCTGAAAATTTTTTTTTTTTTGTTGCAGCTGCAGAGGTTTTCAGGAGCTGACTTGTGAAGTGTCAAGCAGAAGGCTTTGGCTCCCTTTCCCCCCTTTCGTAGCTGTGCACAGGCGTGGAGGGCTTGCACTGCTGGCGACGTGGTGTTGAACCTGCTGTCTTTTGCTTAGGTCTATGCGCAGTCGTTAGGACTGTTTAAATTCTTTCTGAACCATGTTAAGCTCCTTTCTAATTGCTGAGTCAGGGTTTGGACCTCAGCTCTGTCTGTATGCAGGTGGCCTTGTAAGGCCTAAGATGTGGTGTCTCTCTCATTTAGTTCCACATGTGTTGTTTTTAAGAGTGACTTTGTGTTAAACAGTTCTCTTTTCAAGTCCTGTGGGATGGCTTTTTCCAGCGGCGCTTGGTGTTGAGCAGCTTTTAGAGCCTCTGTGAAGACTGGTGATTTCTTTCTGTCGCACCATTCGGTGAGGTTCTTTGCATCCGTTCTGTGCTTTCTCTCGTTGAGCAGGTGTCAGTTCTCTGCAGAATTCTGTGACTTGCAGTTTCAGCTCATATACCTCCTGTCTGAGGCCCTTGAGGGTGTGGGCCGAGGAGAGGATGATGCTGTTCAGATGTTCGCTTATGTCGCAGTCTCGCTGTTCTTTTCTTTGCCATGGCAGGTCGTTGGCTGCTTTGGGCTGAATGATGTCCATTACAGTGCTCCACTGAGTGTCCAGGTGGTCCTGGTGAGCTGCCAGGGCTGGATTTCTGTGGAATGTCTGCGACAGCCGGCACACTTGGGAACCCAGAGAGAGAGAGAGACACGAGCCAATTCAGGTACGTACATAGGGTTTAACTATTCGAAGGGGAACAGGCTGTGTAGCCGTGTAAGGTTGACTAAAAAAAAAAAAAAAAAAAAAAAACCAAAAAAAAAAAAAAAAAAAAAAAAAAAACTGGTGGAGCAGCTAGTGAGGTAGGGTGCTATGATTTTGTGTTCGTGAACACAAAGAGAGTTTGAGTAACTTTATTGAGGGCGTAAGCAGTCGCTGATGACCGGCTATACGACTGAGTTGCACGGGTTATTGGTCCTATGACGAAACTCAATAAATTAAGATGAACTCAAACAAAAAAAAAGGAACATTGGTACCGATTTTAGTTTTTTTTCCTAAGAGTAGTGTCTAGCAGTTTCACGTGTGTGTGTGCTTGCATAGACTTCATAACCCTAGGTAGGCTGTTAGCTAACTAGCAGGGCCCCACCAATCATCGTCAAGAAAAAGAAACGTGGGAATTGTTTCTAGTTTTTATTTAGCCTACAGTGTGTTTGGCAATGGTAGCTGCCCTTCCTTATTAGGCCTGCACTGAGGCCTGAGATAGAAGTGAGGAGGAAACGGGATTATGTTTACTAATACAACATGTATAACTCGTTACGGAACGACAGTTTTTCTTCGCTAGAACTACTGTAATCCTACCAACAGACGACGATGGTGATGGTGAATACTAAAAATAAGGTAAAGTAAACCCACAAACAAAAAAAAATGAATAAATACAAGGGTCCTAATACTGTAGGAAATTAAAGGTAAGTAAATAACAAAATAACCAATAAAATAAAATGGATAAAAAAAATAATAATAATAAAATTTGATTTAATTAATCGCAAATTTAATACAAATCAATTTTAGCTGAATTGGTACATTTGTGCTAAACAATGTAAATAAATGCAATAAAATAAAAAAAAAAAGTTAAAATAAAAAATAAACAATAACACAAGTAAAACCGATCTTGTGGGTGGGATCCACAGGGACCTGTTGGGGATGGCATCACAGTAAATGACACCAGGATTGCGGAAAGAGAGAGGGAGAGAGAGGTTGTGGGTTAGAAGTACCTTTACACCCTATCTAGCGTTAGCCAGTATCTAACAGCTATGCAGTTGAGGTAAGGGCTTAGCTTGAGTTAGCGTTCGTTACACGCATGTCTTTGTTTACGCACGGTCGGTGAAGTGATGCTGTTGTCAGATAACCGGAAAGATCCTCTCACACTTCCGGGGTCCACTGTTGCGAGAGAGACCAATGCAAGCTCACCCGGTGTCAGGTGAGCAACGTGCATGCTGGTGCATGCATGGGAACTCATGCATCGTCCCAAAAAAGTCATTCATTATCAAACCAGCACATCACTTCACAGGCAATGTGGGATTCGTATTACTACGCTAGATAACACCATTATTTTAACGTAAATGTTTCACATGAGTGGGTCGATTTGAATACAATGATACATAACACATAATTAGGCCTTAAATCAGTGAAATGAGGAGAATCGCTCAGATCACCTACACAGTACTGAAGAAGGGGTTTTCTTCGCCCAAAATCAGACCGATTTCTTCTGGTACCATTTATATGAGCTGCTAATCTGAGATTGCGTCTTCAGAAAATAGATTTATGCTCCACTAACAACAGAGATTAGGTTTTCTTCGCTAAAATCAGGTTAGTTTCTTATCGCACGATTTAAAAACATTATAGCACTGAAAACTTCTTACCGCTCGCAGGAAGGCAACCCTTCAAGCTATCGGTTTTACTTATATATTTCATACCTGTGCGCGCATGTCTATAGTTATGTAAAAGGTTTCACATGGATGGTCGTATGATACATGATACATACCTATAAGGCCTTAAATCAGTGAAATAAGTAGCATCGCTCAGATCCACCTAACACAGTACTGCAGAGGTGATTTCTTTCTTCGCCCAAAATCAACCGATTTTTCTGGTCCATTATATGCTGCTAATCCCGAAATTCTTCGTCAGAACATTAGACTTGTCTCTACTAACCACAGAAATTATGATTTTCTTCCTAAAGTCAGTTTTAGTTATCTTATCGTTACAGAACGCTTTAAAGCACATTATAGCTCTGAAAATTCTTACTGCTCGCAGGAAGTCGCATTCAAAACTATAATTTTTCTGGTTTGGATCGGAAACTGGTTATGCGCATGGAAGGATAATTACTAACTTAGGAGACAGACACATAAGATTGATTATTGGTTCTGCTTGCAAGCAATGTTTAAAACGACTCCACCGTTCTAATTACTGCTCGTACTGCCTACAACGTAGGAAACTATTGTTTCCCCACAATGTGAATGCCGGGATTTTTCTGGCTAGCTTGTCACAGTTTCTGGGGGTCACATCATGCGCTGCTGCGTGGATGCTTGGAAGTATTACTGTTCTGTCTGCTGAGTTGTTAAGCAGAAGGTGTTGGCTCTCCCCTTCGTAGCTTGGTGCACCTGAGGGAGTTTTGCACTGCTGAGTGAGGATGCGGGAGTAGGGTGTTTCTCCCACTGCGTCTCCTTTCGCAGCCTGTAGGAGTCACCGAGTTCTTTTCGGAACATGTCAAGCTTGTCTTGAGTTTTGTTCAGCTGCTGGATCAGAGTCTCTATTCTGGCAACTTTGTCTAAGAGCTCCGAATTTGCTGCTTTAATAGTAATTTTGTGTGGGTGTTCCCTTTCCAGGTCCTTTCTGGCTACCTTTTCCAGGTGCTCTTGTTGTTCAGCAGCTGTCAGAGCCTTTTTATATCTATTGATTTCCTCCTGTAGCTCCTTTTTGCTGGGGTCCTTGTGGGCTACCTCTGTGATCTGTTGCTTGAGATCATTTTCCTCCTGTTTCAATCCCATTAGGTTGGTGGGCCAGGAAGATGATGACCTTGGCAAGCTTTTTGTAGCCACAACTCTCGCCCAAGTCCTGAGTCTGAGACACACTTCTCTCTCTGTGTACAGTTGCTTTCGGCTCAGTAGGTGGTAGTCGGCCCTGGGTAAAGGGGGTGTTCCTCACAACGCCTGCCCAGCCCCCTTCGGTCTGCATTCTGGGCAGTTAGACTGAGCATCTGCAAAATTTTGACAAACTCGAGTTGAGAGTAAGGGCTAGAGACTCTACGTCAACAACAGAGTAGGAAGGCTAAATAGTTTTGGGTCGCGCATTTTGTTGCGACAGGGCGTAAACCGCTTTTGATGGGTGATTAAGACTACTGTCAATTATTGTCAATTATCACTCAGATTTTCTCTGACGGTCCCCAACAGCTTAATGCTCTGAGGTAATGACGGAGCAAAGGGAAAAGCAGAAGGCACAAGGGAGCTTTCTATTCGATTATGCTTTTATTAGTATTTTTTTTTTGGAAATAAACACATCAAAAATAGATGTCTCTGGTTCCGTTTGAGGTTCAAGAGGAACATAATGCGGGCATACATGAAATGGATTTAACCTTAGCTTGCTGCTGTAACAAACAAGGTAATCATTCTGGTATTAGGAACAAATAGCAGCACTAGTGATTAGTGTGTTACTAACAGCACCCCGATACCTTAATGAGTCTTTCCTCGATAGGCAGTTAAGATTTAATTAAATTTAGATTTTATTAACTAGTAACTAAGCAATAGCATACAGGAAGGATACATCTAAGATAGTTAAAATCGCTGAGACGAATTGAAGATTGAGAAAAAAAGAAAAAGAAGAATGAAAATCGAAAGGCTTAGGTTCATTCAAATGCTTCCACTGCCACACCATCTGATTTAAAGCGTCAAATAAAGAGTGGTTAAACCCCTATTGTTTAAAAGCTATTTAGTCGCTTAGCCTAAAATGAAACTCATCTAATCCGTGTTAGCTTAGCTGGCTTCATGGTTTGGTTTCCAACAAATGGTGTTTGTGCTATGTGACGTTACACTTCCTTGACAAGTGTTGTCACGTAACCATGCCTGCCGTGTGTATTACGCTTTTATGTCCGTCTTGGTAAACGTCATAGTTTTAGAAGTGGTGCTTTCCAACCATTCAAGACTTGTTGCATTACGAGCACTCTCGTGAGTGCTTCTCGAATGCAACGATAAACCTTCTTGCACTTTTTACTAAGTATTACAAAACGTGTGTACTGTAGTTAAACCGTTTAAAACATAGTGGAGTTAGTTTGCCTCAAATATTAGTACTAAATACGTATTACACCTGTCATTTCACGCAGCGGTGAACACAGTATGACCACCATTTGCTCGGCTTATACTGTATATGCAGTCAAAGTTTAGATGAATTGCTTCAATCTAATTATATACTATAAGGCCTTTATGCTGTAGAAATTGGAGCATCACTCAAATCTACCTTGATATTACTGTACTGAGATTTCTTCTTCAAAGGAACTATTTAAACAATATTGCAATTTTGTGATTTCTTCACTAAAGGATTATTCATTATGGTACAGTTTGGACATGCCGATGAGCTGAGATTCAGACTTACGCTTTTGTCAAGACAGATTTATGCTTTAATACTGAAATTAGGGTTTCTTTGTTAAAATCAGATTAACCTTACACTGATAACATTTAGCATGAAATACATAAAGACTCTCACATTTATAATAGCGGTACCAATTCAAACCCCACTTTATCTGCATCTCAACAAGACAGCAAATAGGGACACCGGGCATCTGAAGCCACGTCCTATTTTAACCTGGGCTATCAAACACACACTTTTAAGTTGCCAGTGTTTAAACACATAACTTTCGTTTTATCATGCCCGCATACTCTCCACCAATCTGTAACGAATCAGCCCATGGGAAATATGAATAATTAACCATAAATAGTTATAATTAACTATTCATATATTAGATCCACTGTAGATATTTAGCTGACCACTCAGGGTCAACTGTCTTGTCAATTCAAGAACGTTAATTTCCTGGTTAAGGAAAACAACTTTCTTACTGTACAATACTACACAGAGCTTGTAGCATAAATCTGCATGATTATTGACTCCGGTTATGAGTAAACATTGAACACGTCAAGTGTGATACAAGTATGGTTTTATTAACTACATAAACACTTACACTAGTCTAACATACTACATAAACAATTAATCCGCTAACATACACCTTACCCACACACACACACACACACATACGTTGGTAGGAAAGGTTAAAGGTTACTCATCATAGCAAGAGGCATAAAGAATGGATTTTATGGAACACTTTTGCATATTCAACAGATCTAAGCCTGAGGGATACGTCAGATTCTTAGTTCAAACACATCTTTGTAAAAATGTGTAACTGATACTTAATGTATCAATCAATAAGACTAAGTTTGAAATACTTGCACGTCTCGTCTGTCTGAAAAAGAGTCCTGATGCAATCTTAAGGCCCCAAGATCTTTGCTGAATTCGGGTCGATGAAAAAAACCAGTTTGAGTCAGTGTCACTTGATGACTGGAAAGGACAGGCCGAAGAAAGGCCTGGCCAGATGCTTTGGTATCGAGCGTTTTTCTCACATCGTCATCTTTGCTTCTGACCGAACCACCGACTGGGGCGGGTCCCGGGAGCCGGGCCTTTAAGGTCGGAGAAGATCTCCGCCTTTCAAGTTGGGCTTGTCCAATGAGCAAAATGGAGTTTCCGAGCGGGAGGTGGCAATTGCTGTAGGGTTTACGACCCTTTGTTCTCTAAGCTTGGTAATTTGCAAATGGACTTAAATCGAAATTATTAATGATTCTCAGGGCCCTAATATATATATTGCCTATGTACCAATATTTAATATACACGCTTGTTTCGATCATACTAAGGCAAATTCATAGATACTAAACAAAGTAAGATTACATATAGTGAAAAGGGAGGATCAGGAATGGGTCCCCTCACAAGCATACTAAAATAGTCTAAGAATATCAAAGACAAAAATACACAATGACAATAATATACTCAATGGCCTGAAGAAATATGTGTGTTCATTCAAATAACGGTTTTTCTATGAATTAACTAGAACACAGTCCATTTCTACTCTGCTTTTCCTTGGGACAAAGAGTGGGCTATCCTTCTCACATTCCTGGGGGGTCATAAATCCAGTGATATCATGATTAGTTGTCATTGTGATCAAGGTGGGGGATGGTGTTCAGCAGAAATCTTGGCATCCAGTTTATTGAGTGAGGGGACGGTGACGATTTGTTAACCTAATGAATAATTGATTTGTTAAATCAAATTAAAATTAGTGTGTCAGATTGGTCGAGACGCTACAATTTAAACATAAAAATCAGTTTTAACTGGAGCATGTGCAAGCCAAAATTGTTTTTTTTGTCTAGGCCATATTCCTGACATACATGTCACAGTTCTTCTTATTCCATTATCCGCAAAACACATCGATTATACTCGCCCCATGACAGATATGGCTAATTGTCGGCCTATTGGTTTATTTAAGCTACATACCAGCCTTACATTCTCATGCGTTGCGAGCATACAAAATCAATTCAAGCCCTGCCCTCAGACATGCCTGCGTGGAGCACTTTACGTACTGTAAGAGAATATGCGCTCTAATAATACAGTAATTTTATATATTGGCTTATTTTTCTTTTCCTAAATAATACATGTGTTGTGTTAAGCTCAGCCGGCAGGAATTTCACTGCGTATGTTTGCCTAGACAGAAAATAGACAGTCCAAATCTATCCCAGGTTGCCTCTTGGTGAAAATCTGGCCTTCTTAAAAGGAAAAATATATAGATGAAGGGTTTGGATATCAGATTATCATCAAGTAGCACAAGTTCCCCTGTATTTTGTAGCAGATTTTAGTATCAAGTCTCTACTTCAAAGTAGCTCATTACACTAAGTCCTGATTTCATGGTCACATCTGCATTGTATTAGCAATCACAGAATCTATACATAGTGAGCTGTGGTTTCTTTTTATGGAATGGACAGAATATTGTGGCTTATCTTACAGATATCGATGTCAATTCAGCGTGTGTGATTGAGACACTCCTTTTGATGCTCCATCAATGATGAACTGGCATGTGCAAAATCAAGTTCGGCAATGAAGACAAGCCTAAATGGGTTTGTGTCCAGTAACGATTTGATTGCCACACACACAAAAAAATGTACCTCACCAGGCTGATGGTTCTAAAGGAAAATAGAGGAGTTTATACCTTCTCTGTTGGAGTGCAGATATTATAGCCACTCGTGAGTTTCCAATGGAAGTAATTTCCCCAGCATTTCCCGCCTGGCACGCCAGCCATAGGCCTCCTTATGCTCTTGTCAGTCTTGCGGTGAGACACAATTTGTGGGGTAAACATGATACGCCAAACAAAATATGTGACGTTATCAATTTCTAATTCAAATGGACACATAAATTGCAGTGGTTTAATTCTTGAAGCATACAACAATTATTTGAATTCATCCCATTTAATAATACATGCCTGATGGCTGTGTGTTCGCAGGGCTCTCGGCACAATCAAGCTCAAGGATTTGTATCGAGTTACTCATGACTACGAGTAAAAAGAGGACTAAATAACCAGTGTTTGAAGACTGGTCTAATCATACCATGTGGGCTCACATGAAAGCCTGGGAGGAATTATGATTCAAACATCAGTTCTTAACATATTTCTAAAAATTATTTTTCTTATGTCAGAGACAATTTCTCAATATCTTTGAAGAATATAGAAATACACATACAAAAAGAGCCATGGCATGGGGACAGAATCAGGTAGCAATCACTTTTGATACACACACAATGATACTGACTGATTACAATATTCATGTATTGTGGTATTTTCACACCAAGATACATCAATAAAGACTGGTACTACCATATCTCCAAAACAGAATGGTATTACCAAGTTTATTCCTGGGTGGGACAATACATACATTTTATATAGAGTAATTATTTTAAATGTATATAACTGTATATAAAAACTGTACACTATTAAACAACTTTAAAGGAAAAGTTCACCCAAACAATGGAAATTCTGTCATTATTTACTCACTCTCATCCCATCCATTTTTAAAGATTAGTAATTTATCTTTTCTACATTAAAGTTCATAGTGGCATATAGAGGGGTGTCAAGCACTATAGTGTATAAATAAGCACTGTTTTTATTGTACATTGGGTAATAATTATGCTCACGTACAGAAACGATATCCCACTTATATGTTATAATAAATGACACGCTATAATTTTTCCGATCATTAACACAACACTTGTCAATACAGTAAATTAGTGGAACTAAATAAGCAATGCCATATATTTACTATGACCATTATAACCATCTATATATAAATGGAGAGCCCCATATCATAACATTTTACCTTTTTGTAGTCGCCATCCTCCACTCTTTCATTATGGCAAATGTATACATATCCCTTACTTCATTATTTTGTATTTTATTAATATTTTGCACCATTTTCAAAGTTTCTCTGCACCTGATCTCCACAACGAGGTTTGTTTGATGACGCACTGTGATACTGAATGCTGATTGGCTTGAACTGTTACCACTGGCAATGATTGATTATACAGTATATATGTGCAAGGAGGGAAATTTAATTTAGCCTCTCTAGTCTGGTGCCATTTTTCAGCCTCATTTTGGACAGAAGTAAAGGAACTTGCATCATTTGAATACCCTCTCTGATTGGTCAGTTCACTTAAAGAAACAGTTCATCCAAAAAAATGAAAATTTGCTGAAAATGTACTCACCGGCAGGCCATCCAAAATGTAGAGTTTGTTTCTTCATCAAAATAGATTTGGAGAAATTTTGCATTACATCACTTGCTCACCAGTGGATCATCTGCAGTGAATGGGTGCCGTCAGAATGAGTCCAAACAGATGGTAAAAAAAAAAAAAAAACCTTACAATAATCCACAGGACTCCAGTCCATCAATTAACATCTTGTGAAGCAAAAAGCTTTTTTTAATAAACAAATCCATCAACCATTTTTTTTTAACTCAAACCTGTTAAAAACATCAAGATGTCAAACCTGTGCCTTTTATTTTGTATTTTTTAATACAGGACAAATATATTATCTGAAGATTCTAACAATCTTTTAATAGCAAATGAGTTTGAATGACACAAGGGTGAGTAAATAATAAATAATAACAAGTGTGAACTGTTCCTTTAATATCAAATGGTAATGCATCAAGAGTGAAAAAAAAAAACAAGGTGTATGATATATTTCTGTACAGAGAAACCTAATTTTTAAGACCTAGTCTATCCGTGACATGAGTTGCTCTCTCAGACAGGAAGGATCGAACAGTCTTATGTTCAATGAAAACAAATCTTCCACTCTTGTCTTCTCACCTCTCAGCATCTGGAATAAATAACCAGCTCTCCCTGGAACCATAACTACACTGAACATAGTTATTCCTTGTTATTGGTGATTTTTACAACAATCTAAAATGTGTCAGGGCCAATATTCTCAATTATCTTATCCACAAATATTAAAAAACCAACCCCCCAAACCCACAAAAAAAAAAAAAAAAAACCTTCCAAAAAAAAAAAAAAAAAAAAAAAAACAAAAAAAAAAAAAAAAAAAAAAAAAAAAAAAAAAAAAAAAAAAAAACAAAAAATAAAAAAAAAAAACAAAAAAAATAAAAAATAAAAAAAGGCGATGTTATTTAATTGGAAACAAGGGCACTCGCTCACTTTGTAGTGAGGCAATCTGCAACCATTTATCCCAAAATGACGTGGGTGGGAGAAAGTCTGAAGAGCAAGTCCTGGGAGAAAAGCGAAAGGTGCCGTTCAGCTGGGTGGACTTGTCCATCCATGCAGGCCCTCTTGCAGACAAGGCTGGGACACACGACTGCTTTGTATCACGTCTCAACAAACACTGTTTCTGCTTAGGAGGCTCAACCCACAAGGGTAATTACCTTCAGATGAAAGGGAACATGACTGACCACAAACCTGATGTTAGGCATTAAGAGGCTGAACCACTTCACTGAACACAACTGTGTGGGCAGTGAAAAATAAAATACCATAATCTGTGTCCATAACAACAGATATGAAGCGGGTAAAAAAGCAGATGCTTGAGTTGAGGATAACAGGTGTTGATCATAGAGACCAGGACAAGATTTTCTGTTTGAAAAAGTATTTGAATCATTTAATTTAATTACATTAAGCTTAAAACGATGACGTTTCTTGTCAAATAAACAAATGCAAATAAATAGTTTTTTTTTTGCTTTAAACAAAATTTCACCAGGCTAAAATGTGTCAGAAAAGTCAATTTCGCACTTCCTGTATTCCTTAAATCATTGCTTTTTGGACTGGCACATGCCATTCTGACAGACCCCTGATTGCATCTCAGACGGACGACATTTCTCATTTGAGTTAAACGAGGGGAACATGACTGTTAGACTAAACTCTCATTACTCTCCTCAGCAAACAGTGGGGGCAATTTACAGACACCACTCAAGACTAAAACACTGTTATTGCAAATGGAAATAGGCCCTGGGACCCAAATGATTCTGTTAATTATTTCTGCATCTCGCCAGCCTGAGATGTCATGCTGTTCGAAAGCCCCCTGCTCAGACTTCATTTCAATATTCCCCAGATTGCTTTCGTGGTTCATGAGAGGAGAAAATGGGTGCATGGCCAGGAGTGAGAGGAGAAGGGAGGCAGACTTGTCTGAGCTGACGACAGGTGATGATGACAAATCAAACATACCCAGTGGCTCATCAGAGGAGCTGTGTATAGTAATTACCATCTGATCATGGCTTTCCATCCTGCTCTCATTACTGCTAACTGTGGACATTATAACCTGGGCTCTTTGGGGATTTGCTTTCAGAAATATTCATATTCCATTTCTGTTCAGCATTTAAGAATCGTAAAATGAGAGATTACACATATGCCCGCCAGCATTGTTGTTCTAATGTGTTTGCAAAATACGTCCTTGGTGCAGATTAATGGGGAACAGTATGATGGTTAAATTCTGTTCAAGCTGATGAAGATCTCTATATTCTTTCTCTATATTGGCGATATGTACACATACATATTGGGGTCCAAATTTTGTGAGACCATATTGAAAATGTAGAATTCAAAATTGAATTCACACCTGTAAATAAAGAGAAGGGTAAAAACTGTATTATTATGAAATATTATTACAATTACAATTGTATTACTACATCTGGTTTTACACAATCTTGTGGGGTTCATGCAGCTTGAGAGCATCTGGTTACTAAAGCCAAAAGGGGGTTAACGTAAACATACAAGCTATTAATAGCACGTTTAAATGCATTTCCCGTTGTGTTACACATCCATAATGTTCCCAAACAAAATCCACAGTGTTAACAGAATGTTGGGGACACTCCCATTCTAACCTGCTTACAAAGCTTTCCATGCATAATGAGATGGAGCAATTAGCATGAGCCAATTCATCCTAAATAGGGAGACAATGGTTCTAGGGGTGTTTTAGCCAGCTAACAACTGACTTCCTAATTGTACAAGTGAAAAGATAGTGGGGATTAAGAGTGTGTTTATTCTGGCGCCCCATTAACACCTGAGCCCCCGAGAGTTAATCCCCCATGAGACAGAGCTTTTCAGATGCACCATACAGACATACATATGCTGGTAAGGGGCCCAGGTCCCTTGCTGTTTACTCCGCTAATGAAGTACATTAAGAGGAAGGAGAGTGCAGTGATTTTGTATGACTCCAAACAGCTTGCTTTATCAGTCGAAATATTTTACACAATATTTAATTTATTCATTTGCTCAATTTTAAATATTTGAATCTGAAGGCTTTACTTTAATGCTTTATACTAATATTGTAGAAAATATAAATTAAATATACTAAATATATATATAAACATATACTACATATATGAGTAATATTATTTTTTATAAAGTTACTGCATATGTGGGTATGCAGTGTCTGTGTATTGTATTATTATTTTTGAATTTTTAAAATAAAAAAAATATTGATATAAATAGTAAATATTAAATATTAGTAATATTTAAATATTAGTAAATATTATATATATATACATTTAAATAGGCAGCCAAACAAGCATCCAGCTTTTCAAATCAGTAAACATTTCAAAAGAATGGATTGCCTATACTTTGGAATCTAAAATATAAAATCAATATATAATATCAGTTGATTGGTCAGTAAGGTTTTTAACATGTTTTTGAAAGAAGTCTCTTATGCTCACCCAGGCTGCATTAATTTGACTAAAAATACAGTAAAAACATTAATAAATGTAAAATATTATTACAATTTTATTACAAAATAACTTTTCTATTTTAATATATATTAAAATGTAATTCATTTCTGTGATGGCAAAGCTGAATTTTCAGCATCATTACTCCAGTCTTTGGTGTCACATGATCCTTCAGAAATCATTCTAATATAATTTTTTTTTTGGGCAAGAATAATGTTTTATTGTTATCAATGTTGAAAACAGTTGTGCTGCTTAATATTCTTGTGAAAACTATTATACATTTTCTCAGGATTCTTTGATGAATATTAAGTTCAAAAGAACAGCATTTTTTGAAAGAACTTTTGGTAACAATGTAAACAGTGTTTACTGTTGTTTTGAATCAACTTATTGCATCCTTGCTGAATAGAAGTATTTAAACAAAAGCCTAATGACCACAAACCCTGGAACGACAGAAGACTCCGATTCAGAGTTCACCGAGTTCATCTGTAGCTCATTCTATCATTTTCTAAGCAATACTAGAATTTGCAATGCAACACTTCTCACTTTAGTCTCCTTGTGATAAATCACATTTGTTGTAGTATTCCTCATTTACAAGTCCCTTCAGATAAAAGCATCTGCTAAATGAATTAAAGTAGACTCTCAAACTCTCAAACTGATGATGCAGAGCGACTTTTTATGGACCACAGCGCCCAACCAGCAATTCCTAGAAAGAGTACTCTGTCACCAACAGACACAGAAAGAACCACAAACCAATGGAGAAAAAGAGATTTGACTGATAGAGTGATGCTAAATGTGATTGCTGATTTGGGGCTGTATATGTGGAAGCGCGTGTGATCCTTATCTCTCCTGATGCCGGGGTTATTCCTCGGCCTGCCCTTAAGACAGGCTGCATGGAGCTGGATCTAATTACACGTGAGGAAGCACAGGCCCGTTCCTGAAGCTGAAGGGCCATCAGTAAACCGGTGCATTAATAACCCGTTCGAGTTCTGCGCATTGTAACGGCCCGACTGCAATGCACTGTAATCCTCATGTGAAGGGGAATCGAGAGCAACTGTACAAAAGAGGGAAATAAATGACCACATGAGCATGGCACAGAATGCCTGCTATGCTCGATTTCGATTGTCGTCTGCTCCTGAAGCTTAAAAGAGAGAAAAACAAGATGCTGAGGTCGAAAGGGCGACTTATGCGCTGAGTGACAGACGGTTTAGCGCTGGTTTGGGACCTGCGCTCGAAAGGTCAGTAAAAAGTTTTGGCAACCGAGCAAGCGGAAAACAATGAGCCCCCTCTGCATATTTATTCGTCATCTCTTTGTTTTTATAGCGTGGAGAATAAATGGCTCAAATGACACGGCACAAGCCTGCACATTGTCAACACAGGTAATAAGTCACCATTAGCCACTCATTCCCACACTCAGCATATCAGCCCCGCCGTACTGGCTGCCATTTGCATTCCACCAACATATACTACCCTGAGAAGCATATGTATGTCTTTTCAATAGCCATAGATATTTCTTTTCCTCCTTTATCTACATTTTGATGAACAAAGCCTTGTTCAACTTTTCCCTTCTAGATTATCTCAGTGGACATGGCCCAGGTGATCTGCTTTGAGCACTTCATCAAGAGCGCTGTACTTCGGTAAAATCAGTTTGAGACCATTTTTTGTGCTTCAGAATGACGCAAAGCAGTTTAATCAACTCTCCTTGCCAGAGCTGGAGTCATGAACAGAGCCTCAAAAACCAAGAACTGGGATGTACATTTTAAAAGTGAAGTGTGTATTTTGAGTGCCACCAAATAGAGTTGCAAAAATAACGAATGAAATACAACCATTGTTTGGGTCAAGGGGTCAAGGTTTGGCTGGTTAGAATGACCCTGTTAACCCCTGCTAGATACACTAGCAGCAGCAGGGACCACGCACTACACCACGCACACAAAAAAAAAAAACTTCATTAGAAATGGAAATTGTTAGGAATTCAGTTGCGTGCCTTCAGCAATTTAAAAAAAAAAATTTGATTAAGAAATATTTAGAAAACAGGAATGCAATTTTGTTGTCAAGCGGTAAAAATATGGCAAAGATTCCTTTATTTTATATCTGTCAAAACATGTCAATAACTACACTAGCCTTAAGTGGCCTACAAAATAACAGTATCAGTTCTTGGTCATGAAGTCAGACATGACGACGTCAGTGAGTGATTCATTGCTCTAAATGATTCATATGCATTTGTGATTCACTAAAAACGGTCTTTCTGAATAGTAATGCAGGGAACACTTTGTATGTTCGTATGTCAGTATTTAGTTCCATCTGAATCAGTGGAAGAAAGCACTCTAAAAAGAAATTCAGGGGACCTATTACCACAACTTAAATAAAAATTCTAATTTATTGGTTTAATTTTTTTTTCTGTTGACATGTTGATCATTACATCAACTTAATATTATGTGAACATTTTTGTAATAGTTGTAGTAACAATTCAATTGTCATGAAACTTAAAGAGGGCAGTGGATTTCTAGTTCGAGGCATGATTTGCATTGGACTGGATAAATGTTGAAATTAAGTGTGCTTTTCAATGCATAAAATAACATTTAAAAGAGTTTCTGTTGAAGGTTTTGTGGTTACCATTATGCTGAAGAGTAGTGCATACACTACATACACTGCCAGTGATAAGTAACATCTTACTTGTCTGTTAAATTGGTAAGTGTTACATTTAGCATGTGTAATGCTAGCTGTTGAACTGAAATAAGAATTAGTTCCAGGACCTCAACTCAATTTTTCACAAACTCACAACCTAATAGTTTTTTTTTTGAGCAATCAACTTAAATATTTGTGTTTATGCTAAAAACTATGTTATAATTATGATCCAACTCAATGTAATTTGTTGGTTGATCAATTTCAAGAAGTTGTCATAACTCAAAAAGATTGATGCAAACTGTTATGAATGTTTTGTTGTTGAGCAGAGCCCAAATGTTTTTTTAAGAGTGATGCGAGAACCGTTAACAGAACTGAACGTCATGAATCTGATGGATATCCCGAATTATGACAGACAATTTCTTTGCAATCACAGTAGATGGTTTACAATGCAAACTGACTTTTTCTTCTGCATGCCTCAGTTTATAGTCACTTGTGGATTTGGATTGTGTGCATTCCTATCAGAGCAAGAGAGAATATTCAATACAATATTCTTAATTCTTATTTAAATTCACAAAGTCCCTTTCTTTCAGTTTTCAAAACCCTAAAACTATTTTCAGTGTGGTCTCAAGACTGTGTTTGGCATCATGCTGGGATTATGGGTCTCTGACGCAAATCAACAAACATCACACAAAGAATCTTAATTTATGATCTACTGCTGAACGCATGCGTCTTTTTGAATCCAAAATTGAATTAGAAATAGTAAGTCAAGTCACCTTTATTTATATAGCGCTTTTAACAATACAGATTGTGACAAAGCAACTGAACAGCATTAATTAGGAAAATAGTGTCAATAATGAAAAATGACAATAGTAAACACAAATTTTTTCAGTTAAAGACAGTTCATCATTGAATTCAGTGAATTCAAATAGTAATACTATGGCAAAACTCTCCTATCAGAATATATGTGCCAATGCTTGCAACAGCTGATGTGAGGTCATTTCTCACCTACCAAGAGCGAGCACTCCAACTTTTTTTTTTTTTTTTTCTTTTTGGCCAAACATTGATGCAGCCATGCAAAAAGTGGCGAAATGGATACAAAAGACCATAAAAAGGCCTGCCGAGAATGAAAAAGTATACTTGCAAACACAGTTCATACCTACTTCATCCATTACATAAGGCTCTGTGCAAATGTGATTAAAACATCGGTCATGGTTGCCGAGTCCATCTAAACCCGAACGGCCTCCGAACACTCGTAAACGGGAGGCAAGAGCTCTCCTTGGGTTAGAAAAATACTGAGGTCATCACAGCGAAGCCCACACTTACACTGTGGCCTGTGACCGGCTTTTCACACAGTATTAGAAGCCGCAGCCGCGCAGCTCATGAAACAATCTAATACATCATTTCTTTTTTCAGGATCTAGAAGCGCATATAGATACAGCGTAAAGAACACACATAAGCCACAAATGAATGACCATACCATAACTTTATTGTAGATATACTCAGCTACAATTACTCAAAAAAAGAGGGGGAAACAGAATTTGTAAAGGTTTTTGTGATCCATAAGGTGCAGAATGCAAACCACTGCAGCACTGATACAGTATGAATGAGAAATAGTCATTTAAATACATGTCCCTTAAAAATACAGAAATTGCGCTGCAGTTTGTGGCCCATAATTCCCCATTTAAAATCCCCGTACTGTTAGTGCTCTACGGTGCTCAACATTCCCATAAACCCCTTCAAGAGGAGCTTGCCACTCATTTCAGTCCTGCTATGTTGTCATTGAACACCTTGCTGCTGCTAAGAGTGCATTTGACTTTAAATCAGGCATTTTTTCCTTGGAGAAAAAAAAAAGTATGACCATTTGCTATGAAATAAAGCCCTTTTAAATAAATTTTAGGGCTGATCTATACAATGTATTTAGTCTAAAAAGGAAATACAAGGTGGGTGAGATGGGTGAGTTTTCACTGACATGCACTAATACATCTGGATTTATATAATCAACAACTAATATGGGTGGGAAGGGGGTGATGGGTGAGGAACAGTGCCATCCCAACATATTAAAATCATGCCAGTCGAAGGACTTGATGGGTTACATTACAATTCCATATTCAAAGTATTACATTAAGGCAGGACATGAATGTACACTTAGGACACATATTTAGCCCCAGATTGTAGAGATTGGAAACTACTTTTCTACAGTGTATTTTCTCTGATGACATCCTGCAGGCACATTGTATCTCTCTGATCACTTTTAAATACATTGGTAAAATACCAGCGATGCAAACAGCAGCAAGGCCAAAACCATAAGTTATTCCTTTAAACGTTACGGCATCATATATACATGTTTTGTATTTTTTTATCGTTCTGACATGAGGTAAAGTATGGCGCCCGAGTGCAATGCTTATTTGTGCTACATGTTTAAAAAGAAAACAGAAAACAACACACACAAAAATTATTCTCCACCATGAAGGAAAATACAATCTGCAGCATGAGATACGATGGAGGACCACTTTAAGAAAACACTCCCACAGATGGCTCCAATTCTTTCCGTTTTTTTTTATACAATGATATCTGTTCTGTGGGACTAGCTCTGGCAAGATGATCGATTATTGATAGTGAAAATAAAAGTCCTGGTGAAAAAAAAAATCTCCATATCCATGCGGTGGCACCATATGTGTGATTTCACATTCTCTGAAAGTTAAAAACCAACAGTGAGAAGAAAGCTTAAATAAAAGGTGAAGGAAAAAAGTTTGCGCCTTTCAGAGGCTTGCTAGAAAAAAAAATTCAACAAACAAACAAAATAAAGTTGCAATAGTCTGAGGGTTACGGGTTACAGAAACAGTGTCATAATGCAGGGCCGGCACGCATTGACCCTGATACGCAAACTCACGCCATTAGTTGAGGGAATAAGGAAACCCATTCATTTCCAATGACTTTCGATACTCAGCTCTGGGGTTGTGACTGAGATCATGTAAAGAGGGTCACTCAACTCTTGCTAAAATGGAACCAGATTGCACTCACGCTCAAGACCAGGCGCACATCAGTTGGAGCCCCAATTGTTCATGAAATCTTGGCTATATCAGGCTAGAACTAGGTTTTAATATCCTATAAGATACAGAAGCAGAAAAATGCTAAACTTTCATGCCACAACAAACTAAAATTGGAAGGCAATATCCAGTATGAAGCATGGCACCAAAAGTCCTTAACCAAATACAAACCATAATGCAAAGAATTGCTACAGTAGCAAAGGATGAGAGTTTAGAGTTTCATCATTGTTACAGGGTTGAAAGGCACCACTTTAGAGCAAACTCCATTAAAAAAATGCAAATTCAATGTCAGTGGGAATGTTTTCTAGTGCAAATAGTCGTGAGAATATATATTTATCCCCCTGTAAGGTGCTGATGAGCGTATACAATACTGTGCCTCAATGCCATTCAGATTTGTAAAAAGGCATATCCACAAATATATTAATAAATGTTGTATGATAAGGCCAAACTATTCGCAAGGGTCTTCTGAGGTAGCAATGCCTGGGATTATGTAACTTCAGGAATAGTTTGTCCATAACATAACTTAAGTATAGACAGAACGACGAGGGGGAAAAGTTAGGTAGCCTTCAAGATGTCAAAATTTACATCATAAAATTTGCACCCTTATTTCTGGGGTAACAATGATAGATAAGGGTGTCCGTTTTTTGTTTCTTTTGTATAATATATTAAATTAATTTATTGACTGAAAAAATGGTAACTAAAGTTGGTAAGACTGCAAGAGAGGCAAGTGACAAAGGCGAGATTGCATGGCTTATAAGAACATATCAGAGTGCAATCTATCGATTTTCTCAAGTGTTAAGTAACCCTTCTGATCGGATGCACAATTGTTTTCATGTGAAGCAAAACCCGAGCTCATCAGAGAGGCATCAAGCTTATGTGCGGAGAACGTTTTTTTTTCCCCTCAGCATTTCCCCTTCAAGCATAAAAACCAAAAGAATAATAAACGGGGAAACAATTTCTACAGCTTGACAAGCTGACAGAACAGAAAATCAACCCAATAGATTTCAAAAAGGTAAAATTAAGAGGTAATACAGTTACAGTGCAAAAAGATGAGAAATTCAAGCTTAAACATAGCACCAAAAAAAAAAAAATGCATGCAATTAACTGAGGTATTCAAGTGAAGAATGCCTATTAAAATGAAAACATTTAGGCTAGACAAGAGGCTACAACACATTTACACAAAAATAAAGGCTGGTGGTTACCACATCTCCAAACGTGTGAATGTTGAGGGATTGATTTAACAGGTGCAACCTCACAACGCTGCATTAGTATCGACTTTGGTAAGCGATGCATGTTAAGTCATCGAGTGAAATATCGGTTTGTCCTAAAGACGGTACGTAAAGGTGCTTTGTGTCTTACAGAATTATCCGATCCTATTTTTCTCTTTCCGTTTTTTTAATATAAAATCTGCAGCATATTTTCCCAGGTGATATGTCCTCCTGTTTATCGTTTGCGTCGTTATATCAAAACTAAGTCAGTCAAGTCAGTCTATGGAGATATCTAATAGTCGTAAAGACTGTCAACTAAATATCATCAATATCAGTATCAAAAGACATTACTGAAACCCAAGTATCAACGAATATGTCATAATAAACATTTAATCTCATATTTTTTAATATAACGTAGCTCTATGACGTCTATACAACCCATCCGGTTGGCTACACGAACATGCATCCTCAAGTGCCGTTAACAAGTACGTTGATTACAGTAATCGGGAATGTTAAATCCCTATCCGTCTTAAGGATGCCAGGGCATTTCTCTCTCAATTCAATACCGATCTAAACGATTTATTCTTGTCAAAATAAAGCGGACCCTAGAGAAGTGCAATTTTGATTGAGAATATATCAACTCCAACACCATCTTTCTTTCCATGTGCCCTTCCTGCCAAATGGCAGCAAAACTGGCACTAGTGCACAGACTGAGGAATTTTGTGTTTTGATGTCACTGTTTTAGTTGATGCCTTGGAGTTTAACTATGTACACTGTAATATTACCTATAAGCTTTAGCTTTTTTTTTTTACCACTACCACAAAGCAGAGCATATATCTTTTTTTTAATGCTAATAAAAATAGGGAAGGGAGGGGGAAAAGAAGACCTGACCTTTTTCTTAACACTTGCAATACATAAAAAAGCACTCGTGATCAAACAAAGCTGGGGAGAAAAAAAGATTGTGTTTGCGCACGTAAAGAATAAAATGAAATATGAAACCCATGTGAATTACGCTGAAATATTTTGACTCGATTCATTTGAGTTTGACAACCCTAGTGAGAACACAGTCGGCCACGATTCTTCACTCGGTTATAAACTGGTGCCGGGAGGGGTTCTGCTGTGTTTTTGACTGGTGCGTTGGGGTGTCTGCTGTCTGAAGCTCAGTTATTTTGGACCTGAGGTTGATTGGCTTTGAGACTGCGCAGGGCTCGGCGGGCGGCCGCTGACTTGGCTATACGGTAGCTGCGTCCCACGCCTTTGAACTTGCCTTTGCCCACCACTTCCACCGTCACCCGTACTTTTCCATCGTAGGTTCTCTCTGCAGGGCTGTCGGGAGTCAGAAAAAAACAAAGATATGACTACGACTATTACAAAAAAGACAAACTATGACACAAGAAATGTTTCATTCATGCAAAAAAGTAAACTACAAAACATTTTAAAAAATAACTAAATATATTAAAGGGGTTAATGATGTTGCTAAAAAGAACATTATTTTGTCCGTTTGTTTTAATGAAATGTGTTTATGCGGTTTAGGTTAAAAAAAAAACATATGGTCCACATAATGTACATTTTTGTTTCTCCTCTATGCCCCTCCTTTTTTAAACGCGTTGATTTTTACAAAGCTCACGGTCTGAAAAGCAAGGTGTGCTGTGAATGGCCAGCTATCCAGTGCATTGTGATTAGCCGAATACCTCAAGCATGTGATGGAAATGTTATGCCCCTTACCCTACTGTGATGCCCTGTCAGGCCGGAGCAATGATTCAAAAACATTAAAACCCATTATAAACGAGGCATTTGTTGCATCGGGGGGGACCTAATTTGACTTATTACTGTATTTACATTGCATAGCGCGGGTCGCGTTTAAAACATTGACAAACAACAAGTGCTACTCGACACTGCTCAAAACTCGCATTTGAATCGTCAGTGGAAAATTCTTTAAATATAAAAAAACTTACTTACAGTCTGTGAGTCAGAAACAGCCGGCATTTTAGTCTACTCTACCAGGATCAAAAAACAGTCCTCCATAAAATGCGCTGCAAACAACTGAATATTTGGGTTGAACGGTTCTGGAACAGTGTTGTAAATACAAATTAACCACTGATTTCTAGTCGTGTCCTCTTTTGGAAGACCAACAAAGTAGTTTCGCTTTCACAAAGAAAAACAAACAGCGCCTTCACGACCGGCAAGCCTTGAGTGAGCGGCGGGAGGGGGGCTTTGCCGGCAACCACCGGACGAACCCCGGGCTGTGACTCGATTAATCCCCATGGTGAAAGCCGATCCGGCTATCCACAGCGTGAAGTTGATGTATTTTCTCAGCAACCAGCACGTATCAGCTCTAGGCATGACGAAGTGGATATCTTCCTCTTTTGGAAGACCAAACTAAGTTGTTTCGCTTTCACAACGAAACGCACAACTTCTTCATGACATGGCGGCAGCAACAATACTACAGCGAGAATAAAAGTTACGCCTTCTTTCTTTGCGTGAACATTTGGGCGGCATTATGCAAATCATCCCACATCGTGACGTAGGTATGTGGGGCGTGTTAGAACGAGCCGTTTAGGTAGGCGTGGTTGACTCTTAAAATTTATTAAGAATATCTCTTTGGATTTGAGACTTAGTCTTTCAAATTTACAGATCTTCTTTATGCACCAATAGTTTGTAACACTCCAAAGAGAAAGGGAAAAATTTAAATTGCATCATATGAACCCTTTAAATTAAAGTTTAATTAAATGATAAACAACCACATCAGAATACTATATTACTACGTTGTTTACTGGTAGCAAAAAATTTATTTATAATAATACATTTCTAAATGAAAAATGAAAAAATAATAAATGTAAAAATAACAACAACAACAACAACAAAATAATAATTTTAATAGTTAATTAATTAATTATTAAAACATATTAGATTGAACCAAGAACCACCACAAATTTTTGATACACAGACTCACTAATTTAGGGGTAATAAAGGGGTCATATGATGCAATTTCAAAATTTCCTTTCTCTTTGGAGTGTTACAAGCTGATTGCTGATTGTGCATAGATAAGATCCCTGAGGTTGCAAAGACTAAAGTCTCAAACTCAAATAGATTTTCTTTATAAAAGTTAAGACTGGTCCAAGTCCTCCTAAAACGCCTCGTTTAAACACGGCCCCACATGTCTACTTCACTTTGTGGGAAGATTTGCATAACGCTGCCTAAATGTTCATGCAAAGAAAGAAGGCTTTTATTCTCGCTTTAGTATTGTTGTTGCCGCCGGTGCCATGGCGTGGAGACGCTGTGTGTTTCGTTGTGAAAGCGAAACTACTTTGTTTGGCCTTCCAAAAGAAGACACAACTAGAAATCAGTGGTTAAGTTGTATTTACAACACTGTTCAAGAACAGTTCAACCCAAGTATTCAGATGTGTGCAACGCATTTTAGAGGACTGTTTCCTGAACCTGGGAGAGTAGCCTACAATGCCGTCTACACACAAAGTCTGTTTCTATAAAGTGGGGCAATTCCAACTTTGCAAGGCCAGTCTGGCGCTTCTGACTCACAGACAGTAAGTAAGTTTTTTATATTTAAAGAAATTGCCACTGACGATTCAAACGCGAGTTTTGAGCAGTGTAGAGTAGCGCTTGTTGTTTGTCCTTTCTCAGATCACAAATGCATACATGGTCTTATGATTACGCGGCGCGATACCCAATGCAACGCGTAAAAAGACCGTTTTATTGGTTTTTACTTGTCGCGCAGGGACACTGCATCACAGTATGGGAGGCGTAAACATTCCGTCAAGCTTGAGGTATTCCGCAATCACAACGCACTGGATAGCTGGCCAATCAGAGCACACCTCGCTTTCAGAACGAGGGCTTTGTAAAAATCGACGAGTTTCAGAAAAGCGGGGCATAGAGGAGAAACAATAATGTAAAGTATGTGGAAAAGAATGTGTTTTTTAAACCTTAAACCGCATAAACACATTGCATTACACCAAATACACAAAATAATGTTCTTTTTAGCAAAATCATATGACCCCTTTAAATTTAGTTACAGCAAGCATCAAGCAAACTTTATGCTGTGTGATATACTGGTATACCCAGTAAAGTAGTAAAAAAAAAAGACATTTCCTACTCACTATATATCTTTATATTTCGGTTTATTACCTGGGCGGCAAACAAATAATTATATTGTTTGAATTCTAAAAAAAAAAGAACTAATAATAATAATAATAATATATAATAATAATAACTCATTATTATTAATATAGCTAGCATAATTTTATATAATGTTAATAACGACAAAAAAATTTAAATATTATACATTATGAGATTAACCACACGTTTTTGATACAAACACTAACATGGCTAACATGTTCATTTAGTGTTGATACTGATACACCAAAGCCAACATTTTGGTATCAAACCAACCATACTCAACATTACAGCTTCCAATCTCTTATAGGGAGTTTGTAGGAACTCGGAAATTGACATTGAGATTCAGATTTTTAAAAATGACCTCATATTTGCTATGAACCACACACTGATACAGTAACTTTTACAGTGCATCAAGTTTTGCACATTCAAATTATAGCTACTGTGTGTGTATTTTGCAGATGATAATGTTAAGAGGTTGCTTGCGTACAAGGAAAAGACATTCCCACCTGAACTTAGCCGTCTCTGGTTCCATCTCCAGGAGTTCACGCACTGGGGATCGAGGGACATTAGCGGAGAATTTTTCTAGAAAACGAGGCAAAAACAAAAGCAGCGCATTTCAATCTGGCATTTCATCATGCATAAAAATGGCACGATGTTTGAAAATGACTGAACTTATGGTCTTCGCCACATGAGCCGGCAGACAATCAGATGGAACAGAAATGCAGAACTGATTTACTCGTCTGTACGTCTTTGGCCCTTACCTATGAGTGGCCTCATCATTGGATAATACACTTGCCAAACTGTCTCAAGTGACATCCCGCTATCCATGTAAATTGCACCAGCTAGCGATTCAAAGATGTCTCCCATTGCTTTGGGGACCTCAATGTCTTCCTCCTTCTCCTCATCTTCCTCTGATCGGCGAAGCTATGAGACATACACAAAAAATAAGTGTTTCCTCTCAGGACAGAAAATTGTGCTTATCCATGTCAAATTCACATCCCCAAACTAATCACACACTACAAACAGCAGAAAATGGTTTGCAGAAAAAAAAAGAATTGTGGACATAACTTAAAATGTGAACTGACAGCTATGCTGTACTGTAATGGTATTTCCTCTCAAAATGAACTGCGATCAATTACTTTTAGCATTTCGCTTAAAAGACCTAAATGTCCAATATTGGGGACAACATTACCCAGCTATGTAATTAATGGGGAACATTGCTTATTTTATTCAATTTGTCTTTCCTCTTTCAGTATCCAGTGTTGTCCCTTAGGCATAAAATGCTTTCCAGTCAAACAAGACCAGATTCAGTGCCAAGATAACCATTTCAAAATAAATTAAATCCAACTGCATTTTTACAATCCAAAAACGAAAACAAATACAAACACAGACCAGATTCAAGATGAGCGCCAATGATATGATGTCACGGTGCTAAATCTTTATGAAATATTATACATATATGTTGGCAATGGTATAAATTAAATTATCATTTCCAAGGCCTAATATCTTTAACAGATAATAGTGAGATGATAGCTCACCTCCGAATCCATTCCTTGCATTTCATTCTTCTCTAGCTGAAATTGCACAAAATCATCGATCACGTGGAACAGTTCGGGCGAGACAGCTTTGAAGTACTTGTGGTAATCGTACTTGACAGCCAGGGAAGCAAATATGGTGTTGTTGACAAGTGCAGAGCGCAGGTCGGTCAGCACGCCTGGGGAGTGCTGCCGGGGATCTTCATAAAGGTGCTTTGTTATGAGGTAGTCTAAAATTGCATCACCAAGGAACTCCAACCGCTGATAACAATCTGTCCAAAGTTCAGATTGGTACAAAGAAGGTTAAAAAGAGACCATTAATATCACAGAACATTAATATAACACAGTCACAGCACAAGAAATATGAAGTGATTGTGGAAAAACACAACTGAAAATACAGTATTTGTTGTTTTCGCCAGGTGCATGCAACAAACATACAGTGCGATGAGTATATGCAGATTTGTAAACAAATTATTCTTTTGAGCCGCATCTTCATAATTAAAAAAAAAAAAGTTTTCATGAGTTATTGGTTAGAATCAAATATACTGACCCAACTGCTGTAATGTTGTAATAAGTATTACTTTGAACAACAAAAATGAAGACAAACGGAAAAAGATCGTTATACAATTCATCAATACTTCATCTCACACTTGGAGTTGCGTGGCATACCAGTACATTTTTGTTTTGTAAATTTTATGCAATATATTTTATGTGAGTAACTCAAAACAACTGTGGAAATCAACATGTTAACTACAAAAATGTATGAGAAAGCATTAATTTTTTTATATAATTGTAATATAATATATCAGTATTATATAAAATAATATAATAAGCCTATATTGTAAAACCTTTTGTAAATAGCAAATTATTACAAAAAATGTGTTGTAGGAGTTCATAGTAGTAGTAATATAATAATAATAAAGAGTAATAAAATAATAATAAGTATTTAAATTTAGCTTTATTTTATGTAAATAAAATTAAAATTAAATTATATCTCATCACAATTAGTATTATTAGTAATCAAATATATATTGAACAATAATAGTAATAAAACATTTTATATTAAAGAATGTTTTCACGAATGATGATTATTATATAAAGTAAAAACCTTTAATTTCATTATTATTATTATTAGTTATATTAGTATTAGATATTATATATATAAAATATAATAATACTTGTATTTGTTGTAATGAGTGGTAAAATCCCAAAAGCAGTACTGTTTTTGTTCAGTAAGGTTGGGGAGCGGGTGTCTCCTACAAATGACTAAAGGAAATATTGATTGAATCAGACCACAATCCTAAAAGAAACTGTGCAATGTAAATAACATCCACAAACCTGTGATGGTGTTGTAATGATACGAGGCATGAGTGAAAGCCTGCAGAAGATATGCCTTGTTTTTAAACGTGTAGTTTATCTTCTTCTCAAAGTTCTCAAAGCCAGAGATGAGGTGGTTGAGGGTCCGCTCAGCATCCGGGTGGTCAAACATGCAGCGCGGAGGGATCTTCAGCCAGCCGTACTGCAGCTTGGCCGACCCCCCTGAACTCTGCTTCTCCGCCGGGAGCACCTTCAGGCCGAGGGAACACAGGAACAGCTGGGCTGCCCTCTCCCCACAGCTGGTGAGGTAGCACCCCATCAGGGCCTCCACACAGTCAGCTATGCTTTTATCGGCGATGCACTGCTCAGTGTGAAGGTCGTAGGAGATGGACTGTTTCCCAATATCCGTGCCACAGTTTTCCTCGGAGGGGTTCCAGAAGCCCACCACGAACTCATCCTCCTCGCCAGCTTTGCTGGGGTCAAGGTAGCACATGGCGTCCCAGGAACTGTAATCGAACTCGTCAGTGCCGCCGTCTGGGGAAAAGTGGGAGTTGTGGGCTTTTTTGGGGGCTTTCCATTCGTAGCCAGGCTCGGCCGGCTGGAGGGAGATCTTCTTCCCGAAGGCACCGGAGCCAATCAGCATGTTATCGATGAATCTGATGTGCTCATAATAGTACTCCAGTTCATCTTCCACGTTGACCTCTTCTTTAGACGGCTCGACCTCCACGTCCTCTGCCTCATCGTCATCATCCTCATCATCACTGGCTTTTCCGTTGGCCAAATCTTTATTCTGAGAAACAAAAACAGATTTCCCAATGTCTTACAGCTCAAACAAAACAAACCAAACAACATCACGAAAGGAACGTTGAGTCCAAGAGCCACGTAAAGCCAAGGCTCAGTCTCTACAACAGATTTGCAAAGATTACAATTGAAATGTCTTTTAGTTCAACCACAGTATTATGTTTGCTCAGGAGAGCTCAACAGAGCCCAGGCTTCCAGTCCAAGTCAATGACTCATCCAATCTAATGTGATTCAAAAGCTGAAATGTGCCCTGAAAATCTTTTTTTAATCATCGATATGCCATAACACTGACCATATGAGAAAACGTCTATTGCATATTCATTAAAATATTAATACACTTGACACCTAATACTGTAATAATACATGGAAGTGACACTTAAAATTACAGTACCCAAGGCAAATTTAGTACATTCATACCATACATATACACCCCGAACCACATAGAGCGTCCCAAAACATACAGCCAGTCTCTGTCAAAACCATGGAGAGGGCTGGTAGAAACCAGAAGCAGAGTTCTTTCCATTTTTCTTACTTGGTTCTGTGCACATGTCCTAATACATTACATATGCTTAAACACAGATGGAAAACTGTGGCTTCTACTTAATATTTCATAGATTTCATTTTAAATAATCGTGGCTCTTCCTGACCTGACATGTTTCTTTGAATTGTGCCTTGGGTTAAGACCTGCAGATATCTTGAATTTAAATGCGTATATTTACGCATTGTGATAAGATTTACCCATATATTAACATGTTTGAATTTTTCATATTACCAGATAATTTGCTTTTGTTTTGATATGTGAAAATATTAGGGGGCTGGAAAGATTTGTAATGTTTTTGAAGAAGTCCACCCTAAAAGGCTGAATTTATTTGATCAAAAATATACTAAAAACTGTAATATTGTGAAATATTATTACTATTTTAAACAGCTGTTTAATATTTCCAGTCTTCAGTGTCACATAATCCTTCAGAAATATTCCAAACGTTGATTGAAGTCAAGAAAAATGTCGATGAATATCATGATGAAAACCTTGTGATGCTTAATATTTCTGTGGAACCATGCCTTAGTTGACACAGAAATTGTTTTGTAACATTCTAAAATTGTCTTATTGCAAGTTTTGATCAACTTAATCTACTAAATTAATATATTTTTAAAAAATTACTGACCAAACTTTTGAAATGGCAGTGTATCTTCAATTTATATAGTTGAAAAAATACAAATATTAGCCTACTAAAATTTTAAAACGTCCTTCCCAAAATATGAAGCATACATTCATACATTTACATTAGTTTTAAAGTCTTCGTATTTGCAAATGGTTTGAATGAGAGAGTTTGATTCGGTTTGTTGTATATGATCATTGCATTATTACTAATGCCTTTTTACTTTTTCTTCCATTTCTTGTATTCAGAGTCTTGGAAGTAATTGCCCTGGAGACAACAAGTGACAACAACTGTGGAAGATTTGTTGGCATTAGCTTAAAACCAAAGGTGAAATCAAACCAAAGGTATGCCATGCTGAACTGACTATTTCTAATCTTTTAATGTAAAATAAACAACTGCATAAATTCTGTCCTCCATTCTGAAACCCAGTTTCACCCACAAAGGATGAACCTGCCCCCTAGTGGCAATGACAGGAAACAACTGCAGCTCAATGCTGCCAAGATGTTCCTCAGCTCAAGGCACAGGGCCATGTAAACAGACTTGTAATTGTGCATGAAGATGCATGTTGATATTGGGTTAAGCGTGACTTGAGCTATCTGGTAAACAAACGGAGTCGGTCTCTGACTCATACCTCATCTGAGTCCCACTTGTCTGTGCTGCTTTTGTCCTGATTCACAACATAGCCGGGGGGAAGCCAGTTTACTGGGGGATCAAATATGGATACCACCATTCGACTGGGAAGGCCCTTTTTCTTCCCCAGGCGATAAAGGTTACAGTTGCTGACCTGGAGATATCGGAGCAAAAGAAGTTTGTTTTTCATATAACACGTGAAGTATAAATAAATTAAGCAGTATTCAAATAAATATGAGGCACATCGGTTGCCAAAACCTTTATAAATTGGTAACAGTAATTTGAATGAAATTATAATCTCCTCAATAAAACACAAGTAACTGCAAAGCCATGTGTGACGAAAACGAAAACAGTTCAATATGCAAGTCTTACAAATTCATCAGACTTTAAACGGTGAATATTCTATTAGTACAAAGCAAAGGGAAATTATTTTACAAGAACGAACTTAAATGTAACTATCAAGTTTAAAAAAGTAAACATACAAAGTGCAACTAAGGCTGACAATATCTACAAAAAATAAATAAAAATCAGCTCCTGGTGCAAAATTTATTTAGCAATGTAAAAATAAATACATAATAATAATAATAACAACAACAACAACATTGCGTTTAATAGCATTACATATATTAATATTTAATAATACTATGTATTAATACATAAGAAACCTGTTGAGTATTACTTATATTTAAGTATATTAAAATTAACTTTTTTAAAAATAAAGTATTATTTAAGATATATTATTAAATTAATTTCTTACACTGAAAAAGTAGAATGGAAAAAACGTTTACTCAAATTTTACAAACAATTACAAAGAAACAGCAAGAAACACAATGAGTTAAGCATGACATTTTGAAGTAGAAAAAACTGAAATAGTATTTTCTTGTAAACACACTTACGTAATCTTGTTTTAAACGTTAGCTTTTATCTTTTTTACAGTGTATAACGCTTGTATGGTGTTCGGGTCTGTGGGACCCGCTTTCATTTTTTTATCAAAAGAAAAATTATATGAAGAATTATTTTTTCAAACCTTGGCTCATTTTCTGTGAAGAACATATTTCAGAACAAATTTTCAATGACCACACTGTACAAAAATCCAACAATTGTAAAAGGGCAAATATTAACCATATATGCTGTTTATATTGCTTGTAATCAGGATGAAGTAAACATCTGTTGAGTATTTTAGCAAAATATTTTTGATTGTGTTGAATTAAAAACCCAAAACAGACCCACGAACGAACACTGACTGAAAAATATGAATACCACACAAGGCTTAATATTTATTAATATTTAAGAATATTTAAGCATATTTAAACTTTATGTAAAATAAAGAAACTATTAAAATAGTGAATATTTAAAAAAATTAAGGAAAAGTATAACTTGATTTGCAAATATATAAGATTAGTCAAAAAAAATCCCATGTAAAACTTGCTGCCACAATACAACAATACTATCGGTGGCTCACAATGCATTATTATGTGGTAACAAAGGTGTTAAGAGTTTTTTTGTTTTGCAATGAATCTTAGTCATTGTGGCTGAATCATACCTTCTTGCTCCTCATGTATGACAGCCTGCCCTCGTGGGCGTCAGGGTAAGTGCAGAACAGGTAGGTGGTGATGGCGTGTTTCAGGAAAGAGTCGCCCAACATCTCCAACCTCTCCAGATTGAAGCCATCACTGGCGTTGGAGAGGGTCAGGGCCTGCAAGATGAGGCCGGGGTTGGGGCCCAAGGTTTTCGGAGAATCCCAGGCTGGACCTGTGCAGGCTAATGTAGATGTCACGTCAGAGACCTCTGATGACACTTCTGAAGGTGCTGTGGTGCTGGTTGCCATCTCTGGTTTGGGGCAACAGTTTGAGGTAGGTTTTTTCACATGTCCGTCGCAGAGATCTGAGTTCCTGCCTGGGGTACATTCATCGCTGGGCTGGGGCTGTGGCTCGCCGGCTAGAGAGGGCCTCACAGGAACTGAGGTAGTGGTTTGTGTTGATAGGTCACTCTCCAGAGGGCCCAGCTGAGAGCATTGGCAAATGTCACGTCTGTGTGGAAGGTTGTCATTGTCGCTGTTGCTCCGAGTGCTGTTGAGGTTTCGGGAACAGACGCAGTCACTCTTGTCTTTGTTCGGCGTCTGGAGATCAGTCACAGGGAGCACAGGGTGGGTTTCTAGCTTTTCATCTGGTGTGTTGCAGTTCTCACAGGGGAGAGTGCCCTCTGGAGGCTGGGAGGCCTCCGTACTGCAGCCCTCCTGGGCAGTGTGGTCTGAATCGGAGCTTGTGCCATGTTTACAGTGATCGTCGTCTTCCATACATGCACTGGGGCAGGAAATGAAAGACTTGCTATCGATGGATTTCTTCCATCCAAAATCCAAATTTGGATACCTGGGGTTATATTCAATAAGATTAGGACTCAAATGGGAGCACTTCCTAAAATGCTGTCACTGCTGAAGCCAGCTGCTTTCTAAGGTCTAAGGTCACTCTAACTGAGATGTTACCCCACAAATGAATTAGAACGCTTTATAAAGGCAGTAACTCTCCGTGCCACACATATGACACGAGTTACAAATGAATCCAAAAGAGTTTGGCATTAGCATGTTGCTAAGCTAACTATACAACAGCACTTTAATAAAAATAAAGTACACTGCACATGCCAATGTTATCATTTTGAAATTAGAATTAGTGGTTGATCAGTAAAGTTTTTTGATGGCCAATGACAATGCAGGTGCAATGGGGGGTGGGTGTATATATATGGTACAAAATTATAAATAAATAATTTGAAAATGAATCAATGTGAAAAAAAATTGGAAATTGAAAAAATAAACCTGTAAAATAAATAAATTAAAAAAATGTATACTACACTCATGCACTGGAATTCTCAACGCTGTCAAAATAAAAGTCCTCCATTGTAAATGGTGCCAAAATAAAGGTCCCACTTCCAACATTTATCGGCCAAGCAGAAACAATTTATCGGCCAATAATTAAAATTTGCTGGCCAATATATTGTATTTGGCAATATATTGTTCAACCACTAATTAGAATCAACCATTTTTAACAATGCTTGTTAACAAATACAGAATGAAACGCTTTTCTGCCACTTTGCTCACCATTTGTTTAAAATGAGCTTGATGCAGTTCATTATTGAGAAGCATATTTTCTTATGATGATGAATTTTGTCAAAACAATGCATAATATGTTTTAGAGCAGGCGTACTCTTGCCTTACAATGCTGTCTATTGAGAGAGCTCACTAGAGTTTGGAAAAGAGCGATTGAGTGTTATGCATATGATTTGTGGATTTTTTTTTAACTGACCTGAAATCAGGAGGCAGGGTCTGAGCCCCTACACCAGCGTCAATGGCTGTCTGAGACCGCAACTCTTCAGCCGTCAGAAGGCAGTGAAGTCTGTAGAGAATGCTGGGAAGGCAGACCGCTTTCCTCCACAAAGAGGCTGGGATGGGGTGAATGGCACAGAGCTCCGGAACTAAAATCTAAGCAGATGGAACAGAAATACAACCAAAAACTGTTATATGATGCGAGTCAAACCTCTGTTCATCCTTTACTGCTCTCAGTGGGAGGAAATACTCAAAACAAGATGGTGTGATTAGACTTAATTCAGGTATGATGACTTATAATTATCACCGCAAATTCTTTCCATCAGTTAATACCTGTTTGTTTTGTAGGCTTTCCCACTTGGCCTTTCTCTTCTCCGCACTACTGAGAGGAAGGGCTTTCCCCTTTTGATTAAGGTGCCGGGGAGTTAAAAGATTCAATCTACAGGAAAAGACCACCATGGACATATAATGAATTTCTCAGGAAGAAAAAAAGAGCACATACCAGAATGTCTTTTTTTTCCTACCTTGAAGATGTGTGGTCCACATCCAGTAGGGGCTGGTTAACATTAGACAGGTCCAGGTTGTACTTGGTTTTGTAGTACTCAGCGAAAGTCTCGTACTCTGGAGAGGGGAATTTACTGAGTGGGGTGAGGTCTGTGTAAACGTCAGCCACATAGAACCGATGTGGCTGGTCAAAATTACGATACCTGAGAGGGAAGAACGAGACAGAGGGGTAGAGTTCAACTTCAGAGAAAACAAAAGCCCAGTATACAGTAAGTCATCAGTGAAAGCTTAATTGCAAGTACAATAAGACTTAAAGATCACTTTAAGTTACTTTTGTACCTTGGAATGATGACAGCATCCTGGTAGTCCTCCAATTTGAAAATGAATGGGTTTTTCTTAGTGTACTGAGTATTTGGAATGCCAATACGTGCTTCAGACTTTTCAATATCCTCCATGAACTTGAAATCCAGGTCCAACGTATTGGAATCCTCAACTAAACAGAACAGAAGTTATAGGACTAGAGCTGCAACAAGTGGTCAACTAATAAAGATTTTATAGCCAGTAGAGAGCAGTGTGGCCGATGGCAGATATAAAGCGGACATGTGTTAATGTGTATATACAGTGGGGAAAAAAAGTATTTAGTCAGCCACCAATTGTGCAAGTTCTCCCACTTAAAAAGATGAGAGAGGCCTGTAATTTTCATCATAGGTATACCTCAACTATGACAAAATGAGAAAAAAAATCCAGAAAATCACATTGTAGGATTTTTAAAGAATTTATTTGCAAATTATGGTAATAAGTATTTGGTCAATAACAAAGTTTCTTCTCAATACTTTGTTATGTACCCTTTTTTGGCAATGACAGAGGTCAAATGTTTTTTCTGTAAGTCTTCACAAGGTTTTCACATATTGTTGCTGGTATTTTGGCCCATTCCTATATGCAGATCTCCTCTAGAGCAGTAATTTTTTTGGGGCTGTCGCTGGGCAACATGGTTTTTCAACTCCCTCCAAAGATTTTCTATGGGGTTGAGATCTGGAGACTGGCTAGGCCACTCCAGGACTTTGAAATGCTTCTTACGAAGCCACTCCTTCGTTGCCCGGGCGGTGTGTTTGGGATCATTGTCATGCTGAAAGACCCAGCCACGTTTCATCTTCAATGCCCTTGCTGATGAAGGAGGTTTTCACTCAAAATCTCACGATACATGCCCCATTCATTCTTTCGTTTACACGGATCAGTCGTCCTGGTGCTTTTGCAGAAAAACAGCCCCAAAGCATGATTTCCACCCCCATGCTTCACAGTAGGTATGGTGTTTTGGATGCAACTCAGCATTCTTTCTCCTCCAAACACGACAAGTTGAGTTTTTACCAAAAAGTTCTATTTTGGTTTCATCTGACATATGACATTCTCCCAATCCTCTTCTGGATCATCCAAAGGCTCTCTAGCAAACTTCAGACGGGCCTGGCCATGTACTGGCTTAAGCAGGGGGACCGTCTGCACGTAGTTTGATCCCCTGGTTGTTGCAGTGATGTTTAACTGATGTCGCCTTTGTTACTTTGGTCCCGCTCTTGCAGTCTTCACGAGGGCCCCCCCGTTGTGGTTCTGGGATTTTTGCTCAGTTCTTGTGATCATTTTGGCCCCATGGGGTGATATCTTGCGTGGAGCCCCAGATCGAGGAGATTATCAGTGGTCTTGTATGTTTCCATTTTCTAATAATTGCTCCCACATTTGATTTCTTCACACCAAGCTGCTTAGCTATTGCAGATTCAGTCTTCCCATCCTGGTGCAGGTCTACAATTTTGTTTTCCTTTGACAGCTCTTTGGTCTTGGCCCTGGTGGAGTTTGGAGTGTGACTGTTTGAGGTTGTGGACAGGTGTCTTTTATACTGATATCGAGTTCAAACAGATGCCATTAATACCGGTAACCAGTGGAGGACAGAGGAGCCTCCTAAAGAATAAGTTACAGGTCTGTGAGAGCCAGAAATCTTGCTTGTTTGAAGGTGACCAATACTTATTTTACAGAGGAATTTACCAATTAATTATTTAAAAATCCTACAGTGTGATTTTTCTGGATTTTTTTTTCTCATTTTGTCTCTCATAGTTGAGGTATACCTATGTTTAAAATTACAGGCCTCTCTCATCTTTTAAGTGGGAGAATTGCACATTGGTGGCTGACTAAATACTTTTTTGCCCCACTGTTTGTGTGTATCTATATATATAATATCTATATATACATACATATAAAATATTAAGACACATATGCCTGAATACATGTTTACTTTAGATAAATGTACTATAGAACATTTGAAATTTTAAATTATAAACTTTAACTTGATAAAAAAAATAAACCTGTACATAAATATACTTTAGATTTTTAAAATGTATTTATATTTTAAGATATAATCTTCCTATTATTGTAGTATTGTATATTCTTGTCAACAAATACCGAAGTAGACCCGTACCCAACAGTGCACTCAGCAATCTGGTAAGTCTGCACCAGAAATCATATTTTCTAAAAAACTATGTAATGCTAATTTCAATGAACATAAGAATATGACAGTGACCAAATGGATTCAGCACAGAATAGTATGAAATCTAGCATATCAAGTTTGTCGCTCATTTTTGTAAAAAATGCACTCTTCATATGATTTAACAGCTGGATTCGCTAATGTTTGCAAGATTCTTTGAATTAAACATTTATTAGATATTTAAAGACTAGTTTAAATGACAAATGCATATTTTCAGAATCTAGACTGTATACGAGAAAGTTATAGTGTTTGCTTTTCTGTTACTAATAACACAAAAAAAGACTAAAATAAATCTATAATACTTTTTAAAATATAATTAAATTTCTTTGTTTGACAGTTTTCTCTGTAATACGATAAGACAACATCTCGGTCTGACTGACTGCACTCACCAATGTTGAGAGGTAGAATGCAATATGCAGAATCTGCCTCTACGGGCTTAAACTCTAGTGCTGGCTTTTCAAGACGGAGGATGTGGGAGAAGATGTACTGGTGCAAACGTGTGATCAGCTCCAGCTGCTCAACGCTCAGAGTAAAGCCCGACTTCTGCAGCTCAATCGAAATGGTCACCTCACCAGAACGTGTATACACAGGGAAGTGAGGGATCTGGTGACATAGAACCGGGGAAAAAAGCATGTTGTTTACTTAAAGTTCAAGGCAAGTTAATGAATTTCAGATATAATCAAATATCAAATGAAGGATAAATGCAACTGTACTCAAAATAATTATCAAAGCAATTCACAATGAATAAATATCGACAAGTTCTTCTCCAAAGATCTACAGATTCAGAAAGAGAAGTTAAATGAAAGGTGATTACCCGAGGTATTGGTTTAGCTGTCAGAATGCCAAAACATCGAGTAGTGTCCTCCGGTGGGTACAGCTTCCTCCGCCGGAAGTTGAGCTCATCAGGAAGAGGAGTGGTGAGGACCATCCCTATTACGTAAAGGTAGCAAGGTTGTTCTGGCACAGGGTAACAACCCCGCAGACACTCTGGTATCTACAAGACAGCATATCCAACATGACTGTATACCTTCTACACATTGTACTTAAAAAAAATAAAAAAATAAAAAAAAAAATCCTTTCAAGCAAGACGACTAAATTGATCAAACGATGACTGTAAAGATGTTAAAATTATGTGCTATAATATTATTTCACAATATTAGTTTCACTGTATTTCTGGTCAAATACATGCAATAAGTGCATAAAAGACACTTACCAACCCCAAACTATGGTGGTACCAAAAAACCATGAATCCTGACAGACTTTAGAAAGGTATTTCGGGTTCATGACACTTACGGCTTTTGGGTAACACTGTCTCCGTTTGGTGGAGCCTGGTCTTCCTGGCACGTTCGTCTCCTCCTCATCATGCAGGTCCAGCTCCTCCTCATACTTCACAGTTTCCTTTCCCACTGGCATCAAATGATCATCCAGTTCACCTAGAAAGAAATATCTCACATCAGTCAGTGCATCTCAGTCCCACAATGCATCAGAAATTGCATATATTTAGACTTTTTCATGCTCACCAATTTTGTGCAGCTTTTCACAACAGAGAAGAGCAACAGCTTTCTCAGCAAGTCTTGCACAATTCATTGTTGGCCCCTAAAGGGATGAAGAAACATTTAGAAGACTTTTTACTTTTAATCAGGGATTTTTTTTTTAGAAAAATTGCACACATTTTTGCACATTTTTCATCCTCCTGTCCTTCAAAATCTGTATGACTTTGTTCCATGGAACACAAAATACTTATAGCAGAACGTTCAAACTATTCTGTTTCATACAATGAAAGTGTATGGTGACCATTGCTGCCATGGATTTTCAAGGAAAGATTGTCAGTGAAAACCTTAAATTTCAGTCTGTGTCTAACAGGAAGAATCATATGGGCATAAATAACTTTTCTGGTGCTTTTTTCTTATTTTGGAGTTTGACAGCTCATGGTTTCCATCCACTTTCATTGTATGGAAAAAAGCAGCGTGAACATTCTTCAAAACATCTCCTTTTGTATTCCATGGAAGAAAGTCAGTCTAACAGGTTTGGAATAACACAAGGGTGAGGAAACTCTGACAGTCTGGCTAAACTCTCCATTTAACTCCTAGCAAAGAAGAGTGAATGTCAGAATATTTAGAAAAATATCAAATATATTTGGGCAAGAACTCACGGTGACAGGAACTCTGAGTGGTGAGTTAATGGGTAGGAAGAGTGTGGACTGATAACCTCCAGTCTTAAGCTCCACAGTTTTACACTTTGGAGCAAGATGAGTGAACGGATCACTGGGCAAGCGAGCACAATATCTGTACAACACACAAAAGCATTTAAGAATGACATTAATAAAAAATATAAAATATAGCAATCTTTGATTTAGAAACGGAAACGGACCTGTTGATGTGCCCAATGGCTGTGTTAATCGTGACACGGGGGCCGCCGTCCTCTGAGCGCAGGACGTAAGGTGGTAAAACGTTGTCATCATCGGTCACTGGCTCCAGTTCAAAATCACTGGATTCTGCTGACTTCGAGCACTTATTTCGGAGGATCTAAAAGACGTACAACTATTAGAATAACACATTTTAACGTACACACACATTTCTGGAAATCTCATTAAACCTGCTGACCTTCTCTATGGCCTTGTAGGTCTTGAGGTCTTCCTCAAATGTTTTTGTCCGTTCGCTGTCAGCTAGCATGATGTAATTGGAGACTGGAGCCCGGGCGCGACCTTTGGATTGCACGTACGACCGGTACTCTGTCGGCAGGTCAAACCGAACGACCAAATTGCACTTTGGAATATCAACGCCTTCTTCCACAATGCTGGTTGCAATGAGCAAGTTGGTTTCATGGGCTCTGAACTTCCTCAGGACCTGGACAGTAATGTGAATCAGCAAAAACAATTATGATCAGCACAAGCTAAGGAAGTTGCACAAGAGACTTTCTAGGACTGCTGAACTCGCTCACCTCCTCTTGTTTTCTGAATTCCACCTCCATTTGTTTGTTGCGAGGCTGGTTCTTGCCAATGCTGTGACCTGTGATGAAGTTGCTACTGATGTAGGCCAGCTCTGGGTCCTGCTTCCCTGCCTCCTTGATAAGTCTGATACACACAAATAATACAAGGTGCATTCAAGTACCTTTGGAAAATTTAAAGGGATATTTCACATCAGTGGTTCAACCTATTTTATGATCTATCAGAATCTTTTTTGTGCGCAAAGAAAACAAAAAATAATGACTTTATTCAACATTTCTTCTCTTCCATGTCAATCGAACCCCTAATGTCACATGGACTATTTTATCGATGTCCTTACTACCTTTTCTGGCCCTTGAACACAGTAATTACATTGCTGTCTATGCAGGGTCAAAGAGCTCTCACATTTCATCAAAAATAACTTAATTTGTTTTCCGAGGATGAACAAAGTTTCTTACGGGTTTGGAACAACATGAGGGTGAGCCAATGATGACAGATTTTTTTACTTTTAAAACTATCCACTTAAATATCAGATTCGATGATCCCCCCAAGTTTTTAATTTTTTTAAAGAATCAAATCCTGTTATTCACAATTACACATAATTTAGCCAAAAGTGACAATAAAGACATTTAAAACATTACAAAATATTTCTATTTCATATAAATGCCATTCTTTTGAACTTTCTGACCAAAGAATCTTGAAAAAATGTATCATGGTTTCCACAAAAATATTACACGGCACAACTGTTTTCAATATTGATAATAACAAATGTTTCTTGAGCTCCAAGTCCGCATATTAGAATGATTTCTGAAGAATAACGTTACACTGAAGACTGGAGTAATGATACTAAAAAATCAGCTTTGAAATCACAGGAATAAATAACATTTTAAACTCTATAAAAATACAAAAGCCTATTTTTAAATTGTTCTAATATTTTATGATATTACAGTTTTTACTGTATTTTGCTCAAATAGTATCATAGCAATCAAATCCTTTTTATATATTTAGATTACCTTTGCCTTTAATATTCAGTTACTATTTAAAACACTAATAATTAAAAAATACTGTTAATTGTTATCTATAGTGAATCACAAAATAAATATCAATTTTTCATACTGTACATTATAATAATGTGATTCCTAATAGGGTTGGGCGATGTCTACAAAATTGGCATCGGACAATGTCTACAATGAAACATGCGATGGACGAAGACGAATAATTCGCATGACGATTGCGAATGATTTGCTATCCTCAGCCCCACTGACAAACATCTAATCTTGTAAAATGTGTGGTAAGTACTGCTGCTCCATAGTATAAACAGAGTACTTGCGATCACGAATCTCGAAAGTGAAAGTTAAACTAAAAGTGATCGTGCATTCAAAAGCAGTTTCAATGCCAGGCATAATAGCGGCTCCCTGATGCCCGCAATTTATATACTGTATAGTTACCCATTGATATAACTGCGAGAGAAATTAATAAAATATGTATTTTCCTCCCATCCCATTTATTCCCTTTAGGGGTTCCGTATGCACGTCATTTTCTTTCCGAACATGGTATTGGGATGCGGCGGGTATGGGGGGGGGGCGGTGTCACGATGTCGGCTCAACATCGTGATGTCTATCAATGGCATCGTCTATCAGTCCAATCCTAATTCCTAAATTAATTTTTTGCATTGAAAATGATTGATTTTAGTTTTAGTACATTTATTGTTTGTATAAAATTTCCAAGAAAGACAGTGAAGCACTGCAAACAAACCTATTTAAAACAACTGCAGTGTATCGCCTTTCCACAAAGACGATTCCACAGAGGATGTTGGTAAAAGGCGACGGAAAATTAGCTTCGGGCTTTTCCTTTGCCTCCGCCTCTTCATCCTCATCTTCGTCCTCAGAATCGCTCCAAGAAACATAATTGTCCTGATTGCGATTATTGTACCACTCCACACTCTCAAACTGCTGCCGTTCGAAAGGCTTGTACTCGTGGAGAATCTCCAGAAGTTTGATGACCTTGGGAGTGACAAACTTCAGGTCTAGGGAAGCTGGGGAGAAATGCTCCTCACATAAGGCATGGATTTTTCTCAGAATGGTGTCTGTGAACAACAGGAACTTGCGGTTCAGCTCTTCCTGTTCATGTTTGATATATTTCTGCAGCTCCCGGACCATGATTCCTGCAGCTTTATCGGCGCACCAAGGGCCCAACACAGTCAACACGGCACGGCAGTCATTCAGCACCTTGTGATAAACAATCACACAATCAGAACACAGTGATTTGAAATCACAACAGGATGTTCCGGTCAAGGGTATTGTTGCTTTAAAATAAGACCCTAAAGAAAAACCTGTTTGGAGATGAATGTGGGATCTCTATCTTCTCGATGAGCAGATAAGTTGCAGTCATTAAGAAAATGAAGGGCTTCATCCAGCTCATTTAAAAGCCTCTCAGAGAGCCCACTCTGATCCTGGTACAGCCCACAATCCAGCACCACCTCACGAGGCTGGGACGCATACCTGGACATAAACACACATGCAAGAGATATCTATAGTAAATGATACTTAAATGACAGATAAACATTTTTTTTCAATCCTATTGTGAAAATTAGAGAGTTTTACAAGGAAAACTATACCTATCCAGCACCACAAGATCAGTGGCAGTTTCTGCACTGCTCTGCAGAATCTTTTCCAGGTTCTGAATCTTCTCCTCCAGATCACAAGGGTCACATTTGCCATTTAAAATGGAAGCAGTCAGACCCAAAATGCGAGGACAGCCTGGGCAACCCTCACAAACCTGTAAAGAAGACTGGCACTGTTTAATAAAACATTATATGTAGATATGGTTATCACCAACTACCTTAAAATATGATCTATCTAGCTTCAATTAAAGTTGGACAAAGCACTCAAAATTGACAGCAGTGATCAATCACAAAAACACAATTGTGTGATCCGATTTCCAGCATATGTGCTTCAAAATCATGAGGGGGAAAAAAACAACCATCTCAATGAATTACAGTTTCAGCACAACTCTAATTACAACCAATGAATTCTACTGCAGTGCTAAAATGTTAAGTGAATGCAACTTCCACAGCAATGGCTTGCATTTTTTAAATAAGTAATTGTTATAACTAAAATATGACTCTCCTCAGAAAAGATCACATATTCAGAGAAATCAAAATATCTGCATTCAGCCAATCTTCAAATATAAAGAGATGATTCACCCAAAAAAGCTAATTCTGTCATCATTTACTAACCTGCATGTCATTCCAAACCTGTATGAAATTCTTTCTTCTGCACTAAAGAAGATATTTTGAAGAACGTTGGGAACCAAACGACATTGAAGCCCATTGACTTCCACTGTATGGACACATTTCTCAAAAACATCATCTTTTATGTTCCACAGACATTCTTTGAAATGAGGGTGAGTAAATAATGACAGATTTTTTTTTATTTTGGGGTGGACTATCCGTTTTACTCCGAACTTATAATGTGCCAGAAAGTATTAGTCTTCAAAATAAAAATGTTCAGTTAGAATGCGTTTCAGATGAGCAACAATTTCTTATCAGTGCCTACGTTCAATCTCCAGGACTAAATACATGCCCATTAATACTATAATAATGGATCGACACCTTTAGAGTGACACTTAGATGAGACCTTTATCATCCATCTCTTTACACTGACAGATGTGATTTCATAGCACCTGTTCAATGCTGTAACAGACTGCAATTTCACCTTCATTATTTCCCGATAAGGATGGTCTGTGATTGCAAGGTGGCATTCGTCAAAAACCAGCAGGTTGATTTTTGATAGTGGCAAGACTCCATTTTTTAACACATGGAAGAAGATGTGGCACGTCATGACCAGCACCTGAAAGAACAGACATTATGGAAAAGAAAGGGATGAGGACGGGAGAATACAACAGAAGAGAGACTGCCCAATGACACCTCATCAATCCGTTCAACAATTATATGAATAAATTCATAGGCACGTTAAATGGAAAATGTATAATCACACCTGATTCTCCATCATCTCTCTGTTCCACATCTCCTCGGGCCATGATGTCATGTCCTCTGACATGTAGTCGCCCACCTGGAGATCAGAGTGGGTTCTTACAGTAGATGCTTGCTGAACCACAGATGATGCTTCAATTGGGAAAACGAACAAATCAGAATTAAGATTAATAAACATACAGAAAGAGTTTGATCATGTTTTAATGTGTTTACATCACATGGCACACTAGACAATTCCTCACCTGCATTCACCAGGAAAACTGTTCTCTTCCCATCCTCTCCGCGGATTTGGTGGGAGAGTTCTTTGATTAGGAGTACTGCGATAAAGGTCTTCCCTGAGCCAGTATTTAAGCAGACAATAGTATTGTGTTCAAGAGCTGCTTCAAGAATTTCAACCCTGGTGGAAAATCAATTACTGAAACGCTTCAGCTATATGTTTTTCCTTTTTGTTCTATTCAGCACAGGTGCATTATTTTGAGTCAAAAAAAAATTGATAGTAAAGACATTTATAATGTTATCTTTCAAATAAATTTTGTTCTTTGGAATTTTCTATTCCTCAAAGATTATTGAAATAAAATGTATAATGGATTTCACAAAAATATTAAGCACAACTGCTTTCAACATTGGTAATAAAAAGAAATGTTCACTGTCAAATCAGCATAAAAATGAGCATTGCCAGGACAGGAATAAATAACATTTTAAAAATACAGTGGGTACGGAAAGTATTCAGACCCCCTTACATTTTTCACTCTTTGTTATATTGCTGCCATTTGCTAAATCATTTAAGTTAATTTTTTTCCTCATTAATGTACACACAGCCCCCCTTATTGACAGAAAAACACAGAATTGTTGACAGTTTTGCAGATTTATCAAAAAAGAAAAAACTGAAATATCACATGCTCCTAAGTATTCAGACCCTTTGCTGTGACCTCATAATTTAACTCAGGTGCTGTTCATTTCTTTTGATCATCCTTGAGATGGTTCTACACCTTCATTTGAGTCCAGCTGTGTTTGATTATACTGATTGGACTTGATTAGGAAAGCCACACACCTGTCTATATAAGACCTTACAGTTCACATTGCATGTCAGAGCAAATGAGAATCATTAGTTCAAAGGAACTGCCTGAAGAGCTCAGAGCCAGAATTGTGGCAAGGCACAGGTCTGGGCAAGGTTAAAAAAAAATTTCTGCTGCATTTAAGGTTCCTAAGAGCACAGTGGCCTCCATAATCCTTAAATGGAAGACATTTGGTACGACCAGAACCCTTCCTAGAGCTGGGTGTCCGGCCAAACTGAGCTATCGGGGAGAAGAGCCTTGGTGAGAGAGGAAAAGAAGAACACAAAGATCACTGTGGCTGAGCTCCAGAAATGCAGTCGGGAGATGAGAGAAAGTTGTAGAAACTCAACCATCACTGCAGCCCTCCACCATTCGGGCCTTTATGGCAGAGTGGCCCGACGGAAACCTCTCCTCAGTGCATACCCATTAAGCCCGCATGGAGTTTGCTAAAAAACACCTGAAGGATGCCAAGATGGTGAGAAATAAGATTCTCTGGTGTGATGAGACCAATATAGAACTTTTTGGCCTTAATTCTAAGACGGTATGTGTGGAGAAAACCAGGCCTGTCTAATACAGTCCCAACAGTGAAGCATGGTGGTGGACGCATCTGCTGTGGGGGTGTTTTTCAGCTGCAGGTGCAGGACGACTGGTTGCAATCGAGGGGGAAGATGAATGCGGCCAAGTACAGGGAGATCCTGGCCGAAAACCTTCTCCAGAGTGCTCAGGAACTCAGACTGGGCCGAAGGTTTACCTTCCAACAAGACAATGACCCTAAGCACACATCTAAAATAACGAAGGAGTGGCTTCACAACAGCTCTGTGACTGGTCTTGAATGGCCCAGCCAGAGCCCTGACTTAAACCCCATTGAGCATTTCTGGAGAGACCTAAAAATGGCTGTCCACCAGTGTTTACCATCCAACCTGACAGAACTGAGAGGATCTGCAAGGAGGAATGGCAAAGGATCCCCAAATCCAGGTGTGAAAAACTTGTTGCATCTTTCCAAAAAGACTCATGGCTGTATTAGATCAAATGGGTGCTTCTACTAAATACTGAGCAAGGGTCTGAATACTTAGGACCATGTAATATTTCAGTTTTTCTTTTTTAATAAATCAAAAAGGTCAACAATGCTGTGTTTTTTCTGTCAATATGGGGTGCTGTGTGTACATTATTAATGAGGAAAAAAATTAACTTAATGATTTTAGCAAATGGCTACAATATAACAAATAGTGAAAAATTTAAGGGGGTCTGAATACCGTACCCACTTTATATTATACAAAAACAATTATTTTAATTGTAATAATAGTTTACAATATTAAATTTTTACTGTATTTTGATCAAATAACTGCAGTCTGGCACATAAGAGACTTTATTTTAAAAAGACATGCATGTTAAATAATGGGGCTGTGTATCACCAGCAAAGTCATGATACGATACATATCACGATACAGAGACCGCGATACGATACGTATCACGATACATGTCTGCACTGAATTTCACCTCAGCAGAATTTAGTAAAACAGCTGTTTATTAAACACTATAGTGCCATTTCTAACTATTGGCAGAGCAGGCAGCTGACCTCTGCATTATGAAGGGCCTCCATAACTGTACCACAGTACAATATAGGTAATGGCATATGTTTCATGTTTACATTGGGCACTCACCAGGTACAATATTCTGATTGTTTTGCATATTGTTTTTAAGACCATTAATAATGATGTACTTGTTCTAATAAATTTAAATTGTAATGTACTCATTCTAATATATAAAAAAATATTTACATTGCTGGTAGGTTATCAGTGCACAAATTAACACACTCTCAACAATTAAAAAAAAAATTAGAAGATTTCTAAACTAACGCACTGTCTTCACTGTATCTAACACACACACTCTCAAGTTCGCTTAGGTGCACAAAGCAAATATGACGTCATCGCGGTGTTGACGGAAGTTCGCTTTGAGTGCGTGCGACGTCGTTTCTCGTCATTTTTTGTAACTTTCCGCGCAGCTCCGCTTCCGAAGATGCACGAGTTCAAAGTGACTCTAGCCGAACATGCACGTCTGTGCCAGCATTTGTGTGAAACAGAAGCAGTTTGATGTTAAGTTCAGTCACACACACAGATCACGTTGCGGCCGCACTCAGACATTCAGGAACAAACTTTTTAGCGCTGCCCCGCAGTTTTATCAACTAAATATCTTAATCGCTCTAGAGCTACATTATCTTTCTCAACAAGGAGCTGGTAGCATCATTGTTTCTAAAGGAATTAAAGCCACTGCGTTACTGTTAATAGAGAAACGCGGCAAAACGGTGTTAATTCATACTACACAGCCATCCATGTATCCCTCTTTCTTTCTTTCTCTCTCTCTTTCTTTCTCTCTCTCATAAATGAACACTTGATGAGTGAATTACACTTTTCTGAGAACAGAATATTAGTGGAGATCGCTAAACTGCAAGCTAAAACCGCTGTTTTCAGAAAGCAAGCGCGTTTATCCTCAGTGGAGAGAGAGCGCATGCACATGGTTGCCACGTTGACAAAGATAAGTAGCACACTTAGCAGATATTTCCGTATTGCGCAAGTGTAAAGCTCTGTTTCGGGGATTCGTCTCTGTATATCAGGCAACCCAGTTGTGTTCCTCTGCCTCTGCGGGCCAGATTTAAAACTTGTTGTAGCCTATATATGCTCTATTCATTCTTTTTTATAAACCTCGCACTTTTCTACTCAATTTTAAAAACAAAATTAAGCGCGGGCCAATGCTCACACTTGCCACAATACGATACGGTCCAGCTGTAGACATCATTCCTCATAAATATCGTCAAATTCTCTGTGACGATACAGTCGTCCGTATTGATAATTACATGAACACACACTATAAAATAGGCAAATATTTGTTAGAAAGGCATTAAATCATACAAATGCCATTGTTGATACTTTGAATTTATGATTCCTTGTTCCACAAATTATTTCCACTTATTTCCCACCGAATGAACACAAAAAACAAATAAAAATAAATAAGGAAGAGCTTTTGATATGGGGGCAAAATGATCCACAGCTGCTCTTTTCCAACAATGGTGTTATGGAAATTACAATTCCTAAGTAAAATCCAGAAAACATAAAAACAGTCCATATGACCTGCTGCTGTCAACATAAAATATTTCAAAAGTCCTCCTAAGGCCATACCAATAGCTTTGTGTGAGGAAACAGTAAGAAATCCTTATCTACTGAAAGAGTCAACATTGTTCACAACTGCCACATCCAACCTGGTGCAAAAAAAAAAATACACCATCTTTCCACACAAGAAATCAGGTTAAGTCGAAAGCTATAGCAGATGAGAAGATCTTCAGTGGTTAACAGCTTAAATTTCCATCTGTTCCTCACAAAAAGCTACAGTATGTCTTGAGAATATTTGGAATATAGGACATGAGCTGTACTTGTATGCTACTTTAATGGAGTTTTGTTGTCTTTTTTGCAGCTTTCCTCGCCTGCTCACTGTATACTTTCATTGAGAGCAGCATAAACATTTTCAAAACTTCTCCTTGTGTGTTTCCGGAAAAAAAAGTCATATGGGATTGGAATGGCACAAAAGCACTCAGACTAGCCCGAGTATCAAAATCGAACCATTTCAAAAGACTTGCCTGATATTTCCTTGGTGTGTATATGTTGTCATGGATGGCTTCCTGTTGCCACGGGAGACCGAAGAAGGGCCCCATGGGTGAGGAGGCAGGGGTCACCAGCTGTAGGCCAGCCATGCTTAGAGACTGTTAAGCAGGGGACCTCCAGTCATCCAGTGTTTATCTCATTGCATCATGGCCTTCTAATGCTCACTGCAAGAGACAGATCGCGTAACATCAGATCAGTGGGATGTCACAAACAACAGCGCTAAAATCAACTATGTCAGGTTTCCGTTACATTCGGTGGTATTTTGAGCGACATGTTATTTAGCTCTGGTTAGAGGTCGTGTGAATCAGGAGGGTTACTGATTATAGATGAGAGTGTTCACTTACAGCTTGTACGTTTCCCACTTTGCTGTGTGACCAGGTCGTACTTATTCTGGGCATCATTATCAGAGCTCTTAAAATCAGCTCATTCTTTTTCCTCTCAAGTTATTCTGCTAGGACAAACAGACATACACTTAGAATATATACAACTGTAAAGCAAACAGGTCAGAGATTATACTAACTAAGCACCTCACTACAGCAATACAACAAAAATTAATTCAAAAATATATAAGAGGAAATGAGCCCTATTTACAGACAAGGCTGTTGGTACATTTTACTTTTGGCTATAAGAATAAGGCTGGGTGAACATTATATTTTTATGGTCAAAAATCATCCACTTAGTTAGGAAAAACCTGTCTGTTTGACATGTAAAGCAACCAACAGTGTTGGCCATTTAAAGCTAATCTGACATTCAGAGCAAATAGCACTTAATTACTTATTCTATTACAGTAATCATAATGTATATATGTTGAAGCAAAGTACACCTAATACACACTACTGTTCAAGTTTTGGGTGAGTAATTTTGTTTGTTTTAGTATTGTGACATAATATTAGATTCTAAATTATTATATTTTAAAGTTACAAAATAAATGTATAAACAATATTCAGCAAAACTGAAGTTTTAGCAGCCATAACTCTAGCTTTCAGTGTCACATGATCTTTCACAAATCAGATTTGGTGCTGAAGAAATATTTTTCAATGATGAAAACAGTTGATCTGCTTAATATTTTTGTGGAAACCATGAACATTTGTCTTGATATCTTTGAATGAGAGAAAGTTCAAAAAAACAGAAAGTTCAAAAGAGCAGCATTTCTTTTAAATCAAAATCTTTGTAACATTATACATGTCTCGCTAAATAAAACTATTAATTTCTTTTAAAAAAGTATCCCAAGAGTTTAAACAGTACTGTGTCTTCTAATAAACAATGTGGCTACTAAACAATAAATTAGGGCTGCATGATATATCGTTTTAGCATTGATATCGCGATGTGCGCATCCGCGATAGTCACATCGCAGGATGTGCAATGTTTAGTATAGGCTACTGATCATTATATTTATACTGATTGTTTTCTTTGCTTACACACAGACACAGTGTCTACACCGGACGTGGACACTTATAGTAGGTGCTGCGACGCGGTTTTGGTGTTCGGTATACCGAGTGTTAAGCACGCCAACACCGGTTACTTAAGTCATTGCCTACCACGCATCCCCCCCCAACGTCTTTTACATTTTTTTTATAGTAACCAAAAAGTTATTTAGCCTAGTTCAGTTAGAGGACAGACACTTTTAAAAACTAAACGCTCAATGCAGCGTGCCGAACCGTGCGCGAACGACAGTGCACCACGGAGCAGGAGTCAGATTTTATTTATCACATGAGGAGAGTGAGCCGAGCTGACTGACAAGAGTGAGGTGATAAAGACAAGACGATGGCAGAAGATTGTTTAGAAAGGAAATTCAAAGGTGCCTGTTTGGCAATATTTTAGATTTTGAAAAGCCTATTGACTAAGTTTTTTTTAAACATTCGTTTCTGATTTAATTGGTTCCACAGTGTTTGCTGATTACTTTATTTAAACTTTGTGTATTTTATTTATTTTATTTTACATCAAGGTGTATATGCCATGCCTCCAAGCTTTCTTATTCGTTTTGCTAATAAACGTTCTGTTTCTTATTTATTTGGTTCCACAGTGTCTGCGGATATTCAGTTTTATATACCCATTTAAACTTTGTGTAGCCCAAGTAATTTGTTATTTTATTAGGCATATATTGTGTATTTTTATTCGTTTTGTTAATAAAAGTTCTGAGTTTGATGTTGTTGATGCTTGAATTGAATCAACGCTGAATTGCCGCTAATTTGAAAGTGAAAGTAAAATGCGCACGGCGCTTTTTCAAGCTATTTGAAAGCCAAGAAATCAGAGGAAAAGAGGGAAAACTCAAACGAACAATTGCTTGACGCTGAATTGCGGCAATTCAATTGCCGCTAATTTGAAAGTGAAAGTAAAATGTGCACGGCACTTTTACAAGCCATTTGAAAGCAAAGAAAAGAGGGAAACTCAAACAAACAAACTGATACCGGAATTACCGGTGTTGTCACACGTCGATGGGAAAATTTCCTCACCGTCACAACCCTAATCCAATCCCCATTTTTTTACAACAACAGTTAGTAGCAGAGCTACTGCACGCGATTTTCAGTGCTGGAAATCCATTTATCCTTTGTTAAAACTTCCGCGTCGTCGTGGAGAGCGCAGGTCACGATTGCTTAGCAATGGCAGACACCACGAAAGCGCAAGCTCCCGAGCGCTTTGGAAAGAAGGAGAAAGCGGCGCGGCGGAAATGGCGGTTTCCCCCGCTTCCCCCCCTTTTAGCAAGCGGCAACCTCCTCCGCGCTCTTCATTGAAGCAATCACGGATAAGTGACTTAAACTGTAACTTCGTCAAAGCGGGGCACCGCTAAGAGGTGCAGGCAAAGCAAAAGGGAGGTCCATCCCTAGAGCCCACTCCACTCGAAGGTTAAACAATGCAAAAATTGTACACGGAGCGAAAAAAAAGAAACCAAAAAGAAAAAGAAAACATGTCACGCAGCCCTATTGATACAGGTATGAGATAAACGGGGTTCAAAATTTTTTTTTTTTTCATTAAGTATAGCTAAGTTATTGCCCCTTCATGACAACTGTGAGGGAGGTGAATTTTTTTATAAACTGTCCTATGTTTTTTTATAAGTTACGGAGTCATTGTAGGAGGCAGAACATAGTGAAGTTGAGATGGCGCCCAAGTCTTGTCTGTACAAGGAACGCGAGAACTCTAAGTGCATATCAGGTTTGAACTTAATCGTGGTCGTACGTTCGTCAAGGGCGATACGCGGGCCCGATCAAGTGTACTGTATCGGGGATTTGTCGTGCCGTAGCCGGCCACCTTCCCGCCGCTTCCAGGAGTGGACGCAGCGCCAATCACGTAATAATACCATGCGTTTCATGAGGTATTTTGCGAGGGCGCGCCGAGAGGGCTCGCATCCGTTTTGGATGACACGTATGGAGACCCATCGAAGATGGCACGAGATGGTGCGAACAGCTGATCTGGTTCACTTCTACAAAAGTCACCCAACATAATTCTTTTTCCAAATAAAAAATATTCAATGTCCATGTGGGAGTTTTTTTTTGTTTTTTTTTTTGTTTCAGATCGCGCAATATGTATCGCAGAAAAATAAAATGTCGCAATGTGAGTTTTTTTCCAATATTGTGCAGCCCTACAATAAATGTAATACCTCAGTGACAACAAATGTTTTTTTCCTAAACATACATACATACATATCTACATGTATTATCCATTGCTTTGAATTTAAACATTTAAACATATTGATTTGAAATCATTTGTATTTTATTATTTCAGCACAGAGAAATTATCACAGTACCTTAATGCTGCAGATGGGGGAGGGGGCCTGAGACAAGATTCTTTCAATACTCTGAAAATAAAGAGAGAGGAAATATAGTTTGTGATAATGGACGTATCTCTGGCAAGGAGAAGACAGCTGAATTTGGATGACAACTGGCTTGTCAACACATTTTTGCCACTCAGGATCGAGCCCACACTCTCCTCCTGACCACCGCTGTTCGAAACAAAGCTGCAAAAATCACCACAAGTATTTCAGCTTACAGTTAACACAAGGCGTTCCATTTGTTCGTGACCTGGGGTCGCATCGGTGAACACATTTGCTTTGGTTAAAATTAGCTCTCAGACTATGTTCGGGTTTTTTTTTTTTTTGCAGGAATCTCTAAATTGCAACCACTAGGTATTTACTTTCGATTTGAAAAACGCTTGACACCACATCTGTTTCGGCAGGGAGACGAAACATCAATGGTTAAATGCAGGGACTGTCAAAACGTCTGGCCAGGTCACGGAACCGTTATCGATCTGCCAAAGCCGAGATTCGACTATGCACAAGCAGATTTCCATTGTTGAAAATCAAGGCTCAACCCAAGACAACTTGTTACTGGTACTTTATCTTAATTATAAGATCAATACCATCACAAAAACAGTTACTACAGTAATTATATAATCATAGAGCCATACAAAATAAAATCTCCTTCAAATAGTGTAGAGCTTCCAGAATCTCTGTCATTTTAAGCTACAACAACTAATTGATCTATTAGATGAAAATCAACAATAAAAAAATGGTTAACAAAAATGTCAATCAGTATCGCTAGTTAGGTTTTTTTTTCCCCCCTGTGCATGAACAGGCTACAAAGTAGGTTGCAGTAGGAAAAAACAGTACACAAGGAAGTACAAAATATATTAGAGTATAAATATTCTAAAGATTTATTTTTACATTTTTGCACATAATAAAAACTATTCATGGCTAAGACCAGGGATTTTAAACCCTTTTCAGACCAGGGACCCCATGGCAGACAACGAGACGGAGAAGGAAATCCATTACTGTACAAACCTGAATTAGGGCTGGACAATAATTCAATATAAATATGTATCGCAATATAATTTTCAATAACCCACCGCCCCCCCCCCGGGTGATTGATTTACACCTTTAAACACAAATTTTCCGCTATTTCGACTTATACGCCATTACACAAAGTGTTCCCATACATTGCTCATTTGCCTGGCGTTTGACTTCGGGAATAAGACCAATCGCAGCACCCTGCAGTATTTCACAAATCAACACAACCAACGGGCTGTCGCAAGGGGTGTCTTGTTTGTGTTTATCTGAGATGTATCGCCTGAAGGCAAACCACAGACGGTGCCTTAGAAGAGTTTAGATTGCACACATTGTTTATTGATAAAGTAGCGTAATCAGGAATGCGGAGGGTTGTTACAGCGCCCTGCATTAATGGAGAGAAAGAGTTAGTGCCAACCGCTCTCAACCAGGGCCTTCCCGCTGGCAGGACAAGGCAGTTTGCATTTTCAATAATTAAAACCAATTTACAAAGAGAACAGCTTTTGTTGTTGGCAGCATAGTTCATTCATACCGTATCGGGTTAATGCACGTGGTCAATCTATAAGAATAATCAGCATACACTACCAGGCAAAGTTTTTGGACAGTAAGATTTTTAATGTTTTTTAAAGAATTATCTTCTGCTCACCAAGCCTGCATTTATTTGACTCCAAAAGGCACTTAAAACGCAGTAACATTGAAACATTTTTACTATTTAAATAAAATAAAGGCTTTTCTATTGAGAATAGATTGTTAAAATGAATTTATTTATGTGAGCAAAGAATACCATTTCCGACATCAAATTGAGGCCTACTCCAGTCTTCATAGTGAATGAGAAACGAACACGATGATCCTCAGCAATCATTCTAATATGCTGATTTGCTGATTTCAATATTTAAAAACGTTGAAGTACATATTTATTTATCAGGATTCTTTGATGAATAGAAAGAGCCAAAGATCAGCATTTATCTGAAATAAAAAGCTTTTGTAACATTATACACATACCATTCAAAAGCTACTTTGTTTAAAATTTATATTATAGAATATTAACCTCGTTCTATGTACGGCAAAGGAGTGTGTGTTTTTTTAAATACACAAAAAAAAATTGTATTTCAAAAAGTGCTGATAAAGAAATTAAATGTTACAAAGATTTCTAGTTCAGACTAAATGCCTCGTTTCTTTAAACTTCAGATCCATCGAAATGAAACCTGCAAAAAAAAAAATCTACTCGATGTTTTTTCAACATCATATAAGTAAAGGTTGTTTTGTTTTGTTAGCAGCTAAATTCAGAACATATCCTGTAGAAATGAATTTCGAGTAAGGATCATGTATATGGGTAGTTGAAGGATGACTTAAAGAGTCTGCTTTGAAAAAATCACAGAAATCAAAATTTTATTTTCAAACTAGAAAAAACAGGTATGTTTAAAATATAAAAATAAAAACATTCAAAATGTTACTAGGTTTTTGCTGATATGTCGGTAGTCAAAATACATGCAGGCTGGTAGTAGCAGAGAGAGGGGGCATTCTTTTTTTAAAAAAAACGATTAAAAATCTGACTGTTCAAAACTGTCTGAAAGGTAGGGTGAGCCCATATAGTTGGAAGTAGGAAAAAAATATTAACCATAAGCGAAAGGACAGATGTGAGTTTATTGACCAGTGATTCCACATTTTTTGTTTTTTAATGAAGGCTAAAATACCAATAAAGGTGACATATTGATTTGAATTTGCGCCGATTCTTTCCCGTAAAATATTACGTTATAGTTTTTATAGGAGTTGGTTTCAGAGACAGTTCATCGACGTTAGGCAAATAAATTGTATTCATAAGTTTGTGAAGGTACAGGACATTGTTGTGGCGCTTGGCCATTTTTATGAGGGCTTTTTATTGCTTTTTGTCATAGTGTTTCAGATCGATATCGGAACTTATAAAATCGGTATCGACCGAAATGAAGAAATATACGCGTGACTAATACAAGGTATGGCTACTATCGTCCTGCCCTAACATGAAATGTTGCGTGGGAGCGCGGCACTCCATATCGGATTCTCACATTAATGATGGAATAATATGTGAAGAAGAGTCAGTGATGAATTTAAATACGGAGCAGGTAGTTGCAAGTGCCTAATAATTGCAAGTTTTTGTTTTAGATATCATCAGGATTCAGTAGGGGTCAAAAATGTTAGCACAGTTTCTATATAGGGATTATAATTTACAAGAAGCATAATATCCATCGTTGACAAAAAAAAATAGGATCATAGTCAAGGTTATTTTTAGTGAACTGAAAACTGGTAGCTAATTCATTTTGTTTTAAAAAGAAAAAAAAACAAAAGATGAAATAAAGCAACAAATAAAAAGTCAACGTGGGAGACTCCAAAATTAGCTATTTCAATGTGATTTTCGCAAAGGAGACTAGTCAATTTATAGTTTTATTAAAGACAAGCGTAAACTCCATCAATTTTGACACAAAACAGGCAAAGAAGTCCCTAGACTTCCTATAAACACTACGCCACACTGTAGGCCAAAACGGCAGGCCAGGCTGCCTGCATACCCAGGCGAGGTTTCAGAACAAAGCGCCCAATCAAGCGGAAGACCATACATTACCATTGGATTAGTCTGAAAATCGCGGCTGCTGTATGTCGTGATCGACTGACGTTTACGTAGCAACACCAGTGCCAAGATATATTTAAAACAGCTAAAAAGTCTCTCGAAAAAGTGATTATACGCAGACACAAATAGACAGAAAAAGGAGAAAATACGCTATGGACAAAAAACAGGAAGAGCAAAACCAGGCTGTTCATAATATGTTAATATCAGAGAGCTGAAGAAAAAACTAAAATCAATAAAACTGACTGAACGTATCCAATTTAGCGGAGAAGTATTTACGCTTCATTATAACTCCAATCGCTTACATACCAAATGTAGAATATAGGCATAGCAAAACAATGACAAATCTAGGCTTCAAAGTAACTCAACCGATTGCAGGAAAAAACAAGTACCAACATAAACGCGTGGCCCCAACACATGATTTCCAACACCACCTCAAACTCACCCACTTGTCACATGAAAAGGGCCCTCGGGCCAACCTATCCCAGAAGCGTCACATGATGGACCCTGAAAATAAGGGGGTCTATGTAACCCCATCTAATAAAACTCTCATCATAATTCAGTCTGCTTACCTGTATAGCACTTGATTTGAAGAATGCAACTGTTGATTTCACGGGGGAAAGATCTATTGCAGTTTGCGACGAAAACAAGGAACGATGTGGTTTACAGAGGTGCAAAGTATTTAAAGTGAAAGAGGCTTGCAGGCAAAGCAAAGAGTGTGTGACTTGGGGGTCATGCACTTGACTTTTGAAATGTGGTATGTCTATTGTACTGGCCATATCTAGAAGCTGACTGTTAAGGTGCTCAAACATCAGAGAAAAAAAAACACTTACCAGTAGAATAAGCCACATATAACTAGAATCAGACTTATTAAAGAGTTTGGACAGACTGTTGACCAGGAGAACCGCAAATCAGCCATATTCAATGGGCTCTATCTAAAATTATGTATAAAAACAGAGGAAAAACATTTAATTTAACTATATAAATGACACTAGGATGAGACCGATCCGATATTCATATCGGGTGTAGGCTCCGATAGTGTCATTTTTCTCGGATCGGGTATCGGTCGGAGAGAGGCGATCCAAATCCGAGATTTTTTATTTTTTTCTCGATTGTGCGAATTTTTCTGTGTTACTTCTGAAGCCATACGATAACTTAATGTGAGCTACATATGAATATTCAAGTCCTTACATTAAATTTCACACAAACTCTTTTCTCCGCTGTAGCTGTCAGTCATTCGTTCAGCCTTTAAATCCTGGTCGCGTTCGGTTACAGCAGTCAGCTCGGTAAAGCTCTCTCTAACATCATTCTGTGTTCTCATTATACTGGATTTGTAAATACATGTCTATGATTTTGCAAAAAGGACTTTATCTTCTTGCCGGAGTCTAATGTTGTTTTGTTACTTGCTACAGGATGTCTGTGAGAACAAAACACGGGCATATAAAAGACTATAAATTGTTTTTAAAGTGCACAGTAACTGAAATATAAAACTGTTAAAAGAAAGTCTCAATAACTGTTGCACAGATATAATAAACTACGCATCAATTTATCTTCCCTTTGTGCTTTGCACTTTTTAACACGAAGAGCTTAATGTGCGCACATTGTAAGCACTTCGGGCTCACAGATGTCAACCTCTACACTGGAGGTAAACACTCGCATATGCAACTAAATCTTCACTCTGGTGCGACCTAAATGATGTCGAAATATTAGGCCAATGGCTAATCAATTCGCAGATTACTCGCCCGTGTTGTCAGTGGAGGACTGAGGATAGATCTAGCACAGCTATATTGTATCACTCACAAGACACTATGAATGAGGAGCGTTCAGAATGGTTTCACCTCCGTCAAGGAGCTGAGTATGCTATTTTTCAGTAATTTGAACCAATGGTTAATTATTGCGCGCACCTGTGGTTGGTGTATTTGGTAGATGAAATGTGTTTCTCGTTCATGTGGAAGAAAGAGGCCCCAAGAGGGGCACAACTCGCCTTCGCTTTTCTCTCACGTGTGAGCAAAGAGAGAGAAGTAGCGCGGAGCGAAAGGAGAGTGCGTAATAACATGCAGAAGGTTGATCGTCACAATGCGTACAGGTCAGGTTAAACGTTATACTTTGTTGTTTTAATGTAAAACATAACCGAGTTCTTTGGAATCATCAGCTTTTAAGAATCTGCCGGGGTTTTCCGTAGTGGCGGAACTAATGCGCAAACGACAATTTCATTGGCTGGTGCTCACCTATTATCATCCCAGTTTTGATTTCAGCAAATCAGTTCCAGCGAACGCACACAACCTGATTAATATTCATGAATCCAGTAGCACATTAATCCTTAGTGCGTTTTTATATCGTTCTTTGAGGTTAATCGATATTGTGGAGGTAACACTTTACAAAAAGGTTCCATTAGTTAATGTTAGTTAATGTATTTACTAACATGAAAAAACAACGAACAATACTTTTATTGCAGTGCTTATTAATCTTTGTTAATGTTAGTTATTGAAAATACAGTTGTTAATTGTTAGTTCATGTTAGGTCCGACAGTGGCATTAAAATAATGTAACAAGCAAACTTTTTGATTTAATAATGCATTAATAAATGTGATGAAAAAATGACATTGGAACTAAGATACATAAATGCGATGGGTGTAGGAGAGTATGTGTTCATGCGTAGTTCATGTTAAAAAAGTAGTTAAACTAATGTTAAACTAATGAACTGATTGTAGGTACCGTAGGACTTAGTGTTGTCGAATAATAACTATCTCCTCAGTATTCTTGTTCGTTTTTTTTTTTACAGAGAACACTGAGAATGACCACAAAAAAAGCAACCAGCACCAGTCCTAAGATTCATTGCGTGACCAAGTTTTACATTCTAATGACTAACTTCTATTTATTAATAATAATTACTGATGATATTAATACAATGCTTGAACTGACGCTGATGTAAGAGTAGTCTTTCACAGATATATTAAAAGCGAGTAATGTACCATTTACCAAAAATATAATTATGTTTGTAACATGGAATAACTTATATAATATATATATATATAATATATATATAGATCTGCTAATAATATATATATATATATATAATACCGTAGGAGATATAGCTATAGTTATGAGTATTTTGTCTGGCAAGATAACAGAAAAAAAATATACTAGCCAATGGCAGATTCAAATTGCCAATGGTGTACACTTGGGGTTTGACTGATATAAAATCACAGTCATGCTGCACTGTATTTGTTTTGTCATATCGTATCTATCATATGTTGTTGCCTTATTAAAAAAATATGCTATACATTTAAAATAAATGTATTTTAATTTTATAGTATATACTGTACTTAAACATATATATGAATGTTTTTAATGAAGGGATTTTATAATACAAATAGCAATGTGTACCATATTTACCATATTTTGTGCAACACTTTTATTTGTTCCCCACACAATATTGGTTTTCACTAAATGTTTGGATTTCTAAAACTATTGTGCACTTTTTTTTCTAGAATAACTTTTGCTGCCGAATTATCCACTAACCTAGTTTAGGATAAATTTTGTATGGAATAGATTATAAGTATACATAGGCCTATATTTTTTCATATGTTTATTTTTTTTTTCTTTATAATGAAGTAGTCTGTATATAGTAGATTGTGAAAGAATGATTATCATTTCCACACACAGAGATATATATATAAATTCTACATTTATTTAAATGAGGGGAAAAAACTTCACTGGTAGGCCAGAAAATCGGTATCGAGGCAAAAAAAGGCCAGAGGGCGATCCTAATAATAACATTTAAAAACCACACCCTCAGTTATGTTGTGTTAATACAATTCTAACTCCTTTTTATAATTGACACATATTCAGTATTGAAAAAATGAATGATTGACAAGCTGTTTAATAACAACATTTTTGAATTATATTATACTGACTTACAATGGATTATAGTGTGTGGATACGTGTAACAGTTTAACAACTTAGTAAGCGTTGAAACGTAAGATCCTAATATGAAGGTTTAACCAGCCCGCAGATTATATTCATATGGCTATTAAGGATTCACTGTTTTATATCAAAGCACAATTGCACCATCTGATACTATGACATGTAAGCCTGGCACCAGCTTACTTTTTGGGGACACTACCACTTAAACAAAAATAAAAAATAAAAAATAAAAACAATAGGGACCCATAATCGGAGTACCCATGTCAACCCTTTTAGTTCTAATGATAGTATTTAAAGTATATGGTAATAAGCAACTGTATCATCTGGTACCATTTAAGTATCATGATTTACAAGACACTTGTGGTTTAGGTAAACCAGTGAAGTCCAACTAGCACAGGGAATAGGTCAGTAGTTGGCGCAAATAGTGCGATGCAGTAAGACAAAAAAAAGAAAACTACAACTAAGATACAATATTTAAATCATATAAAATCAAGAATCCTTGGTGGCACACAAGCAAAAATCACGTTTCTTACACAAACAGATGCCAGGTAGATTAAAACCAATGTTCTCCAGCAACATACTTACTGCACTGCACATATCATAACAATCACAAATGCATCTTAACACTATTCATCATATGCTAAAAATTAGCCCTACAGATGAACATGAATGATTGAGTAGCTCTCTTAGCGACCTTGGCCCGTTGTCAAATAGCACCGCCAACACACACAGAAGGAAGGACCCACTCAAAACCAGGGGGAATGTCTTGTCACGTTTAGCAATACACACAACGGGACTCGTATGCACCAGGCTTAAATTGGACTCACATAAAGAAAAAAAGACATCACCGGATCTGAACTTTCCGATACATCAATACGTCATTCGCCTAGTGAAATCAGTTTCGTTTTCAGGGCTACAGACGCGGTGTGTAGCTTAAGGTAAAATCGGGCACCGTCATAGTGCAAGAAAGGGGACAGAAGAAGAGCGCAAACACATTATGCATTGATTTACCTCACTTAAAACGGCTTACAACTAATCCCCTATTGCATGTACACTGCCAGGGACTGAATGCACGAACAGTTTTCAACAAATGTAAGCCGGACAGTACGGTTTTTAGGGTGATAGTGGTTAGCACGCGAGCTCGTGTTAGCTTCGGTTGTTTTTATTGATTATTTCAGGATCACGAGAGGAAAAACACAAGCGATCGACGCGCGAGGTGTTTGTAGGTGCTCACCGGTGGTAAAGTGTTTTATTGGTCGTGTTGTGTTGAAGAGTGTCTTGTTAAACGGTGCGGTGCCCCTCTCTCCCCATTCCCTCCTGCTGCTGCTGCTGCTGTTGTCAGGCTGCTGCACGCGTGTGAAGCCTGCGACTACGAGGAACGCGAAAACGTGAGCACAGCTACTATGACAACACAACAAGTCCATAGCGACGATATTTCTTTAAAATAAAAGTCTCCGTTCTTTGACTAAGAGGGCACTTTTGGCCCCGTAAACGTTTTGAAAAAAGAAGCTCATTTCCCACACTCACACTGTTATATTCTTCTACTGACATTGTCTTGCATTTGAGATACAATCGTAGGAAAAGATCTGTAATTAGTGTCATTTTCGTTGAAGTCAGAACAATTCCACCACAGCGTCATTTGTAGCACATCTAATTTTTTATTGTTTTAATCAAATAAATAATAATTTAAAAACAAATTTAATAATAATAATTTTAATTAGTAATCTAACAAATAATATTTTCATATTTTCTTTGTTTTTACACATCACGTAACCCCAAGATGGTTCAATGACACGGTTTGTCTTCATTAAACAAGTACACTAACCTTTGTCACAACCATAAGACAGTTGTAATTTTTGAAACGTTTAGTTTTCACTCAGAATAGTTTATGAACATTTACGTTTATGTTTATGATTTACTTTCATGTCTGGGTTTAATACAAGGCAATAAACAGTCTCTTGTAATGTACCTTTACATTTAATAGCATTTAATAGCAATAATAAATTAAAAACATAGTAAAAAGTTTCCAAGAAAGTTTTAAAGTGACCTTCTTACCTTCATGCAACAAAAAGAAAAAAAGTTGTATTATTATTATTTTTTTTTAAATCAACCCCTGGGTCATAAAAGTGCCCAAGCTAGTGCGGAGTTAACAATCAGGAAATAAAAAATAATTACTAATATAAGAATGAATGACAGAAAAGGAGACAGAGCAACAACAAAAAAAAACATTTCTTTGGTGATGATTATGAATACATTTACAAAGGGTATTTCTGAAGAAGGATGTTTCCTTATAATAAGCTTGGTGTGAATAAATAAGTGTTCATGCAATTGATAAATAGGGGATTAAGACAACAGCTAGAAAATTCTAGAAAAGTACATTTATACAAATATTTATTTCCACTGTATGATTCGCTCTGCAGTTCAAATACACATCTGTTTAGTTTTTACTAAGAAAACAAGTGTGTCGTGGTTTCTTACCACCATCTACTGGTAATTTTAGGAACTACCGTCGTTTCAAGCAAAAGGCGTGTCAGAAAGAGGCGTTTGTTTGAATCTCGATCACAGTTCCTGTTTTGTTGTAATGTAATGTAATGCAATGCAAAGATAATCAGAGCTGCAGAGAAGTAGTGAAAAAATACTTTTTGTGTATGGTGACCCATACTCGGAATTAGTGCTCTGCATTTATCCCATCCAAAGTGCACACACACAGCAGTAAACACACACACACACACACACAAAACGTGAACACACACCCGGAGCAGTGGGCAGCCATTTATGCTGCGGCGCCCGGGGAGCAGTTGGGGGTTCGGTGCCTTGCTCAAGGGCACCTCAAGTCATGGTATTGAAGGTGGAAGTAGAGCATATTATAAAGTGACATAAAAAAGAGAAACACCACACTTAACTCTTCTGTAATGTCGTACAACACCACATTTTAAAGCGATCATAAGACATAATACAAACATTAGTCTAACAAGAAAAATGCATGAATTATATCAATAAAATAAATATGAAATGTTTATTGTTTATCGGATTAGTTTTATTTACGCCCTTGATATATATTTAAAAAATGCAGAATAATTACGCCAGCTTTATTGAAATATATAGTTATTAATTAATTGATTAATTATTAATTAAATCTCGCTCTCGCGTCCAGTACTATCAAAGTCCTATAGTCTTTTGGTTCTATTCAAAAACAATGTACTTTCCCGAGATGCATCCGCTCCAGCTCGCCTCCTTCAGACCAATCCGAAGGATGGTGAAAACCCCCTCTTCTCTGATTGGCTTAAAGCTGCAGATGCGCAATTTTCAAAGTTGGTTAACTGCAGCTCTAGTGGATTCGTAGTCTGAGCGAACAGCACAGAGTGTATCCAAATAACCTGCGTTATTGGTTGGATTTTAAACGACTTTGGCATCTTATTTGAGCTGCTTTTAAGGGGGATCAGTTGAACGGTACGTGCATTTGCTAATTTTGTCCTTATTAGCTTGTTTTTGTCATTTATTTTGGTTAGGCGCCATGTAGGCTCGGCAATGTCATACTAATGTATCTGCTGGTGTTTGCAGTATATTTGTGTATGTTTATATTTTTTTAAATGGCTCAGTATTTATATAAAGGATTTTCCAGGGTGACGTATATTTGCCTTTTAAAAGCTAATTTTGTTTTAAGGTTACATTTAAAGGGCATCTTCAGACGTGGAGCACAGAAGACGCTCCTTCAACATGGCTTCATCACAGTTAACTTTACCAGCAGCCAAAAAAGATGAGAAAGGCAGAAATATACAAGTGGTTGTACGATGCAGGTAAATGTAACGTTACAGGTTTTGTATGTGTATTTATATTTTTTGTAAGTAGTATAAGCGAGCCTCAATCACAGATTTTGTATGTTGTAAGTTAGAACTTGTATTGTTTACAACGTGCATGTTATTTTTTGCACTACTAGTTACACAAAACTCTCTTTATTATATTCTGCCTTGCAAACATGCATTTCTACATTGTTTTTTTGTGTGTGTGTTTTTTTTCTCTGAGGCATATTTATTATTCATAAATGTGACATCTTGCCCCCCTGCTCACATCACATGATTTAAATGTCCAATTTATGAAATGTATTAATCACTGCGTTTTCTGGCCAGAGCAATGGTTTGATCATTTGTATGGTTTTTCGTAATTGCTGACGTTTTAGCCGAAAAGCCTGGTATAAGATATTTATTTTTATTGATCTATTTTCTTGTGTTATGTGGCTTTTCTACATTTGTTTGTTTTTTCTAAATACAATTTGTGTGTATTTATGAGATGGAAATGAATGTTTCTCCTTTCTTAGAAACTTAGAAAGTAATGTTTAACCTTTCTCACATCTGATGTGTGATTCACAGACCCTTCAACACAGTGGAGCGTAAATCTGCTTCTCATACTGTTGTTGAATGTGATCAGAACCGAAAAGAGGTGATGGTCCGTACTGGGGGCGCCACAGACAAAGCAGCAAGAAAAACATACACTTTTGACATGGTGAGTGTTTAGCTTGTTTTCCACCCACATCCTGAGTATTAATGTCATCTAAATCTTTTCCGGTGTAGTAATGTTCATTCAATTTCAATTGGTTTAGGTTTTTGGTCCTTCTGCCAAACAAATTGACGTTTATAGGAGTGTGGTTTGCCCCATATTAGATGAAGTTATCATGGGCTATAACTGTACTGTTTTTGCGTGAGTATCTTTATTTAAATGTCAAATCATTCGACTTTACAGATAACTTTTTGTGTTGTGTTTAACCCGAGGAAGTGTGTTTAATCAGTTTTGGACCTACAAATTTTATTTGGTTTCTATACTACATTTTATTAATTAAAGTTTGATTTCCACCATGAAAATAGCTAAAAAGCTTGTTTGGTAATAACAAACAACTAAACAAATCTTCTGTGTTTTTATTGTGGATTATTTCTTTTTGGTTTAAGATATGGACAAACTGGAACAGGGAAAACTTTCACAATGGAGGGCGAAAGATCACCCAATGAGGAGTTTACTTGGGAAGAGGTAATATTCAAGTCAGAGTTTGGAAGTTCTGCAGCAGTCTAAGTGGGCCATGTGTCAAACCAATGGCTGTTTAAAGGGGCCATATCATACGTTTATTTAGTGTTTTCTTTTCTAAAGGCCTCTGTTTCTTGCACCAGTAACCATTTTAATTCCTCATTCTGACTCGCAGAATAAACTGCTTGTTTTTACAAATGTACCTGTAGGACTTCAATAAAGATGACTTTTTATGCTCTTTGCATATGAAGAAATAAGTGCTTGCTTTATGAGGTTTTGCTATTGGGCCTCAATATAAATACCAATATTTTCATAATACGATTTGCTCCGGGATTGATCAGGGTTTTTCCCCTCATTCCTCCTTTCACGGTTTCTCTTACAGGACCCTCTGGCTGGAATCATTCCCAGAACTCTTCATCAGATCTTCGAGAAACTGTCCAATAACGGCACAGAGTTCTCCGTGAAGGTTTCTCTGCTGGAAATCTATAATGAGGAACTCTTTGATCTTCTCAGCCCTGCTCCAGATGTCACAGAGAGGCTACAACTGTTTGATGATCCCAGAAATAAAGTATGCTTTTTTTGTGTGTCTGTAATGCATTATACCTATAATATCCATATATTTTTCCTTTGAAAATGACCATTTATTTGTGTTCGCTAAAACAAGACATTCTGTATATCTGTCAGAGGGGTGTGACCATTAAAGGTTTGGAGGAGATCACTGTACACAATAAGGATGAGGTGTATCAGATCCTGGAGAGAGGAGCGGCCAAGAGAAAGACGGCCTCCACGCTCATGAATGCTTACTCCAGGTAGTAATTGCATCCTTACATCCCAATTTAAGAGGAAAGAAGTCAGTGGATGTCATTGGTGTTTTGTTCATGGCTTGTAACGTCTCTTTACACCTTTTGCTCCACCAGTCGATCTCACTCTGTGTTCTCTGTGACTATTCACATGAAAGAGATCACACTGGATGGAGAGGAGCTGGTTAAGATTGGAAAACTGAACTTGGTGAGTTTAATTTCTTCAGATCTGGAGGTTCAATCTACAACTCTGGCTCAAAAATTCATCTGTTAAAGTGTTTTTAAACCAGCAACTCATGTGTTACTCTGTTTAGGTGGATCTTGCGGGTAGTGAGAACATCGGGCGATCTGGAGCTGTGGACAAGCGTGCACGTGAAGCTGGCAACATAAACCAGTCTCTGCTGACTCTGGGTCGTGTAATCAAGGCTCTAGTGGAGAGAGGGCCTCACGTGCCCTACAGAGAGTCCAAACTCACCCGTATTCTGCAAGACTCACTGGGAGGACGTACCAAAACCTCCATTATTGCCACTGTGTCTCCTGCCTCCATAAATCTGGAGGTATGACTTATGCTGTATCTTTCTTATTTTGTCCTTGTTATTAGGAGTATTGATTTATAATTTAATTTTAGGAAACTCTGAGCACTCTGGACTATGCTAACAGGGCCAAGAATATCATGAATAAGCCAGAGGTCAACCAAAAACTCACCAAGAGAACTCTGATCAAGGCAAGTTTCTTTACTGTTTGTACATAATACATTTTCATAAGACTTCCTGGACAATATATTTCCAGTTTCTTTTTCATGCATCATTGACCAACAACCTATTCATGTTTCTAAAATAAATGTTGTAGGAATACACAGAGGAGATTGAGCGGCTGAAAAGAGATTTGGCTGCCACCCGTGACAAACACGGAGTGTACCTATCTCTTGATAACTATGAGTAAGTTCTGCATGCGTTTTTTTTTTTTTTTTTTACTCCCAACAAGCTTATTTTATCAAAAATTGTTAAATGATATTAGTATTTAAAATGACTTTTCTATTTTAATAATTTTAAAAAGTAGTTTATTCCTGTGATGGTAAAGTTGAATTTTCAGCAGCCATTACTCCAGTCTTCAATGTCACATGAATTGTAAAAAAAATTTAGTTTTTGTTTTACTACAATGCACAGGTCTTTGCTGTCACTTTTGATCAATTTAATGTCTTTGGTTAATGGTCTTAATTATTAAAAAAAAATAAAAATAATGCTGTTGACAAAGGATGCCTCAAATTGTGCAGTCAACATTTTCCTTTCCTTTTTTTGTTTAACCACTATTTTCCCATTTACAGGAATATGAACAGTAAACTGATGTCTCAGGAAGAGCAGATGACTGAGTACACAGAGCGGATCGCTGCAATGGAGGAGGAGCTCAAAACGGTGAGCAGCATCTTTTAAATCCATTCTACTTCTGCTTTTCTATATGTACAAGTCCTGCCAACTTCCACTTTTGAGTGTGTGTCTGTGATGTCATGACAATGAGTGATGTATGTAATAAATATTGTGCTTTTGTTTTGGCAGATTATGGACTTGTTTACAGACAGTAAGCAGAAATTGGACCATTGCACTGAAGACCTGCAGGACAAAAACCAGAGGCTGGAGGAGACTCACAAGGACCTAATTAAGACCAGGCATCGCCTCACTCGGGAGGAGTTCATCACTTCACAGCTCCAGAGCAATGAGTGTCAACTCTTCAGCGCTGCTGACCAGGTCTGTGAATCAGATGTGTAGTTTGGTGATGCAATGATAGGATAGTATGCATAAATGTTATCCCGATCTCTCTCTCTCTCTCTCTCTCTCTCATATCCAGCTGTTGAGTACTGCTGAGACCAGCACTCAGGATGTTAGTGGTCTCCACGCTAAGCTGCAGAGGAAGAGGGAAGTGGAGTTTCATAACGGGGAGGTCCAGCAGAGCTTTGCCCAGCGCATGGAGAACTGCTACAACAGCATGCAGACCTTGCTGCAGCAGCAGAGCCACAAACATGCCGCTATGATTGACTATTACCGCTCTTCTGTGGGTAAGATGTGTCACGTGACTCCACTCTCAAATTCTAAGGGTGCTTTCCCATTAGCACTTTTTGTGCGCACCCGGGTGCGATTGACGTCAGAGTTCGGTACGTTTGGATGATGTGAACACGGTCTTCCGAACTCAGGTGCGCACCTGTGAACTGTACCCGAGTCCGCTTAAAAGGGGTGGTCTGGGGTACGGTTCAAGTGAACTCCGGTACGGTTCGCTGCTGATGTGAATGCAATCGTATTAAATCACGGAAGTGAACCGCTATTAATGACGTATTATTTGATAAAAATGTGTGTTTCACTCACTTTCCTAACAAGCGGGACTGACGTGCTGCAAGCAGAGAGCTGTATATCTCATTTCTGTTTGCCTTCAGAGTTCTTTAGAGCATTTGCAGTACATTCGTAAGGCAGACATAATTGCCGTTATGTACTGTAGCTTTGGAAACAAAACCAACGGTTCAAAAACATAAATGAAGAGGGCAACTGCGCATTTTGCCCCTGCCCGTCGTTACTAAGCAATGGGGTAAACAGCTGCTGGGAATATCATATAATGTGAACACAGTCCGGGGGAGGGGTGGAGGGAACCGACACAATGAACCAAGTGTTGAACAGACACCCCCTAATCTGCTACAGTCAGTGGGGGGTTTAACCAAACACCACCTCTCTACCAGCCACACCACCCCCGTATCTTCAGGAAAACAATCACGTTAATGTCTGTTTAAATGTCTCTGTGTAGGTGAGCTGCTGAATACGAATGGCACAGTGTTTAAGGAGACGTTAGGTGCTGTCTGTGAGTCTTACAGCAGTATTAAAGGGGCTGTGGGAGAAGGTGTGGAGCGGTGCAAGGAGCGAGTGTTACATCAGGAGAAATTCTCTCAGGAGGCTCAGAAAAGCATGCTGGAAATACTGGTAAGAACTCCATGATGTTGCTTTATGGCGGATCGCAAACTTAAGTGCATTACCGCCACCTATCTCTCAAATGGACCATTGACACTATCCACAATCTCAATTAGGAGTGTCAATCAGAGGTAAAAAAACAATATAAATACTGTTCAGTTTCTTGCACAGACCGATCGTTTTGTGTCTCTCAAAGTCGTGATTCCCTTTCACCTCCATTATAAGACTGACAGAATGCAACGGTTTGTGTTAAAAAATCTTTGTTTGTGTTCTACTGAAGAAACAAAGTCACCTACATCTTGGATGCCCTGGGGGTAAGCAGATAAACATAAAATTTAAATTTTTGGGTGAACTATCCCTTTAAGGGTTTTAGATATTAGTAGAGGTTCTCAGTCTTTTTGAGTCCAAGGCCCTCCATTATTTACAAAAATAATCAAAGGCCCCATAAACTTAAACTATGGTCAGTCCTAGTTTTTGTAAAAAAAAAAAAAAAAAACTAAAATGATTCAAGTAATTGAATTTCTGGATTTTAAATGTTTTAAAGGGGTCATATGGTGCTGCTAATAAAAAAACACATTAATTTTCCACATACTGTACATTACTGTCTCTTCTCTATGCCCCGCCTTTCTGAAAAGCACCGATTTTTACAAAGCTCATCAGTCTGAAAAGTGAGGTGTGCTTTGATTGGTCAGCTATCCAGTGCGTTGTGATTGCCGAATACCTCAAGCGTGTGACGGAAAAATGTTACGCCCCTCACCATACTGTGATGCCCTGTCCAGCCAGAGCGATGAGACAAAAACATTAAAACCCATTACAAACGAGGCATTTGTTGCATCCAGTGGGGACATAATTACTGATTATAATGACTTATACTGTCTTTTTACGCATTGCGTTGCATCGCGGCAACAACAATACTACAGCGAGAATAAAAGTTACGCCTTCTTTCTTTGCGTGAACATTAGGGCGACGTTATGCAAATCTTCCCACAAAGTGAAGTAGACATGTGGGGCCGTGTTTAAACGAGCAGTTTTAGGGGGCGTGTGAGTCTTAACTTTGATAAAGAATATTTTTTTGGTTTTGAGACTTTAGTCTTTGCAAGTTTTTCAGATCTTCTTTATGCACCAAGAGCTGTAACACTCCAAAGAGAAAGGAAAAAACTGAAATCGCATCACATGACCCCTTTAAATCAGGGGTGCTCAAACTGGGTCCTGGAGGGCCGGTGTCCTGCAGAGTTTACAAGGTGTCCGCGGGTCCTTAAAATGTCTTAAATAACGTTTTCCTAATATAAGGCCTTAAAAAGTCTTAAAATGTCTTAATTCGGATTCGATGGGTCTTAATTATTTTTGGTCTCATTATCGCTAAAATATCTTCAGTCTGACGGATCTAATGACTGTTTATAATCATTGGACAGACCGAAGATTTTTTTCTTCCGTGGTAGTTACTGCGTCATCAGAGATAATTGCAGTAAGTTAGCAGAATACAGGCTCGCGCTGAGGCTCACTCTGTTTGTCTCGAGCGTGACCGCACACACAAATTCAGAAGAAACGCACTTAAATTCTAAATGAATTTAAAAATTCTAAATGTTTAGTTTATTCATAACATGATATAGTTAAATAACACCATGACATGTGAGCTATTTTACTCCATATTCTCACAACGCAAAAACATTCAGAATGATCACAAATTCAAGACATGGGGGCAGAAAATGTGTATATTTATATCAAGTTCACACGGAAGAGTGCCCTTTTTTTTTTTCTACAACAAATACTTATACAAATGTGAAATTGCTTTTTACAACAGTTCAATAAACTAGAAGTTATATTAAGAGACTTACGTTTTAGACACCATATTGCCTGTTTTTGCACTATTTCGTCAACAAAAATAATTCCAAACAAAGTCACAGTGCTGTTTTGCATCTCTGAGCAACATGAAGGCGTTTCGTTCCTGAATGAATCAACCGTTTAAAGATTCGGTTCAATCGCAATGACTCACAATATTAACAGTGACTTGCTGACACCTACTGCCAGTTTTAATTTCACATTTAAAGTATATTATCTTTTTTTTTAAATAATTTCAAATATCAGTATTCAATGTTTTATGTTTAATATATCAAAACATTATTTATGCATTTGTAACTGCAGGTTAAATGCATTCATGTTCTGCATTAAACAGTGTGTAAACACATCTAAATGCCACTTCAGGTGCAGCTTATGTCTGGATTGCAAAGATGAATTTTGTTGATACTGATTTCATTTGCTTGGTAACAGCCCAAATGTCTTTCTTATTCACTGATTAAATGTAAGAATTTGACTCAAAAGATAATGCACACTTATAGAAAAATGGCTTTATAAAGGTAAAATGCCCATAAAAGGTAAATATCTATTTAAACTTATCTGACCACCACACAAAATATGAAGAATATCAAAAACTGAGTCAGCCGTCCACGAAAGTCCTTAAGATACCAGCAAGATAACACACTCAATCAGTTGAATGAATGACTCAATACTCACTCATTAAGTGACTTACCGTCACTTACTGGTAGTTCAGTTGAGAAGTATGTTAAAGTATGCAGTTTTCCCCTCAACATTTCTTATTTGTATACTCATAAATGCATTTAAAACATTAATCTCATAACATTATTTATTGCCGTTGTAATTATTGTTATTTGCAGTGTAAATTATTTAATCTGACTGGTAGCAGCCCTATAGTGTATATTGAATTTATTGATAAATTGTAATAATATGTAATAATGTAAGATGATGCATACATCTAAAAAGGTTAAAAATAGGCCTTTGTAAAGGTAAATATGCAAATTTAAGTATGTAAAAGCTGATAGAACACTGAAAAAAATATTGCTTCAGAATAAATAGTTTACTACACCAAAAATCTCAGTGATGCAGTTATTTTGCAGGGATATTTTGTATGGAATATTGTCTGCTGACATGAAAAGTTCACTGTATATCGTAGTAATAAATACCATTTATTACAGCATTGATATTTTGTTTTTTTTCTTAATTTATACACATTAAATATTATATGTGTGTAATAAAATGTGTATTTCCATTACAGGTTTAGGTCTTACATTTCATATAAGGTGGTATTAAAAAGGTCTTAAAAAGTCTTAAATTTACTTGTTCATATCTGCAGAAACCCTGAGTTAGACAACCCCAATAGACACACTGAACCAGCTAATCAAGCTCTTATAGGCATACTAGAAACTTACCGGCAGGTGTGTTGAGGCAAGTTGGAGCTAACTCTGCAGGACACCGCCCTCCAGGACCGAGTTTGGACAGCACTGCTTTTTAATCATGTTATTCAGGGATTTTTTTTTTTCTGCCAGCTACAAAAAAATGAGGGGACCAGTATATTAATCGTAAAAATGCATATAGAGACAGACACTGTACATAACTTCCAAGTCTGTCGAATCATTAGTTGTCAAATAAAGCTTCATTTATCCAAGTTTTCACGAAACTGTTGCTTGGTCGTTTTAGGTTATGTAAATCATGTTAAGTCATTTGAGGCCGTTGGAAGTTTGCTGAGTCCCTGGTGGAGCATACTGGCACGGTGTTTATTTAGTGTAGCTTTTTTTTTTTTTTTTATGAATTTTTATTTTTTACCTATTTACCTTAGCATCTATTCTTGTTGTGATGCCTACATTTCTTTGTCATGGTTTATTTTTTAGCATGCTATCGCAGTTCACTATTGCACCATTCTACCATTGATTTTTTGGTTTTTTTTTGGTTTTTTTTTTTTGGTTTTTTTCCCTAGGAGGAAACAAACAGCAATGAGAGGTAGCGGAGGTTTTGCGGCGTGTTGACGAAACATGGCGGCGCGCCCCGGGGGCTGCGACAGGTCTCGTGGAGTACTACTAATGGGCCTCAGGTGATGAGTATGACAATGAAGAAGACAGATAACGCACTCTAATAGATACACCACTTTGGGGCCAGTGAACTCAAGCCTTGGCGAGTGGAGCAGGTATGTAAAGGACGAATACATAGAAGACATATAGACAGTGTATGCACGTATGGCCAGTGTGCTGTCTTATATAGGAGATAGGAGAGGAGAAAAGAGGAAGGGGAGAATTAAAATGTCTCTTACAGATGCAGGGTCTAAAAGCAGAGATGATGTCATTTTTTGACTCTTATGTTGAATCGTTGGTCAGCATGCGAGAGTGCTCTGTGCGGGGCTTCAGCACTCTGCGTGCCGAGCACGACAAGCTCAAGCAACAGATTAGCCAAGCCGGAAACGGACATCAGGCGGTAAGTCTACTCCCACTGACAGTTTCTTGAAGAGGAGGTTTGAGTTTAACCCAAGTGATCACATTTCTTTTAAACTGATTTGATCAGATGTTCACAAGCTTTGTGGGTGCTGTAAATGTCACCAATTGGCCACAGGGAGGCTGTTTCTGTACATGCTGAAATGCTCAGCAGACTTCAGTGTTTAAACTGGTTTATAAACAGTCACTTTTCAAACTAGACCAAGAAAAACCCTTTAAACTTGAGAGAACTTGAAGGAACCTTTATAATGAGAACATTTGGTCACATTGCTTGTCTAAATAATTTTTTGACCTTTCTACAGCGTGTGGCCGAGCTGGTTCAGTGTTTGCAGAACCAAATGAATCTCTTGGCAGTGGACACTCAGACTGACTTTGAGGGTCTTGCACAGGCAACATCTGCCCAGATTGTTCCACTAGAAACGCTACAGAGCTCCATACAGAGGTGAGAGGACATTCCCAACATATACCTTCAAGTCTCCTGTAACAAAACCCTAATAAATCACATCTTCATTGTAGTAAATGCACTGTGGCTGAGGAGCACACTGTGTCTGTCCGTGCTCGGCTGGGTTCCTCCGTGGATGAAGTGATAACAGAGATGAATGGGGTGACGGAAGAGGGAGAGAGGGCACTGGAGGAGTGTGCTGGTTACTGCAGACACCTGCAGACATCACTGGACTCGTTGGCTGAGTCAGGACTCAAGTGGTGTCATGAAGCCAGAGGCTCAACTGAGAATAAAGCCCAGGAACAGCTCAAACTCATCAGGGAGACGGACACAACTGTACAAGACCTTTTACAGGTTAGTTTGGGCCTGTCCCAATTATACCCACATCTGCAGTCTTTGCACTTGACCACTTGTCTTATTTGCATGGCATATTTCCTGTATTTGGCCAGAAGTGTTCAAGTGAGTATAAAGACCTCAAGTGTGTGTAGAACTTAATTTACCTGATGGGATGCACCTAGGGGCCATTTATTTATTTATTTTTTGCTTTGGGGAAACAATACAGACATTTTGTTCTTTCTTTTTTTTATTAGTTTTTAAAGTAGAACTTTTTGATTTGAGCGGCAAGTTTTTAGAACACCATGTCGTGCACAAGACACTGCAAGCAAAAGTCGAAAGCATAACGGTCAAAGATGTTTGTCTTGTGCATGTTTATATAGAAAGGCAATGGAAAAATAGCGCAGTGGAATGGGAAATTATGCAATGTCTAATTAATTTAAAGGGTTAGTTCACCCAAAAATTAAAATTAGGCTGTTTTACTCTCCCCCGAGGCATCCTAGGTGTATATGACTTTCTTCTTCCAGACGAATCCAGTCGGGGTTATATTAAAAATTGTCTTTGACTTTCAAGTTTCATGGCACTCAGCGGGTGTTGCATGCATCAGTCCAAAAGCACTTAATTAAAATGCGCCCATCCATAAAAAAAAAACAAAGGTCTCACACGGCTCCGGGGGGTGAACAAAGGCCTTCTGTAGAGAATCGATCCGTTTTTGTAAGAAGAATATCCATATTCAAAATGTAATCACTTTAATGTAGCTTGCGCTCACTGTTGTACACTGGAAACAGTTCCGGGCGGATGACGTATGGAGGTCGGCTTTGCGCATGCGGCACTCAGAAGTGATGAACGTGGAAGCGCAGGGGAGAGAACAAAACAACGGTCACTAATTAGAAGTACAAAACGAGGATTTGTAAAGAAGAATGTCGGAGGATTTCGATATAAGTCAAGAGAAGACTGGTTTTCCTTTGCTAAAGTAAGGAAACTTGCTTCCTTGGCTCCTGTTAACAAACGTTGGTTTTCAAGAGACTACCAGCGCATGCGCAACGCTGACCTCATACATAATCTGCCCGGAGCTGCTTCCGTGTACAACAGTGAGCGCAAGCTACACTAAAGTGATTATTATGTTTTGAATATGGATATTTTTCTGACAAAAATGCATCGATTCACTACAGAAGGCCTTTGTTCACCCCCCGGAGCTGTGTGAGAAAATGTTTTTATGGATGGGCGCATTTTAATTAAGTGCTTTTGGACTGATGCATGCAACACCCGCTGAGTGCCTTGAAACTTGACAGATCAAAGACAATTTTTAATATAATTCCGATTGGATTCGTCTGAAAGAAGAAAGTCATATACACCTAGGATGACTTGAGGGTGAGTAATTTATGGGCTAATTTTCATTTTTGGGTGAACTAACCCTTTAACCTACGCTTAAGTTTTTCTCAGCATCTTTCAATTTTGGGACCTGTGAGTTCCAGTATTTGATGGAATATGCTTACTCAATGGTGTGCATTTAGTGTGTGTTATTGGGACAGGACCTTTTGAGTCTGAACCTCTTGAATGGAGAGAGTTAAATAAGAATGTATGACGCAAGGACCTATTTTTTGCCTGTGCTAATTTTTTATTTTACTCGTGTGCATGCAGTCTGTAGAAGAAAAGGGCGAGAAAGCCATTAAGGACTGTGAAGGCCGTTTGAGTCACATGCAGCAGGAAGTAGACGGAATCCTGCGTCGTGTGGAATTGCAGACCGACAAAGATTATGCAGCCTTGCAAGAACACAAAGAGATCCTTTTCTCCATCAACACTCAAGCACTGGATACAGTACACCACTTCATCAGCTCAGAGCTGCGGCAAGATTTACCTACAGGTGTGAGAGAAGCTATGTGGGGAAATATTCAAAATATGGCATTATGAATATAGACGTGGCTCAAATGCAAGTAATCTGTCCATGTGTACTGGGCACTGATGTGACATGTGAATCTTTGCAGGAACGACTCCTCAGCGTAAAGAGTATGTGTATCCACATGTGCTGAACAAGCCTAGGAGTCGAGAGGAGCTGGAAGATGAGTTCAGAGCTCAGCAGGAGCAGTTTCAGTGTGCACTGAGCCAGTGTGAGACTGTCATAGAGGCAAAAGAGGAGAAACCTCTCGACCAGGTATTACAATCATAAGTTTTGACCATCCAAATTCTAAATCTCGTCAGTAGAAACCGTTTTCTTTTCAAATTTATTAAGACTTTTATTTGAAGATGTAGTAGATGCTTTTGTTTGGACTGGTGTAACTTCGATTCTGTTTTTAGGACTCTCTGGAGGATGAAGGCAGTGTTTCTAGTGATGGAAACATCACTGAGCAGTCATGCTTTGATGAGAACCTGATGTGTTATGAAAATGGAAGGGTTCCGTTTTTCAAGGTGAGACATTTTGGACCCGTTCATTGTCATGCATATGCTTAAGGTGTGGTCACATTAGCGAAATTTTGTGGGCAAAAAAGATCCATTGCATATTTTCAGTAGTGTAGTAATGTGTTAAACACACCTCACACAGATGTCACTTGAACCAAGCAGCTTTCTGTTGGTCAATGTGAAAAACACTAAACCCGCTGCAAATTTTTTTGTGGGAAAATCTTTCGCCCTGAAGCAAAATTTCCAATCGCATGAATTCCTATATTGATATGACTTGTTTTTGTCTGAAAATACGCTGTACAATGGTAGACCTAGCCACACGTTCATAGTGTTGGCCACAAAAAATAAATTGGTTGTAGAGGTAGCATTTGACTATATATTTTGTCTAACCAGAAGAAAAGCAAGAAGGAAAATGGCAATAAATCACTGAACCATTCAAAGATGGAGAACGAGAGCATGTGTACGCCACCACGTTCTAAACTACCCCTCAGGTGTCAGAATTAACTAATTATGTTTGTTTTTTTTACTCTCTCCTTGTATGTCTTAAAGAGCATTGTTTTAACCATCTGTGTATGTCTTTTTAAATGTATGTCTATGTTTTTAACTTTCATATATCTGTTTCTTCACAGTCACAGTTTAGTAATAAATGTTGTAACTTTAGAGTGATTTCTTACTGTTATCTTTTCTGTTAGTTTCACTAGAGTTGAGAGCTTTTTTTGTTGTTGAACATTTGTATGTTTAATTAAAAATATTTTTTATTGGTTCAAATATGGAGTGGATCATTTTCTTTTAGCTTTTATAGTATTGTTGGGTATTGAAATGTTTGTATAAAGTTTATTTCTATTACATTTAGTTTGTTGACTGTAACATTGGTGCTCTTTGTAGCTGAATGTTTTCCTGAATTTTTTAGAGACAAGTTTCTTATTACAAGAAAAAATATTTTTGGGGTTGCTGCATTTAATAAAGGAATTAAAATGTAAGAGTGGTTGTAACCTTATTTAGGCAAACTTTACATATTGAGTAAGATAAAGGTATCATCCAAAGTTTTGAAAATCGTTAAAACATTAAATCCTATTGGTTATTTTAAATGTTTTTTTTCTTCACATCTACAATTTAAGGGTTGGTTATTCTTGTCACTCAATTTGTGCAGAAATGAGCTTTTCATATTTGTATTTACTTGCACTAAAACAGGCCTATCTGAGCTTCTCTGTAAATGTGTATTTTGTTTCTCCGAATACGTTTATATGGCACTTTCTACCTTTTCGATCTTGACAATAATTTCCACCGTAATAGTGACTGGTAGTCTATAATAATAACCATTGATTTGAAAATACAAAGAATAGTTATTTTTAAACCCTTAATTTTAATCTAAATTAGATACAATAAAAAATAACATGCTAAGTGTTCATTTCTGAAGTCCAATCAGAACCGAGGTATGTACCACGTGTTTAGATGCCACAGTCTCGTCCAATCAGAACCACTATGTATCAAGTGGTTTCGTTCCACGTCTGCGAAGGGAAGCCAAGCCAGATCAAACAGCAGAGAATCTGAAATCTCTGCTGTTAACAAACCCATTATTAAAAATGTGAATATGCAGTCGGATGATTTGACCCTGGAATGGATTTAGAGGAGGCTTACCAGGTGGTTGGAGAATTCGGTAGACACCAGAAGCGGATGGTCACCATCCTGGTTCTCCTACAGGTAACTGATGATAGACGCAAATCCATAAACACCGGACAGACATGTGTTTGTGGTGTACATTCCTTTTATATTTCTGATCACACAAGCCAGTAATCATGCAAAATGTATATTTGATCAAACCTTTGAAACCATGCCACGTTTGCATCTTATCCCCAGGCAATGGGATGTCTTTGCTTTAATTTGACCTAGTTTCAGTGAATCATTTACGTTTAAATGTATTTACTTATTATAAATAGTTTTGGATTTCCATGTTAAGACCCTGGAATCTGATGAAGTCTCGTCCAGGAATGGCATTACTTTGTTGGCTCTAAAAACTGGACATGTTTGTGCATCAAGTAATATTTTGGATTATTTTTCAGAGGTGCATCTCCTGCTCGGGCACGTCGCCGGTACAGTCAGACACAGAACAGCTTGTTCCGCCGAAGCAGAGACGTGAGTTTCTGTGCCGCTTAGTTTACTAGAGGGGAAGGCAGTAAACACAGACGGGCGTTTTTTATTTAGATACTCAGCAGGATGATAAGCACGTAGGTAACAGGTAGTATCAGGGAAAGCAGGGGTGAACTGGCATAGGTTAATGAGTAATCATGAAAGAGGAAACTGGGCAGATGATGTGATTTTTGTGGAGATGTAGAAAGAGGCGGGATACAGTTAACATTATAAAAGTAGTAGTCTGGGTTTTTTTTGTAAATTGTCCTGTTCTACCACATTAGTAGGATATAGTAATAAGGTTTCTTTCAAAGATGCACATTTATATTTCTGTTTTTCTCAATTTTAATATATTTGAAATAACTTAAATGAGTTATAGCTATAATGTAATGTCATAGTTGTAATTGAAAATAAACAGAAAATGACATGAAACGAACATTCTAGGGGTCATCTCTACCATATAACAGTTTTATTTTGCACTGATTTGAGATCAGTTTGGATATTGTTCGTTTACTGGTAGTAAACTGGGCCTAGATCATTGAAAGTAACCTGAAATATTTGTCTTGTTTTTACAGATTTACATGGCATGTCAGTCCATGCTCATAATTTTAGTGGGTGCTGTGCCTGAATATCACATAGAACCTGTTACTGGAAGTCCGGATGATGATATAACACAAAGTGTGAAATTCACAGAGGATGTTAGCTCAATCGTGACCGAGGTAAGAGCCTGTCATCAATTCAGCACGTTAAACAAATTTGTCTTAAACTTTGCTCTTCTTTTCAAATACAAATCTAACTTATACTTCACATCAAATTAGGAAGAAAAGTCTTTTAATCTTAATATTTGGTCAGGACAGCAGGTATATGCATCCATATTTGAACAGTTTGATATTCCTTCTTCTGGTCTTTTCTTGTAGTGGTACCTGATTAAGCATCAAGCCTACAAAGTGAACTTGGCTGGGTCCCTGTTCTTTGCAGGTGTGCTGATCGGAAATGTCCTGTTTGGACCACTCTCTGATAAGATCGGCAGGAAGCCGGTTTTCCTCACTGGTAGGATGGAGCTGAACTGGTTTCTGTTCTTTGTAATAATCTATAATATACAGTTTCACATTATTACAGTGCTTGCAAGGCATCAAGCATTATGCTTAGGGCTGTACTAAACCTAGAACCCTAATTTTGCATGTATGTGTATTTATATATACATAATAAATATATATGTACACACACATATACTATGTAAACAAAAACTTTTATTTTGGATTTGATTGATCGTTACCCAGCACTACTTAAAAATTAAAATGACTTGAATTTACGTAATATAGGATTAAAATTGGAAAATGTTTCAATTGATAGAATGTTTCATAATGAGGGATTACATCATTCTATTTGCGTACTGAATTGTGATTGGTCTTTTCTTTTTTGCATCTGTTTAATCATCTGTAACTGCTTTACTTTGCAAAGATGTCATGTGCTGATTTTCGTACACAACCAACTAAAAACCAAAAGCAAAGAAACAAACATAAGGCCTAAACGTTCCTAAAACAACAGTTTAACATGTTGTTAAAGTGACCTCTATTAAAACTGTTCTCTCTCAGGTCTGTTTTTTGAGGTCTTGTTTGGGTATGGAACAGCGTTAGCACCCAGTTATGAGATATTTGCTGTGTCTCGGCTGCTGGTGGGGATGATGAATGGAGGAATGGCATTGGTCTGCTTTGTTCTCACTCAGGAATATGTGGGAAAGTGCTACTGGGCTATGACAGGTGCACATGAATTAATATTTAAATCCGTTTTGTAGGTTACTTTCGCTGTAGACATATAAATCTAATACGATTGTTTGTGTTCCAGGGACCTTGACTAATATGACCTTTGCAGTGGGTATCACTCTGTTTGCCGCATTGGGTTATTATGTTCGGCCATGGCGGAACCTAGCAACTGTAGCCAACTGTCCTGGACTTTTGCTCTTCCTGTTCTGTGTGTAAGTGAGCGGTGCGGTCAGCTAGCTACCTCCTGTTAAACTATAGCACTGTGACTTCATTAAAAGCCACCAGGAAGATACTGGCCCAGTTTATTTGTTTACAGTGAAAGGGTGCTTTGTAAAGCTGCACTTGGTGTTGCTTTTAGGACACTTTAAGCATTGAGCAAAAATATAAAAAAAATGTTTTGTATTCTGGTAAAGGAAGTAATGTAGTTAAATTCCATGGTAATTCCATGTCAATAAATAGGGGCAAAAGAGCAAAAAAAAAAATCGCTCAACCTCCAGGAAAAATATTGAGCCTGTATCATAATTAAAATACTCCTTTAAATAAATAATTAAAATAAAAAAATTCCCCCGTCAAAAAGTTCCAGTCATATTGTAAAATGTCATAATGCCTCTTGAACGTGAAAAATGAGAATATGTCTGATAATATGTCTATGGCAGGACTTTGCCAGAGTCTCCACGCTGGCTTTATTCTCGGGGTCACACGGAGAAGGCTGAGGACATCCTGCAGGATTTTGCTGTGAGGAATGGGAAAGGCAGAATTCCAGTGAAGCTCCGGCGGACCGTCAGCACCAGCACTTCAGATGCAGCCAGTCCTGGGGTTTTCCAGCTGGTCACACATCCCATACTGCGCTGGAGGACTGTGGTGCTCATGTACGTGTGGTAGGTATATTTATTTTCCAAAGCTATATCTTCATTTCACGCTTACAGCATGATGGCAAAGGTTTGTGCATTTTAATATACTCATTCTGTGTGTGTGTGTGTGTGTGTGTGTTGCAGGTATGCGTGTAGCCTTGTGTATTACGGGTTGACCCTCAGTGCCAGTGAAGATAAAGGTAATCGTTACCTTAGCGGTTTGCATGTATGGCCTGGTGGACTCCCTGCGTATCCGCTCTGCATGTACTTCACTTAAACAAAACAGTAGGTCAAGACGACGATCACATCACACGCTTGCAGTACACTCTTATCACATTATTAGCTCCTGGGTGTTGTTATTGTTTTTGTCTTTTTGGGCAGGCCGGAGGAAGTCGATGTCCAATTTTCTTGCAATTGCAGGCATATCCTGTCTGCTCACAAGGTTTGTTCCCTGTCTAGGTGATAATATTCAAAAATAAAATTGGGTTTTGAGCGCTTGGTTTGACTTTTTGGGAGCTAGCAAGAATTTATTTTCAGAAATGCTCTACAGACATTGGGGACCACAAAACAATTGGTCAAAAATGAATTAATTAACATTATTCTTATGTCTTATGCTGCATTTATTTGATCAAAAATACAGTAAAAACAGTGATATTGTAAAAATATTATTACAATTTAAAAGAACAATTTTTTTATATTATGTTGTAAAATGTAATTTATTCCTGTGAATGCAAAGTTTAATTTTCAGCAGCCATTACTCCAGTCTTCAGTGTCACATGATCACGCGAAATATCTAATATGCTAATTGGGATCAATAATTCATATTCAATCTACCAAACTATTATTTAAGAATGAATATTGTAATATTATATTGGGGAAACCATGGCAAATTTATTTAAAATAGAAATCTTTTATAACAAGTTAAATGTTTTACTGTCACTTTTGATCCGTTTAATTTGTCATTGCTGAATAAAAATATAAATTTTCTTCTTTTTTTATTTTAAATCTTACATACCCCAGACTTAGAATGGTAGTGTATAAAGGTTTCCACAAAAAATATTAAGTAGCTTTTATCAACATTTATAAACAAAAAAAAAAAACTAATTTCAAACATTTGACCATAGTGCATATATTGCTCTGTAAGAGTAACCTCCGGGCAGCTTATATTTGGGTTGTGTATAAAGACCTGTTGTTTGCTGGGGTGCCTCAGGGTAGCTTATTAAAGGCAGGCAACACGGGAGTACGCATGAAGTCGAGTGGGAAAACTGATGGTCAGTGCTGCATTTAATATTGTGTATGTGTATACATCAGAGCTCTACCCAACTGTGATCAGGTACAGTCAACGCTTTCGCTGCATGTGTGATATGACACATCTTTTGTGGTTTAGCTCTTTTGCATTTGTCATTTTCAGTAAAAATGTGTATTAAAATGTGTTAAATTGTATGTCCTTACAGAATAGAATTCTGTGTTTGAACTAACAGCACCCTATAGTTTAATCTATTATGTAATCAGTGTACAATCTGAAACTCCCTCACTGTATGTGCTGGGTTAATTCTAATGTAAGTGTGTTTGTGTGTGTTAGGAATGCAGGGTTAGGTGTGTGTTCCATGTCCTGTAGAGTTGGGGGAATTCTGGCACCGTTCGTGCCAAGTATGGTAAGCAGCTATGCTGTCTGATTTGAGAAATGCCATGTTTTTCCCCTAAATAATATTTTCTTGTGTGATTCATTATTAATGTATTCATATATATTATTATTATATAGATTTATGTACTGATTTATTGGTAATTGTCCAGAAATCATTGCACACCTCCATGCCATTTATGGTGTTCTGTTTGAGTGGGATTTCCGCGGCCTGCCTGGGGCTCCTTCTGCCTGAGACACTTAATAAACCTGCTGCTGAGACACTTGATGAACTGTCCAGCCCCACCTACCAGCGAATCTTAGAGCCGCAGGTAAACATGAGCATGACAGAATTGTAATTTCACAAGATTATTAAACAGGTTGAAGTAACTTAATGTCGAGTTGCAATAACTTCCTAGAAAATTAATTTGGTGGATGGAGCACGGCATTCTGCAGCAAATTTTTTGTATATACAGTGGTGTGAAAAAAATGTTGGCCCCCTTCCTGATTTCTTTGCATGTTTGTCACACTTTAATGTTTCAGATCATCAAACAAATGTAAATATTAGTAAAAGATTACAAGTGAACACAACATGCAGTTTTTAAATGAAGTTTTTATTATTAAGGGAAAACAAAATCCAAAACTACAGGGCCCTGGATTTGTGTGAAAAAGTGTTTGGCCCCTAAACCTAATAACTGGTTGGGACACCATTAGCAGCAACAGCTGCAATCAAGCGTTTGCGAAAACTTGCAATGAGTCTGTTACAGCGCAGTGGAAGAATTTTGGTCCACTCATCTATGCAGAATTGTTGTAATTCAGCCACATTGGAGGGTTTTCGAGCATGAACCGCCTTTTTTAAGGTCATGCCACAGCATCTCATTAGGATTCAGGTCAGGACTTTGACTAGTCCACTCCAAAGTCTTCATTTTGTTTTCTTCAGCCATTCAGAGGTGGACATAATGGTGTGTTTGGGATCATTGTCCTGCAACATAACCCAAGTGCGCTTGAGCTTGAAGTCACAAACTGACAGCCGGACATTCTCCTTCAGGATTTTTGGTAAACAGCAGAATTCATGGTTCCATTTATCACACAGCTTCCAGGTCCTGAAGCAGCAAAACAACCCCATACCATCACACTACCACCACCACCATATTTTACTGTTAGTATGATGCTCTTTTTCTGAAATGCAGTGTTACTTATACGCCAGACGTAATGGGACACACACACACAAAATTTCAACTTTTGTCTCGTCAGTCAACAGAGTATTTTCCAAAAGGTCTTGGGGATCAACAATGTTTTCTGGCAAAACTGAGACGAGACTTTATGTTCTTTTTGCTCAGCAGCGATTTTCGTCTTGGAACTCTGCCATGCAGACCAATTTTGCCCAGTCTCTTTCTTATGGTGGAGTCATGAACACTGACCTTACCTGAGGCAAGTGAGGCCTGCAGTTCTTTGGATGTTGTTGTGGGGTCTTTTGTGACCTCTTGGATGAGTCGTCGCTGTGCTCTTGTGGTAATTTTGGTCGGCCGGCCACTCCGGGGAAGGTTCTCCACTGTTCCATGTTTTTGCATTTGTGAATAATGGCTCTCACTGTAATTCGCTGGAGTCCCAAAGCTTTAGAAAATGCTTTATAACCTTTTCCAGACTGATAAATCTCAATTACTTTCATTCTCATTTGTTTCTGAATTTCTCTGGATCTCGGCATGATGTCTAGCTTTAGAGGATCTTTTGGTCTACTTCACTTTGTCAGGAGGTCCTATTTAAGAGATTTCTTGATTGCGAACAGGTGTGGCAGTAATCGGGCCTGGGTGTGGCGAGAGAAATTGAACTCTTGATAGGGAAATTAAGAAAACCTTCATTTTAAAAACTGCATGTTGTGTTTACTAGTGTTATCTTTGACTAATATTTAAATATGTTTGATGATCTGAAACATTAAAGTGACAAACATGCAAAAAAAATAAGAAATCAGGAAGGGGGCCAACACTTTTTCACACCACTAAGTCATGTCTTCTGATATAAACAAATCTTCTTAAATTGACATTTATGATAGTATGGTGCGCATGCATCATTTTCAATGTTGTGTGATTATTAATGGTAGATGTGAATAAACAGTCAAGGATTACAAAATAAGCGATTAATACTCTGCGAGTTTGTTTTATTAATCTCTGTAGAAGATTCCTATGAGACCTTTTCAGTATAATATTGTTGTGTGTTTATAGGTTTCGCCTTTTGGAGGCGGAAAAGCATTTTTAATTGACTACAGGGGAACAATATAGGTGACTGAGGACCAATAACATTCAAAGGCGCAAAAGCAACAGTATATTGGAATTCCACCTTGATACTCAAATCACGAGAAGAGTAAACAGGGGGCAATTCCAGACGAACAATCTGTCTGACTTCAAGGATCATAAAACAGATTGAACTGGCAGGACTATTTGTAAAAGAATGGAACAAGGGACCAGATCTCCTGTATTCGTAAGCCACTCGGTTCACTGATAATGTATACGAATGGTAGTGGGAATCAAGGAAGGAACTAATTTCATGTGGTGACTGCCATTTATGACAAATGTATTGCTATGTTGTTTTAATGTTTTTTTTTTTTTTTTTGTTTCTGTGAGCTTGAATTACATTCATCAGGTGTGTCTTAGACATCAATTAATACATCAATAAGGCGGAAAAAATTCAGTGATGCTGAAGCTTGTTTTGTAGTTGTTTTAAAGAATTAGAGCACTAAAAAATTGTACAATGATTTCAACACTCATTTACTGACAACTATGTATTTAGTTAAGGTCATTTCTCATAGAATGACTGGCGTATATTTATTCTCTGCACACATCGAGTAGATTTTTTGATTTTTTAAGACACCTTATAAACATTAGGTAATTGGGACACTATACAGTATGGGAAAATTGTCTCATAATCTTAGCAGTGGAAATAAGATAGATTGGCGGATTCATACTTGTATTTATGGCATGGTTTTTGCTGGTGGTCACTGAAAAAAAATAAACAGGCTGTTGGTTGGACAACGTGAGGTGTGCCTAATCGCGAATTAAATTTTGGGGTGAACTATTGTTTAGAGACTTTTTATTCCAGTTTTTTTTTTTTTCCGAAGCGAGAAGTGAAGTGTTAAACATACATGTGTATATTTATGTACATGCTAAACATGCATTTGTTTTTATTTTAAGAGTTAAGAGTTAAAATTAGCTTTTAAATAAATTCCTAGGTATACTGTGCATTATTGTACAAACCCGATTCCAAAAAAAGTTGGGACGCTGTACAAATTGTGAATATAAACAGAATGCAATGATGTGGAAGTTGCAAATTTCAATATTTTATTCAGAATACAACATAGATGATGTAAATATCAAAATGTTTAAACTGAGAAAATGTATAATTTTAATGGGAAAAATAAGTTGATTTTAAATTTCATGGCATCAACACATCTCAAAAAAGTTTGGACAAAGCCATGTTTACCACTGTGTGGCATCCACTCTTCTTTTTATAACAGTCTGCAAACGTCTGGGGACTGAGGAGACAAGTTGCTCAAGTTTAGGAATAAGAATGTTGTCCCATTCTTGTCTAATACAGCCTTCTAGTTGCTCAACTGTCTTAGGTATTCTTTATCGCATCTTCCTCTTTATGATGCACCAAATATTTTCTATGGGTGAAAGATCTAGACTGCAAGCTGGCTATTTCAGTACCCGGATCCTTCTACGCAGCCATGATGTTGTAATTGATGCAGTATGTGTTCTGGCATTGTCATGTTGGAAAATGCTAGGTCTTCCCTGAAAGAGATGACGTCTGGTTGGGAGCATATGTTGTTCTAGAACTTTGATATACCTTTCAGCATTGATGGTGCTTGTCCAGATGTGTAAGCTGCCCATGCCAAACACACTCATGCAACCCCATACCATCAAAGATGCAGGCTTCTGAACTGAGCGCTAATAACAACTTGGGTTGTCCTTATCCTCTTTAGTCCGAATGACATGGCGTCCCAGTATTCCAAAAAGAACCTCAAATTTTCATTCGTCTGACCACAGAACAGTTTTCAACTTTGCCACAGTCCATTTTAAATGAAAAACGCCCGAGAAAACGCCTGCGCTTCTGGATCAAGTTTAGATATGGCTTCTTTTTTGACCTATAGAGTTTAGCCGGCAACGGCGAATGGCACGGGGGATTGTGTTCACCGACAATGTTTTCTGGAAGTATTCCTGAAGCCCATGTTGTGATTTCCATTACAGTAGCATTCCTGTATGTGATGCAGTGCCGTCTAAGGGCCCGAAGATCACGGGCATCCAGTATGGTTTTCCGGCCTTGACCCTTACGCACAGAGATTGTTCCAGATTCTCTGAATTTTTGGATGATATTATGCAGTGTAGATGATGATAACTTCAAACTCTTTGCAATTTTTCTCTGAGAAACTCCTTTCTGATATTGCTCCACTATTTTTCGCCGCAGCATTGGGGGAATTGGTGATTCTCTGCCCATCTTGACTTCTGAGAGACACTGCCACTCTGAGAGGCTCTTTTTATACCCAATCATGTTGCCAATTGACCTAATAAGTTGCAAATTGGTCCTCCAGCTGTTCCTTATATGTACATTTAACTTTTCCGGCCTCTTATTGCTACCTGTCCCAACTTTTTTGGAATGTGTAGCTCTCGTGAAATCCAAAATGAGCAAATATTTGGAATGACATTTCAAAATGTCTCACTTTTTATTTGATATGTTTTCTATATTCTATTGTGAATAAAATATTAGTTTATGAGATTTGTAAATTATTCTATTCCTTTTTTACTCACAATTTGTAAAGTGTCCCAACTTTTTTGGAATTGGGTTTGTACATGTCCGTCTGTCACCAGTAGATGACACTGTGTTGAAGGCCACCTCCCATGAACTGAGGTCACCTTTGAACTGTTCCAGTCCTAGTGGTGATGTCAGCGTTGACGCAGGTGAGCAGTGCTCAGGTAAACCACAGGATTCAGGAGCTGTGAGTTTCAAAGAAGCCGACACAAAACGTTCAACCACAAACCAGTTTTTTGTTTTGTTTTCCGTCACTCTTTCCTTGCTGTAGTCGCAGTCTGTGGCTCTGCTTGTAGCTGACAGAACAGGTTGAGAGAGAGCAGGCATTAACTATAATAACTGTTTTTCATTCTGTAAGTCTTCATCCAAGGTCTGGCGGGCGTTGTATCACCCTGCACAAAGAGATAAACCGCAGGTACAGAAGGTGTGGTCTCTTGAGTGCATCATCTACCCTGTGTTCAACTTGTAATAAAAAACAGATTAATTTGTCTGTAATTATGAACACCCCCCCGGAACGCGATTTCGACCCAGGGGACCACCAACTCCCCTGCCCCTCCGGGGGTCTGTGCATGCCACTGCATCACATTGATACACATGATAGTAGAATGTGTTGTAATTGCACTTTCATGTTGAAAATCCTGTTCAATCCTAGTTTAATCATTAGAAAAAGCTGCTTGCTTGACTGCTTTTTTATTCAGTCGACGAGCACACAAAGCTGTGGGATGGATCGGCTTCATATATAAGAATTCTTATGAGCAAACGGAATGCTGTTTCCAGAAGACTGTGTTTCCCCAAATCAATGTGGAAAGTATAAACATCTCTTAACTTTTTATGTAATGGAAGCCTATAAGCCTGGAGCGATGACACTTTCCTGCTTTCAGCTCATCATCACATTCAGAAAGCGCACCAGCCGTCACACGCCTGTACAGAAAAGTAGCTCAGGTTCAATATCAGGTCACTATCATTGTTCGTATGTGGGTGTGGGAAGAGAGTGTTCAAGAAGTGAGCCATCAACACAGGTATGAAGCCTGAGGAGGAAGCCAGATTTCTGGAAAATCAGAACAATATGACCTGAGACTGAACTCACAAGATAATTGCTGCAGGCCATACTGTACCGGTTCTGTCTGTGTAAGCAAAAGAACCTGTGAATATAATGTCTTCAGAATAAAAGATGAAAATAACAGGAATAAACATCTGGTACTATGCTTACTAATCTAAACTCTTTGAAATGTTTGTGTTTTGTTTTAATATAAATATATAAATGACAAAAAAAACTAAAAATATATTTTTAAATGTGTACATTTTAAAATACTTTTCTATCTATCTATATGCCTCTGTCTGTCTCTTTATCTATCTGTCTATCTATCTAGGATAAAGCAAACAGAAATAAACATCTGGTAATGTGCTTACTTATTCAAACTCTGAAATGTTTTTATTTTATTTTTAATAGATACAATCAAATATTTCCTTTTATTATGCTATTTTACATATGTACATGTATTTCAAGACAAAATAACAATATACATAGTTAATATATAAATTAGGCTATGTAAATATAAAAGTATATTGAAAAGTTGCAACATCAAAAACCTCAGGATGTACTTCAAGTAAATTATTAAAATAATTTCGAGATCAGAGATTTCCAACCTTGATCCTGGAGGACCATCTGTAACCCTAATTAACACCTGAACCTGGTAATCAAGGCCACTAGAACCTTCCAGGCAGGTGTGCTGGAGAAAGTTGGATCAAAACTCCACAAGAAAGTGCCCCTCCAAGAGGACTGGACACGTCTATATTTAGATGGGATTTAACGACAAAAAAGGTTGGAACCCTGATCTGTGCCTTTTTTTTTTTTTCTTTTTTTAGATGATCAAAGATGATCCCCCCCCCTGTAGTTTTTAGTGTAAAGATACTATGCAAAACACGTGAACACAGTAATGCTGCAGTTGCCAAGCTAGTGGAAGGACATTTGAAAAGATTCTTTTATAAATTGTGACAGATCACTAGTAACCATCAAGTCCGATGGACAGATTGGGAATTGAGATGACACGTAGTATATAATACAATTCGATTTTAGCTCTAAAAAGTGCATTTACCCCTGAAACTCCACCAAGTCCTCCCTGAAGATTTTGTCAGCACTCAGTCGAGCTGAAACTATTCATTCATAAGCATTTTTCTTCGTGAATCAAAAGCTGATGCAGATGTTGTGACAGTAGGTGTAGAATTTTATTGCGCTGATTCTTCTTTATTAAAGCATCAATCACTGGTTTTGAAGCCTGAAAACCCACCAAATTCTGTATAGTGTTGATTCTTGAGGAATGACTTTAGAAAAATGCAAGCACGGCCGTTTGCTAGTGATTCACCCAAAGGGGCGTTGGGGAGATTTCGGTATACTCAACTTCAGTCAACAGGTCTACAGCAAGGCCGGTTCACGGTCATATTGTCATCATGAATGATGTTCACCTTAAGGAACAGTTACAGTAAGGCCATGACAGGTGCACTGAGCGTGAAGAGGGATATGTGCCAAAGCACACAGGAAATAATGTGAACTACTGCCTGTATATTTGAAGTTGCAGTAGCGTAGAAGCATTGTACGAGGTGATATCCTTCATTCGGGGGATTTGTCACCAGACAACGTGGGTACCATGATAATGGGTGCTTAGGAGTGGTTCAGAGTCACATGCATGTTCATGGGACAGTCCTGCCTTCGGTTTTTTCTAGCGTTACTTTTTTTCCCGCGCAATGGCAGATTTCGTTGAGGCAAGCTCGTCCTCTCTTGGACTCGATCAAGGCGTGTCTGAGGCCGGACGTCACTGAAGCAGTCTCGGTAATCCGGCCTCAATATCTCTTCTTTGTTCGTCCGCGCGTCAGTCTATGTACGAATTATCCCGTATCCATCGACGCCGCCCCTCCGCCTGCAGGTGTGCTTTATGAAGATTAAATATATTTATATGAATATTTAATAAAAAATAAAGAAAAGCATGTATTTCACAATATACATTTAAAATATTATGGACCAAGCTTATGAATTATTAAATAATTTATGGAAAATATATAACCTCAAATAAAAGTTGATTTATAAATGTATTTTATATTATCTATATGATTTATAAATGTTATTTTTATAAACACATAGAGTAGCCTATCTATCTATCATTATCTCTCTAAGCATATCTGTCTGTTGTCGCATGTTGTCTGTCTGTTGTCTATATCTATTTACTGTTGTAATTTATTTTTGTATAACAGGCATACATTAGTATCTATAGGCCTAGTCTTTGTAAATGTATTTTATAAATACATACAGTATTGTCTATCTTTATTATTGATTTTTAAATGTATATTTTATAAATACAGTATATTGATTTATAAATGTTTAATGTTTTATAAATATGAAGTTTTAATCTATCTATATATCTGTCTGTCTGTCCTGTGTCTGTGTCTGTGTCTGTCTGTCTGTCTGTAGTCTTGTCTGTGTCTGTGTCCTGTGTCTGTCTGTCTGTCTGTCTGTCTGTATGTGTCTGTCTGTCTGTCTGTCTGTCGTCTATCTATTATCTATTATCTGTCGTCTGTCTGTCTGTCTATCTATCACTTGTCTGTCTGTCTATCTATCTATCTTGTCTGTCTGTCTGTCTGTCTATCAACTCTCTGTCTATCTGTCTGTCTGTCTATCAATCTGTCTGTCTGTCTATCTGTCTGTCTATCTGTCTGTTTGTCTGTGTATTGTCTGTCTGTCTGTCTATATGTGATGTCTGTCTGTTGTCTGTCTGTCTGTCTGTCTGTCTGTCTATCTATCTATCTATATATTAATCTATCTATCCGTCCGTAGTTCTGTCTGTCTGGTCTATCTATCTACCGTCGTTCGTCTGTCTGTCTGTTATTCATTATTATATCTATATATATATCTATCTATCTATCTATCTCTCTATCTATCTATCTGCTTGCCTGCCTGTCTGTCTGGCTGTTGTCTGTCTGTGTGGTTTTATAATTTATAAATGTATAATGCATCTGTCTGTCTGTCGTTTATTTATTTATAAAATAATACATACACTGAACGATTAAGGATGTGCCTTTGCCCTTGTTTTGTGAACTCTGACTACAGAAGAGTGGTGTGAGTACATGTGTGTGTGTGTGTGTGTTTGGGTCAGGAAGCATTTGTACTGTGGGATAATTACAGCGTAGACACCAGCTGCTGCTTCTGCATTCCAAAACAATGATATGCCACAGAGGGTCATGACACATCACACACAGCTTCCACCGTGACTGATCCTTTACAAACACTAAACATGTTACCTGTGGCTGATGACGTTCATGCTTGAATGGGTTTATTTAGCTCAAAGACCTTTCAGAATATTGATTTTGACATTTAACTCTTCACCAGTCCATATTTAGAGTAGGTTAGTTAGGATGGCTGATAGTAACTTTTGTAGTGTGTTTAAGTCATCGGCACTACACAAATCATGCTGTTTATCCCACTGGGAGTCAGATGATTGAAGGTGTGACATTATGTATACACACATACACAAAAAGTAATCCGGTTCAGAAGTTCAGCTGAACTATGATCCTGCCTCAAGGGCATGATGGAACAATAAAGTGGGAAATAGGATGATACCGTATATAGATTTCAAAGGAAATTTGATTGTTAGATCAAACAAGCTGAAAGGGAAAGAAAGACGACTGTTAGCATCGACTTCTTCAGCAGAGCAGAAACAAATTAAATTTTTTGTTTTACTAATTTATTTGACTTTGTACATACATTTGTATATATTGCCCTTTTTCACCTTTATTTTTATAAGATCAAAGTCAAAAGTCAAGATCACAATAGAGTCACAAGTTACTTGATTCCTTTAGGATTTCATGTCAATTACTTCCTGCATCTTTTTCCATCTGTTTCTTCTTAACTATAACCTTTCTTCATCCTACCTCTCTCACCACTCTCATCCTCTCAAATATATTGCAGCCTTGACACTGAAGCACACTGTATGTTCTCCATCTGGTATGTCTGTGTGCCCTTCGGCTGCTAGTCTTAAGGGTGTGTGTGTGTGTGTGTCAGTCCATGACAGATTATTTTGTCAGTTTTGTGTCCATACATGTGTGTAAGCTGCTTCCTCATTTGCTCAGTGACCTGAAAATCTTTCAAACCGTTTGTATTGAGAAGAGAGGCTGCATGTCTACTGCTGGTCGATTCAGGCACAGCTCTGCTTTATTAAAACACTACGGTCTTTTTCTTCACAGTCTAGAGTAGTTTCGTGTTAAACATCATAATGCTTGTTGAGACAAAATGAAACCTTTACTCAGTAGAAATTGCAGTAACACAGCCAGATATGTTTTATAAACCCCAATCAATGAAATATAGAAGCCTTTATTTAATCACGGGCTCATAAAAACACAGAATATGTATATATATATCTATCTATCTATCTATAATATATATATATATATATATATATATACATAAGTGAGTACGGAAAGTATTAGACCCCCCCCTTAAATTTTCACTCTTTGTTATTTTGCAGCCATTTGCTAAAATCATTTAAGGTATTTTTTTTCCCTCATTAATGTACAAACAGCACCCCATATCGACAGAAAAACACAGAATTTTTGACATTTTTACAGATTTATTAAAAAAAGAAAAACTGAAAAATCACATGGTCCTAAGTATTCAGACCCTTTGCTCAGTATTTAGTAGAAGCACACTTTTGATCTAACACAGCCATGAGTCTTTTTGGGAAAGATGCAAAAAGTTTTTCACACCTGAATTTGGGGATCCTCTGCCATTCCTCCTTGAAGATCCTCTCCAGTTCTGTCAGGTTGGAAGGTAAACGTTGGTGGACAGCCATTTTTAGGTCTCCAGAGATGCTCAATTGGGTTTAAGTCAGGGCTCTGAATGGGCCATTCAAGAACAGTCACAGAGTTGTTGTTGAAGCCACTCCTTCGTTATTTTAGCTGTGTGCTAGGGTCATTGTCTTGTTGGAAGGTAAACCTTCGGCCCAGTCTGAGGTCCTGAGCACTCTGGAGAAGGTTTTCGTCCAGGATATCCCTGTACTTGGCCGCATTCATCTTTCCCTCGATTGCAAGCAGTCGTCATGTCCCTGCAGCTGAAAAACACACCCACAGCATGATGCTGCCAGTGCCCAGGTTTTTCACACATACCGCTTAGAGTTAAGGCCAAAAAGTTATATCTTGGTCTCATCAGACCAGAGATTCTTATTTCTCACCATCTTGGAGTCCCTCAGGTGTTTTTTAGCAAACTCCATGCGCACTTTCATGTGTCTTGCACTGAGGAGAGGCATGCGTCGGGCCACTCTGCCATAAAGCCCCGACTGTGGAGGGCTGCAGTGATGGTTGACTCTCTACAACTTTCTCCCATCTCCCGACTGCAACTCTGGAGCTCAGCCACAGTGATCTTTGGGTTCTGCTTTACTTCTCTCACCAAGGCTCTTCTCCCCCGATAGCTCAGTTTGGCCCGGACGGCCATCTCTAGGAAGGGTTCTGGTCATCCCAAAAGTCTTCCATTTAAGGATTATGGAGGCAACTGTGCTCTTAGGAACCTTAAGTGCAGCAGACATTTTTTTGTAACCTTGGGCAGATCTGTGCCTTGCCACAATTCTGTCTCTGAGCTATTCAGGCAGTTCCTTTGACCTCATGATTCTCATTTGCTCGGACATGCACTGTGAGCTGTAAGGTCTAACATAGACAGGTGTGTGGCTTTCCTAATAAAAAAAAATCAGTATAATCAAACACAGCTGGAATCAAATGAAGGTGTAGAACCATCTAAAGGATGATCAGAAGAAATGGACAGAACCTGAGTTAAATATATGAGTGTCACAGCAAAGGTCTGAATACGTAGGACCATGTGATATGTCAGTTTTTCTTTTTTAATAAATCTGAAAAAACGTCAACAATTCTGTGTTTTTCTATCAATATGGGGTGCTGTGCGTACATTAATAAGGAAAAAAAATTAACTTAAATGATTTTACAAATGGCTGACATAGAACAAAGAGTGAAAAATTTTAAGGGGCGTATGAATACTTTACGACCCACTGTATATATATATATATATTATATATAAAATATATATATTAATTATATCCCCACAGTGGGGAAAAAAAGGATTAGTCAGCCACCAATTGCAAGTTCTCCCACTTAAAAAGATGTGAGAGGCCTGTAATTTTCATCATAGAGTTTCATCATTTCAACTATGAGAGACAAAATGAGAAACAAAATCCAGAAAATCACATGTAGGATTTTTAAAGAATTAATTGGAAAATTCCTTGGTAAAATAAGTATTTGGTCAATAACAAAATTTCATCTCCATACTTTGTTATATACCCTTTGTTGGAAATGACAGAGGTCAAACATTTTCTGTAAGTCTTCACAAGGTTTTCACAACTGTTGCTGGTATTTTGGCCCATTCTCCATGCGATCTGCCCTATAGAGCAGTATGTATTGGGCGCTGTCGCGGGCAAAACAGGTCTTTTCAATCCTCCCAAAGATTTTATAGGGGTCTGAGACTATGGAGACTGGTAGATAGGCCACTCCAGGACATTGAAATGCTTCTTACGAAGCCACTCCTTTGTTGCCCGGGTGGTGTGTTTGGGATCATTTTCATGCTGAAAGACCCAGCCACGTTTCGTCTTTAATGCCCTTGCTGATGGAAGGAGGTTCACTCAAAATCTCACGATACATGGCTTCATTCATTCTTTCGTTTACACGGATCGTCGTCCTGGTCCCTTTGCAGAAAAAAAGCCCCAAAGCATGATGTTTCCACCCCCATGCTTAACAGTAGGTATGGTGTTCTCTGGATGCAACTCAGCATTCTTTCTCCAAAAAGTTGAGTTTTTACCAAAAAGTTATACTTTGGTTTCATCTGACCATATGACATACTCCCAATCCTCTTCTGGATCATCCAAATGCTCTCTAACTTCAGACGGGCCTGGACATGTTCTGGCTTAAGCAGGGGGACACGTCTGGCACTGCAGGATTTGTGTCCCTGGCGGCGCAGTGTGTTACTGACGGTAGTTTTTGTTACTTTGGTCCCAGCTCTCTGCATGTCATTCACTAGGTCCCCCGTGTGGTTCTGGGATTTTTGCTCACAGTTCTTTTGATCATTTTGACCCCATGGGGTGAGATTTTGCGTGGAGCCCCAGATCGAGGGAGGTTATCAGTGGTCTGTTTTGTCTTCCATTTTCTAATAATTGCTCACACAGTTGATTTCTTCACACCAAGCTACTAACCTATTGCAGATTCAGTCTTCCCAACCCGGTGCAGGTCTAAAATTTTGTTTCTGGTGTCCTTTGACAACTCTTTGGTCTTGGCCATAGTGGAGTTTGAAGTGTGACTGTTTGAGGTTGTGGACAAATGTCTTTTATACTGATAACAAGTTCAAAAAGATGCCATTAATACAGGTAACCAGTAGAGGACAGAGGAGCCTCTTAAAGAAGAAATTACAGGTCTGTGAGAGCCAGAAATCATGCTTGTTTGTAGGTGACCAAATACTAATTTTACCGAGGAATTTACCAATTAATTCTTTAAAAATCCAATGTGATTTTCTGGATTTTTTTTCTCATTTGTCTCTCATAGTTGAGGTATACCTATGATTAAAATTACAGGCCTCTCTCATCTTTTAAGTGGTAGAACTTGCACAATTTGTGGCTGACTAAATACTTTTTTGCCACACTGTATATATATATATATATATATAGAAGTGAGTACACCCCTCACATTTTTGGAAATATTTTATTATATCTTTTCATGTGCCAACACTGAAGAAATTACACTTTGCTAAAATGTAAAGTAGTGACTGTACAGCTTGCATAACAGTGTAAATCTGCTGTCCCCTCAAAATAACACACAGCCATTAATGTCTAAACCGTTGCCACAAAAGTGAGTACACCCCTAAATAAAAATGTCCAAATTGGGCCCAAAGTGCCAATATTTTGTGTGTGGCCATCCATTATTTACAGAACTGCAGGACACCCTATGGGGCAGGGAGTCACCAGAGTCACAGTCCTCTTCCACTCCTCCATGACGACATCACGGAGCTGGTGGATGTTAGAGACCTTGCGCTGCTCCACCTTCAGTTTGAGGATGCCCCACAGATGCTCAATAGGGTTTAGGTCTGGAGACATGCTTGGCCAATCCATCACCTTTACACTCAGGTGTGTTTGGGGGTCGTTTCATTTGGAATACTGCCCTGCGGCCCTGTCTCCGAAGGGAGGGGATCATGCTCTGCTTTAGTATGTCACAGTACATGTTGGCATTTCATGGTTCCCTCAATGAACTGTAGATCCCCAGTGCCGGCATCACTCATGCAGCCCCAGACCATGACAATCCCACCACCATGCTTGACTGTAGGCAAAACACACTTGTCTTTGCACTCCTCACCTGGTTGCCGCCACACACGCTTGACACCATCTGAACCAAATAAGTTTATCTTGGTCTCATCAGAACACAGGACATGGTTCCAGTAATCCATGTCCTTAGTCTGCTTGTCTTCAGCAAACTGTTTGCGGGCTTTCTAGTGCATCATCTTTAGAAGAGGCGTCTTTGTTCTTGGCCATGTTGAACTTCCAGTGACCAGTATGAGAGAGTGAGAGTGATAACACCAAATTTAACACACCTGCTCCCCATTCACACCTGAGATCTTGTAACACTAATGAGTCACACGACACCGGGGAGAGAAAATGGCTAATTGGGCCCAATTTGGACATTTTCACTTAGGGGTGTACTCATTTTTGTGGCCAGCAGTTTAGACATTAATGGCTGTGTGTTGAGTTATTTTGAGAGGACAGCAAATTTACACTGTTATACAAGCTGTACACTCACTACTTTACATGGTAGCAAAGTGTAATTTCTTCAGTGTAGTCATAAAATATAATAAAATATTTACAAAAATGTGAGGGGTGTACTCACTTCTTTGAGATACTGTATATATGTAACTTACTGACCCCAAACACAATGTTCACACTCAACAATGTGCAAATAAAAACATCAAATCTCTTTATTGAACAGAGACATTTTAAACACTATATACCAGAGCTCCAAATGCACATTTCAGAATAGATACCATAAAACATAAAATTAACATGAGCACTACTTCACAAGACAAACATGAGCACGGTAACTACAAGTATTACAAGTATTAACACAACATGTATACACATATACTCCTAATTTGGAGAAAAAGTGCTGCTTGTTTTCTCCTTCCCTGTATTTAAACTGATCCCCCAGTTCACAGCGCAAAGATAATTTTTCACAGCTTACATTCATGATAAACACAAATAACTATGTATGCATTAGTCACCTATTTACATGGTTTAAAGCAATATGTAACTTCTGTAAGTACTAGAGTACAGAGCCGCAAGGACAGCACTTATAGATAACTAGTCACTTTAATAGTACAGTGGCCTAGAAATTAGAAAGTGGAGTAATATTATTTTTTATTTAGTGAGCTATTTCTATTTACTTGAGAAAAAATATAAATAGAGCTTATCTGTGTTCCTACTTCATTTCATAAAACAAAAACAGGTTTTGTTTATATATCACATACAAGGCTGAGATGAAAGAATAAATGAATTTAAATGCATTTATATTCTATTCTATTTTTTAGACGTGCACATGCACATCAAAATGGCTTGCTTATTCAAACCTAACAGGCTTTTACACAGGCTTAAGTAACTTTTTCATGCATTCTAGTGGATATTTATCCTTTTCACAAATTCACTTAAAACAAGATTTCAAGACTGCATTATCTAATGAATGAGTCAAGTTCATAATTTCATCCATTTCCAGATGTTTTGCTTTACATAAACATCAGAAAGGAAACTGCATGATTGTACATGATTCCCAAAAGCAATTTAATGTCTATGTGTTGGCGTTCTATGTTGTACAGTGTCTAAATTATTTTTTTATTTTGGTCTATATATGCGTGGACTCCCTCCGGTTTCTCTCAACTCCGTGGGTTCTGTAGTTAAAAAACACGTGCAGTCCATTGACCGGATGCACGATTGGCACTGTCTGCATCCTTGGATATGTTTCTGTTGCCAAAGTGCAATCCACTGTGGCGAGCAACTCCACTGCAAGAGTTTTCAGCACAATCAAAGCTAGCTCTCGACCGATGCACCTCCTCACACCGCCTCCGAAAGGGACGTAACTGAAGCGGTCGGTTTTGCTCTCGTTTCGATTTAGGCGGTCGGGGTTTTTGCCTCTCGTGTCGATCGAGCGTAGAGACCGGACGGGTCGGAAGCGGTATGGGTCTGATACCGCCGTTGGCTGCTGTTTCCTTCCTCATGTCGTTGTTCTTTTCACGGTTTTATGGCTGCACTCGTGAGGCTCCCCACGCCACTCCGTCAGTTGGTTATCTGTTAGACACCTTGGTTAATGTTGTATAAACTAGAAGTATTTCACCTAGAGCCAATTGCCTTCTAGACCTTTCTGAGACTTCAAAATATAAAAAGTAAATATAAAAATAAAATTTATCATCTACATTTTTTACACCATTTTTGGTTCAGAGCACAAAAAAAACCATTTTACAATCTTTTTTAATCCAGTGTTTCATCAGTGTAAAGTCTATTATTATATTATTATTATTTCTTCACATTATTTCATGATTTTTACATTTTTATAAGAATTTTAAAAAAAAAAAGTTATACATGTTATAGTGAAATAATGTTGTTCCTAAAAGTGTAAAAATTTGACTGAAAAAATTATTCCATTTTTTACATAAGTTTAGTGTTAGATGAACATTATTATTATTATTATGATTTTTTTTTTTTTTTACATTTTTTTTATAATTTTTTTAAGAACACATCTGATTTTAATTATTATTTATTATTTTTTGTTATTATTATCACACTATTAAATTTTTTAATGCAGAATAATATATATATATATATATATATATATATATAGAGTATATTATATATATATATATATATATATTTATATATTGTAATTACGTTTCTAAAATAAAATGTTATGACAAGATCACCTAATTATTAGACTATTTTAGGAACAATGTAAACTTTTTTTTGAATCCTTGTATTTTTTTCATCCCATACATCTATCCGTCATTTTTTCTTTTTTTTTTTTTTTTTTCCTTTTTTTTATTATATTATTAACTTATTATCAATGAATATAGAATATATATATATATATCTATATATATAATATGTAAGAATTGTAATTAATGTTCTAATATAAAGTACAACAAAATGCTACTGAGAAAATCTAGCTATTAGCATGAACTAGCTTTTGCAGACAATTAATTCAATATACAAAAATGGCATTTGCAGTTCTTATTTTGGCCAAATACAAAAACCAAACCAAAACAAAATCACTTACGTTTAATTCAAATGTTTGCAGAACTGTTCTGTATCCCCCAGACACCGGTGGGAGGAACCGAAGCACCTCTCTGACCACACAGTCCAGGTAAGAAAGTTGATTCAGTTTCTCCAAACTCAGGTAAGGGACATGGGTCCGAGAGCGACGCCCCTCTTCCTTGTCCCCTGCTTCAAAACACATTGTTTTATTCATCGCTGATGTCCACTCACTGGTACACTTCTCAGCAGCATCGCTTTCCTCACTGATGACGTTCCCATGGCAACGAGAGCGGCAGTATCCATGCACGTCGCCGATCAACCCCTCGCTTTCCAGCTCTGCTCTGGTGCGCTCACTCACATCTGAATGACGCAGCAGCTGCAGGATGAGGGATGTTGATGCGCTGCCAGTAGTGGAGTGAGCAGCAAAGATTAACTCTACTGCGGTTTCCTGAAATGCATTTTAATTTATTTAATTAGCAAACATGAATCCAAATGAAATCGAAAGGCAATGAAAAAAAAATGAAATGCAATTAACATTTAGAATAGCAATTTATTTTGCATACAACACGGACACGATTATTGTATTAGCTATGTCAGAAGAAACAGGAATCTCTTAAATGGTGTTGTCACTCATGCATGCAAGGCAACTGACACTGTTACATATTACTCGCCAACGTGATTTTGCATTTTTGAGCTGACGAGTGGTTTTTAAGAGTGTGAGTTGGGCCCGGTCTGTATATATGTGTATATGTATATATTATACTATATATTATATGATACAGTAGATATATATATTTAAAAATACCTGTCCGTGTACTGCGTTAGGCTAACGAGACTTGTCATTGCACCTTGTCATTTGTAGCTCGCTTGGATTAAAAAGCATCTGCTAAAGACTAAAGTAAATGTAAATGTAAAATACACAATACTCATTACATGTTAGAAAAATTTACAAATTTTGTCTCATGCTAACCAAGGGATTACATTTATGTGCTCAAAATACAGTTTAAAACAGCAATATAAATGTATATATATAATGGCGATTACTTATTTCAAACTGAAAACATTTTTTTGTGAAATTAATATTTTTGTGAACAAACTGATACAATTTTCAGAATTCTATGATGAATAGAAAGTTCAAAACAACAGCATTGATTTTTTGTAAATAAATCTTGTAACATTATAAATGTCTTTACGTCACTTTTGATCAATTTAATGCATAATCGTTTAGTGCATACTGAATAAGGTATTAATTTCTTTTTTTATAACATCAAACCAATTCCAAAAAAGTTGGGACACTGTACAAAATGTGAGTAAAAAAGGAATGGAATAATAAACTTATATTTTATTCACAATAGAAAATAGATAACATATCAAATGTTGAAAGACAGACATTTTGAAATGTCATGCCAAATATTGGCTCATTTTGGATTTCATGAGAGCTACACATTCCAAAAAAGTTGAGACAGGTAGCAATAAGAAGCCGGAAAAGTTAAATGTACATATAAGGAACAGCTGGAGGACCAATTTGCAACTTATTAGGTCAATTGGCAACATGATTGGGTATAAAAAGAGCCTCTCAGAGTGGCAGTGTCTCTGGCAGAAGTCAAGATGGGCAGAGGATCACCAATTCCCCCAATGCTGCGGCGAAAAAAAATAGTGGAGCAATATCAGAAAGGAGTTTCTCAGAGAAAAATTGCAAAGAGTTTGAAGTTATCATCATCTACAGTGCATAATATCATCCAAAGATTCAGAGAATCTGGAACAATCTCTGTGCGTAAGGGTCAAGGCCGGAAAAACCATACTGGATGCCCGTGATCTTCGGGCCCTTAGACGGCCCTTAGATGGCACTGCATCACATACAAGAATGCTACTCTAATGGAAATCACAACATGGGCTCAGAAATACTTCCAGAAAACATTGTCGGTGAACACAATCCACCGTGCCATTCGCTGTTACCGGCTAAAACTCTATAGGTCAAAAAAGAAGCAATATCTAAACATGATCCAGAAGCGCAGGCGTTTTCTCTGGGCCCAGGCTCGTTTAAAATGGACTGTGGCAAAGTGGAAAACTGTTCTGTGGTCAGACGAATCAAAATTTGAAGTTCTTTTTGGAAAACTGGGATGCCATGTCATCCGGACTAAAGAGGACAAGGACAACCCAAGTTGTTATCAGCGCTCAGTCCAGAAGCCTGCATCTCTGATGGTATGGGTTGCATGAGTGCGTGTGGCATGGCAGCTTACACATCTGGAAAGGCACATCAATGCTGAAAGGTATATCCAAGATCTAGAACAACACATGCCCCCATCCAGACGTCGTCTCTTTCAGGAAAGACCTTGCATTTTCCAACATGACAAAGCCAGACCACATACTGCATCAATTACAACATCATGGGCTGCGTAGAAGGATCCGGGTACTGAAATGGCCAGCCTGCAGTCCAGATCTTTCACCCATAGAAAACATTTGGCGCATCATAAAGAGGAAGATGCGACAAAGAAGACCTAAGACAGTTGAGCAACTAGAGTCCTGTATTAGACAAGAATGGGACAACAATCCTATTCCTAAACTTGAGCAACTTGTATCCTCAGTCCCCAGACGTTTGCAGACTGTGATAAAAAGAAGAGGGGATGCCACACAGTGGTAAACATTGCCTTGTCCCAACTTTTTTGAGATGTATTGATGCCATGAAATTAAAATCAACTTATTTTTCCCTTAAAATGATACATTTCTCAGTTTAAACATTTGATATGTCATCTATGTTGTATTCTGAATAAAATATTGAAATTTGAAACTTCCACATTGCATTCTGTTTTTATTCACAATTTGTACAGTCTCAACTTTTTTGGAATCGGGTTTTTATATAAATATGTATAGTATGTTTGCTGCATTTTTGATCAATAATGCCATCATGGAAAGAGCGTCTTTAAAAAATTTAAAAAAATCTAATATGCAAATTGATGCTGTTTTTTCTCTTTAGTCATTTACATGTGCATCTCAATAAATTATAATGTTGTGGAAAAGTTAATTTATTTAAGTAATTCAACTCAAATTGTGAAACTCGTGTATTAAATTAATTCAGTGTACACAGACTGAAGTAGTTTAAGTCTTTGGTTCTTTTAATTGTGATGATTTTGGCTCACATTTAACAAAAACCCACCAATTCACTATCTCAACAAATTAGAATATGGTGACATGCCAATCAGCTAATCAACTCAAAACACCTGCAAAGGTTTCCTGAGCCCTTCAAAATGGTCTCTCAGTTTGGTACACTAGACTACACAATCATGGGGAAGACCGCTGATATGACAGTTGTCCAGAAGACAATAATTAACACCCTTCACAAGGAGGGTAAGCCACCAACATTCATTGCCAAAGAAGCTGGCTGTTCACAGAGTGCTGTATCCACGCATGTTAACAGAAAGTTGAGTGGAAGGAAAAAGTGGGGAAGAAAAAGATGCACAACCAACCAAGAGAACCACAGCCTTATGAGGATTATCAAGCAAAATCGATTCAAGAATTGGAGTGAACTTCACAAGGAATGGACTGAGGCTGGGGTCAAGGCATCAAGAGCCACCACACACGGACATGTCAAGGAATTTGGCTACAGTTGTCGTATTCCTCTTGTTAAGCCACTCCTGAACCAAGGGACAATGTCAGAGGCGTCTGACCGGGTAAGGAGAAGAAGAACTTACCTGGGCCCAGTGGTCCAAAGTCCTCTTTTCAGATTAGAGCAAGTTTTGTATTTCATTTGGACACCAAGGTCCTAGAGTCTGGAGGAAGAGTGGAGAAGCTCATAGCCCAAGTTGCTTGAAGTCCAGTGTTAAGTTTCCACAGTCTGTGATGATTTGGGGTGCAATGTCATCTGTGTGTTGGTCCATTGTGTTTTTTGAAAACCAACGTCACTGCACCTGTTTACCAAGAAATTTTGGAGCACTTCATGCTTCCTTCTGCTGACCAGCTTTTTGAAGATGCTGATTTCATTTTCCAGCAGGATTTGGCGCCTGCCCACACTGCCAAAAGCACCAAAAGTTGGTTAAATGACCATGGTGTTGGTGTGCTTGACTGGCCAGCAAACTCACCAGACCTGAACCCCATAGAGAATCTAAGGGGGATTGTCAAGAGAAAAATGAGAAACAAGAGACCAAAAAATGCAGATGCGCTGAAGGCCACTGTCAAAGAAACCTGGCTTCATACCACCTCAGCCGGGCCCCAAAATGATCACCTCCATGCACGCGAATTGGCAGTAAAGTAATTAAGCAAAAAAGGTAGCCCCTACAAGTATGAGTACATGTACAGTAACATGAACATACTTGGCCAGCAGGCCAAACAATTACTAAAAAATTTTGAAGATGTCTAATTGTTGAGATAGGAATTGGTGGGTTTTTGTTTAAATGTGAGCCAAAATCATCACAATAAAAAGAACCAAAGACTTAAACTACTTCAGTCTGTGTGCACTGAATTTATTTAATACACGAGTTTCACAATTTGAGTTTGAAATAAATGAAATAAATGAACTTGAGATGCACCTGTATATGTATGTGTCTGTGGATGTATGTATAAATAAATAAATGAATAAATAAATGTAATTGGATCAAAACATTGTCATGGGATCATCACCAGTGATGGAAGCAAAATATAATTCTACAAAATAAAATAATTAAAGCTAGGTAATAGTACAAAGATAGCACAAAATAAATTTGGATTTGGCCTTCTAAGGTTTACCTTGAGTTCTTGCATAGTAAGCTCATAGTCATCTTCCTTCGCACTGCTCAGCATATAGTCAAAAGCGTCACAATAATCACTGGTTTGCTGCTTCTTCAGTTTCTCCTCTATGATCTTCTCCATGGCAGAGTGCAGAATCTCACGGGCCCTGATTCCCTACAACAAAACAATAGATTATGTTCATGAATTAAAGTTCTCGAAAGTAGCTGAGATTTAGACATTCATCTAGTGACTTGGAAATGTACTTTATTTTGCTTGCTCAAGCTGTGAAACAATGTGACTTTTAGCCTGTGGAAGGAAGATCGGAACTAGACTCATTCTCACCTTGCGCAGGCCGCTTATGGGAGTGTCAATAGGAAGAGAAAAGAGATTGTCCATGAGCTGTTCAAAGGTTTTGGAGAGAGAAGTGATTTGCTGCTCCTCCAGGTGCAGACCGAGCAGGACTCGCACTGCGATGCGGAAAGTGAGTGACTTGGCTGCAGTGTAAACATCCACAGACCCGGTCTCGGCGCACCACTTGGCAATTTCAGACTTGACGATATCTTGAAGGTGTGACAGATAGGCCTCCAGTGCTCCACGGCTAAACACTTTTGCAAGGATCTAGGAAGCGAATAGAAAACAAAATCATATTGATCAAATGCTGAACTATTCATTGCAACATTAATGGCTGGAAATTAAATATTCATTTTTTGTGAGCCTAAAGAAAACAGTAAAGCGTTCATCTTTACAGGGTTATTTATAGGAGAAATAAAGCAATTAATGGGTTAATATTTTCGATCAGATGCCTTTTTCTGAGTCTTTTAGAGTGCATGCATTTCAGATACACTTACTTTTCTTTTTCTCTTGTGCAGGTCACCAACTGAGTTTACCAGAGTGTTGGGCCCCAGGATGATGCGTGTGCTCTGGGGCCACTGCGTGCATACCAGCGTGTGTTCACCCAGCAGAATCTTACGGATGTTTTCTGCACCAGTCACTCGGATGAGGGGTTTGCCCAAAAGGTGAGTTTTAAAAACATTTCCGTGTTTCTCGCGTCTGGAGATGTGAAAGCTGGATCCCTGTTACAACACAACAGAGTTTCATGTAAAATCTTTTATGCAATACCCTGGGGTCCCCACTACTTTTGACCAATTCATTTCTAAGACTTTTCCAGTCATTTGTGACTATAAGTATTTTTAAAATTATTTATAGAGTTGACCATAACTACAAAAAATGTATATAGGAAATTCCATACTATTTGATTAACTTCCCAGGCCTACATCTTGCAATTTTATTTATTTCTTCTACAATGGATTGATCAGTTCTGCCGCTGTGCATGAAATCAAGGTGAAAACGTCTGTTTTAACCACAGTGAAGAATTACACCCTCATCAAGTTCACACATGCAGAGAATAATTCCCCTTGTGGATTTGTACATTAGGCCAGCAGAGGAGCTCATATGCCTCATATTTCTTTGAGAAAGCATTAAACATTGCTTAACTACGGTGGCCGAGAAGTGCAGAACAAATCACAATTCTGAACAAATTACAAACGCAAATGCAAGTCTAAAAACAAAATAACAATTCAGAAAACACAACAACAATTCAGAAAACATTATAACAAGTCAGAAAACACAATGACAAATTCGAAAACAAAATAACAAGTCAGAAAACACAACGACATGTATTGTATGAATTGCCCTTACTCTGGAATAAAAAATACGGGGTGTATATTTACATTTAGTAAAAAGTGGCTGTGAAACATCAGCTCCAGTGGTGCAGATGAATTGGCGTGTGTCACCGATTTTTTGACGCGATCGACCCGGGTTCGATCCCGCCTTTTGCCGAGCTTTTTTTTCCTCCCTTTTCAAATCTCGTATTAGCAATGGATTATATTTACACTAAGTGAAAATAGCAGAGTTTTTAGCAATATGCTATTTACACTAAGTGAAAATACCTAGTTACACGATGTTAAAATAGCAGGATTTCTACTATCAAGTATACTACTTGTTGCAAATAGTGGCAATTATTTGCACTTTTAGTATTGTAGTATATTATAAAACAGTATGCAATAATAACATATTGAGTGTAAATTATAATTTACATTTAAATTATTAAATGGATGCCACCTTAATGGCACAATAAAGCCCTCCCAACACCTACCCTAACCCTACCCGATACTTTATTTTCAACTTTTTGATTATTTCCTTAATTTTATTGAAAATAAATGCCTTTACGATGTGATGCAAGATTTGAAAAGGGGGGGAAAAAAAGTTTGGCAGAAGGCGGGATCGAACCCGGGTCGATCACATCAAAAAACCAAGGTCAAGCACTTATCCATCTGCACCACTAGAGCTGATATTTTACAGCCACTTTTAACTAAATGTAAATATACACTCCGTATTTTTTATTCCAGAGCAAGGGCAATTCATACAATACATTTAAACTGAGCTACTTTAATACCATCTCCGAACTTTCTACCACGACTCTGCTGTTCTTCGGCTGGTTCTTCCCTGTATACGTTGATTGACAGATGTCTCGTCCAGTCAGCGGTGAGTAATCCCAAACCAATGGCACTGTCTCAAACTATACCTACCTTTTCCGGTTTGTCTGAATTGTCATTGTGTTTTCTGACTTGTTAATTTGTTTTCGAATTTGTCGTTGTGTTTTCTGACTTGTTATTTTGTTTTCGAATTTGTCATTGTGCTTTCTGACTTGTTATAATGTTTTCTGAATTGTTGTTGTGCTTTCTGAATTGTTATTTTGTTTTTTAGACTTGCATTTGCGTTTGTAATTTGTTCTTTTGTTTTCAGAATTGTGATTTGTTCTGCACTTCTCTGCCACCGTACTTAACACTAAAGCTAATGCAAAAAATATTAGCAAAATAACATAAATTTCATCCAGGGGGCTTCATGTGTTGTTTTCATAGCTACGCTTCACAGTATTTTTAAAGAACTTACAGTAACCACAAAAGTGAGTCAGAGTGCGCTAAATGTTTATACTCGTAATGAAAATTGGCTTTGCGTGCGGTGGTAACCATAGCGACACGTGCTTCTTTGCAGTCTGTATCATGCTGGTGCATCAATAAAAAAAATGAATGAACGAATTAGTTAGGCTATATATTTAACAATGTAATATGTAGACCTAAGACAAAACGGTTAAAATCAGGTCTCGATTTATTTCGGCGGGGTCGTTGCGAAATAGCCTACGTCTGTAATTGTATTTATTCATTAGGCTATTAAAGATCTAAACAATATATATAAGAAAACGTTAGTATAGGCCTATATTTTAAAATGCATTGTTTACATTTTGTTAAATGCGCTGGGGGCGCCAAAAACACTTCGCAAAACGAACGAGTAAATACAATTACAGATTTTGCCTATTTCGCAACGATCCCGACGAAATAATTCGATAACTGATTTTAAATTTTTTTTCTAAGGCCTACATATTACATTGTTAAATATATAGCCAAACTAATTCATAAATAGGCCTAATTCGTTCATTCATTTTTTTTTTACTTCTGAAATATTTTAATAATATACAATTACAATTTAGGCTATTAGCTAGGCCTGTTAGAACTCATGTTACTTTTATAATCGAGGGAACAAATAAGCCTATGAAATCCATGATCGATAAATCATAAATAAGAGCACAAAGAATTGAGAGAAACAGAGTAGAATTGTATTTATATGACAAGTCTCACCTGGATAAGCCAGTGAAAAGTTTCTCCGACCAGCGGCCAGCCCATGGAGCCCTGCGGGAGTGGGAGTTTACACGTCCGATCCCGGGTGATGCTCCACCTGAACTCCCACAGCAGCCGCGAAACCACAAGCAACAGCAGAGCCGGTAAGACAGCACCGGCAGCCGCCAGCAACGCGGACACGAGGCAGATATCGTGCCCGAACATCTCCACCGATGATCGAAGCCGAAAAAAGAAAAGAAAAGAAAAAAGAAAGAAAGCAAAGAATCCACGTGCGTGTTGTTCCAGTGATGAGATCTTCTTCTTGATGGAGCGCCTCCAAAAGTTGCGACACGCAAGAAGATCCTTTTACGCGCTCACTGGAAATCTAGGCATGGAATAAGAATAGGACATTATACGGGTTTAACATGGGTTTTATGAAGAGAGGAGATCTACCGTGCTGTCAACCTCTCCAGCTTCCCAGAGAAGGAAAAGAAACTGACAACTATTCCAAACAGTTTTACAAGCTGCATGCGCTGGCATGTCTTTCATCCGAGTTTATCCACCTTTTCTTGGGGTGCAACCCCTGCAACAGCCTCGCTCTCACCCACTTCGACTGTAAATCAGACTCGAAACGAATTTGAGATTATGGGAAGTCTGGAAACTAGCACACATTTGTGCTTAATACAGAACATCTCTCTTAAACACGCTTCCTAGTAAATAAAACGTATAAATTCTTTTAAAAAAGTACAATATCATAGTATCTAGCCTAGTACATGGTGTACATACACATCAAACAACTTTCTTTTATTCAGGTTTTATTCTCATTTGAAGAAATAGTGAAACATTAAGAGATTTAAATATCCGAAGAATCATGTATACAGTGAAAAATGACTCTTGATAAGTAGATGGTTCTTTCTTAACCTAATAATCAATGAAGACACTTTATCGAATGGTGTAACAACTCAGAGATCTGTGGCTAAAACATGCAATAAGTAATCTAAAATAACATTATCTTAATAGCAGAGGCAATGGTGACCTTACAAGTAAAACAGAGACAGACAATGAATGTGTACTCACCTCAACACGAGTGTAAAATCATACCGAGGATATCCAGTGAAACTTCCAGATTCTTTCTAATAGGTGAACTATGAGTCTTCTGTGCATCTCGCGCGCTCTAGCTTTATAGGTATTGGCACATGTTTATGATCCACCTTCACCAGTGACGTGTGAGCAGTTTCTCTCTCTCTCTCTCTCTCTCTCTGATGGTTGAAGAGGTCGTGGATATATCACAGGGTATGGGAAATGTTCGTAGTTTCCACAGAGAGAGAGAGAGAGGTTACCTATTTCCTCATTAGAATTCCATTCGATCCACTTGTCATCATTTTTCATGCACTGCATTTTAGGCGAGCATTCTAGTTTAACGTCTAAAATCATCCAAATGTGTTATTTCATCATTCATCATTACATCAAAAATGATTTGTGTAAAAAAAAAATGTGTTATTCACTTAATTAGTTCAGATTGAATTATTTTCAGACGATCGAAAACAGCACGATTCAATTTGTTTACAGAGAAGCTGCACAAAAACCTGTTTGGAGTTAAATCACTTTTCAAATATAGGCTAAATCTAAAATGTCCTTCGTTAGAACACGTGGAATTGAACCCGTTTGTGGATAACTCAGGTACTTCCAGAGGGCCAACTTTTTAAAAAAATAATAGGTAAATCAGTTTCTGAACGCAATCGTTTGACTTTCGTCTTGCTCAACTTTGTTTTATTTTGTCGCCACGAGAACATTTAACTTATCTTAAACAAAACTTAAATTTGTAACATATTTGGGATGTTTAAATCTATAAAAAATGTGTTCAATTATGTAACTAGGCTACTGTCCGATACAGACAGCGATATTTCAGTTCGAGAGCGTACATATAGGCTAGGCTATTTATCGCAGTATGACTTTTATTGTAAACTTTAAAGATATTTCGCATCCTGACCTGAATTATAGCCAGACTGCGCTAAATATAGGCTGCACAGTCTAAAAGTTAAAGCTTTTAAAGATAATTATCAGGATGCGGTTAAATTGAGTTTATTTTGCGGTTCGTGTACAATAATTCTTACAAATGATTTCTATTATTATAACAATTATGCCTGTATTCATTTGCTCATTCTTCTCTGGCTGAAAGCAGCAAAGCTTGCCGACATGTTATTGTCCCCTTTCAGTCATCCCCCATCTTGTTTGAGATCCTCCAACTGGGCTGTACAAAAAATAAATATTATTATATCTATGATATATATAAGAAGTCATGGTCAGAATTATTTGCACCCTTGGTAATTATGATCAAAGAAGGCTGTGAAAATAGATCTGCATTGTTAATCACTTTGATCTTTTATTTAAAAAATTAACATAAATCTAACCTTTCATTGGAGAATAAGAATTTAAAATGGGAGAGAAATCTCATTATGAATAAATGTTTTTCTCTAATACACATTGGCAACAATTAACGGCACCTTTTTATTCAATGCTTTTTGAAACCTCGATTTGGCATATATAACAGCTCTGAGTTTTCTCCTATAAGGCCTGATGAGGTTAGAGAGCACCTGAAAAGATCAGAGACCATTCCTTCATCCAGAAACTCTCCAGATCCTTCAGAATACTAGCTCCATGTTGGTGCTTCTTCTCTTCACTTCACCCCACTCATTTTCTATAGGGTCCAGGTCAGGGAACTGGAATGGCCATAGCAAAAGCTTGGTTTTGTGCTCAGTGACCCATTTATGTGTTGTTTTTAAGGTTTGTGTTTGGATCATTGTCCGGTTGGAAGATCCAAACACGGCCCATTATAAGATTTACAAGTCAGTCACTTTTTTGATTTTTTTATCTGTTGGTATTTGATAGAATCAAAGATGCCATGTATCTAAACAAGATGTCCAGGACCTCCAGCAGAAATATAGGCCCACAACATTAAAAATACAGCAGTATATTTCATTGTACACATGGGGTACTTTTTATCCCTGTGTGCACCAAACCCATCTTGAGTGTTTGCTGCTAAAAAGCTCATTTTTTTAGTTTCATCTGGCCATAGAAGCCATTCCCATTTGAAGTTCCAGTCGTGTCTGATAACAGAATATGCTGGAGTTTGTTTTTGGATGAGAGTATTTTCTTTTCTTGATTTTTTTTTTCTTGAAGCCCTCCCAAACAGCATGTGGTGTAGGTGCTGTTTGACAATTTTCTTTAAGGTTTTCTGACCCTGTGACTCAACTATTTTCTGCAATTCTCCAGCTGTGGTCCTTGGAGAGTCTTTAGCCGCTCAAACTCTCGTCCTCACCGTGCATTAGGATGATATAGACACACGTCCTCTTCCAGGCAGATTTGTAACATTTTCTGTTGATTGGAAATTCTTAATTATTGCCCTGATGGTGGAAATGGGAATTTTCACTGCTCTAGCTCTTTTCTTAGTCACTTTCTAATTTGTGAAGCTCAATTATCTTTTGCTGCACATCAGAAATATATTCTTTGGTTTTTCTCATTGTGATGGATGATTAAGGGAATTTGGCCTTTGTTTTCCCTCCTATTTATATTCCTGTGAAACAGGAAGCCATGGCTGGATAATTTCATGTTCATAATCACCCTGGTATGCTCAGAATTGTAAATATGAATGGGAATATACTTCAGAGATATTTTACTCATTAGAATTTCTAAGGGTACCAATAATTGTGTCCAACGTGTATTTGAGAAAAACATTTATTTCATAATGAGATTTTCCCCCATTTTCAATTGTTTTAGTTCAATGAAAGGTTAGATATTTGTGATTTTTTAAAAATAAAAGATCAAAATGATTAACAATGCAGTTTAATTTTCACAGCCTTCTTTGATCATTTTACCAAGGGTGCCAATAATTCTGACAACAACTGTATATATAAATATATATCTATATATCTATATAATATATATGTACAGCCTTTCCTAAATTAACAAAAATACATTAACACAAAAATCTACATACAACATTTATAATATTATTAGCCTACATAGGTCATAAAACATTTATTTCATAAAGAAAAAGTTTACATAATTATATAGATTTAATTTTGAATAATATTGTTACATACAAACAGAAGAAAGTTGTGTAGCTAATTTTATTTAAAAGGATCTGTATAATTTCCCTCTGGTTAGTGTGATTTCAGGCCCTCTTAGAGCTGCTTTTTTATTTCCAAGCTACATTTTTAAAACAGATCAGAAGATGAAGTTGACTAGTTTTCATTTGTCTTTCTTGAATGATTTCTGATGTTTAAAATATGTGAAATGTAAGGCCAGAGTGAGAAAGGACAGATAGAGAGGTACATAAGACATTCCCTGTCTGGGTTGGTTGAACAAATCCTGTTATTAATTTTAACAACAGACTCAGAATACCAACTAAAGCTCAAAGTCAGGTTAAAGACATGCAAGGACTTGCCACATAGTCATATACTCATGGCCAGGTCTCCTCTCACATATATCTGCTACCAACAAATAAACATTCAGAGGCACTATATTATAAAATACACACGGATCAGTGATTCATGGGTAATTAGGTTTCCCTCAGTGCATAGATTTAAACATTCATCCAAGATTCAAAAATCACTGCTATTTACTGTTTTCAAAATATCCAAATATATTTATGTTTATGCTCAGATAAGTACAGAATTAATGAAAGTCGTGATAATTCAACACTCTTACTCCAGATGTCAAATACAAGATTAATCATCTGGCAAAGGCCAAAGGAACCCTGTGCCATTTTTATAGTAATTGTACTTCTACTGTACTCAGTTCTAATACATACTTTTATCTTATTCTTATTTGATAGATATTTTTCCCATACATATCAATCTTACAAAATTGATAAATCATAAGTAAATATTTCCATAAATTTACCCATCATTTGTCAGATGCCGAAGGATGGCATCATCAAAGAAGTCACCAAAACCACATCACAACTACAGATAAAATAGAATGGAATTTTACCTGTGTGAAATTTATCATAATTAACATGAAACATGAAACTGTTGATGTTGACAAAGGCAGTGATATCATTTAGTTGATTTTTCCCCTAGCTAAAACAGACACATGAAGAGTGTTGCCTTTAATGACAATGCTGCTTTTTGATATTAAAATGTTCTTTGATTAACTTTGTGTAATGACACATTTGGAGGATCATTTTACTGTGACTGTTTAGGTGATGTGCTGAAAATGTCCCTTTTTCTGTTCAGACTTGCTCTTAATGACAGATATAACCTATGCTGTCTGCTTTCCAGACACACACACACACACACACACTTACCTTGCTAAAATTTTATATTGAGGCATCACATTGACTTCTATTGAGATAAAAGTTGAGATAAAAATTTCTGTTTTTTAAGTGTAATTTTCAGCTGGCAGATGGTAAAACAGACAAAACATGATATAAACTTACATTAAAGGACAGACCCATAGGCACATCGAGGTACCAGAGTATGATACAGATTTGGGAGCTCTCTTTGCTAGTAAACAAACTCAACCTAGCAAATACTCAAATACCATAGCAACACATTTTACCTTAGCAACCTTGTAGCAACCCTCCTTCGAAAGCCCACAACCCCATGATCATGGAGTTTTTCACGGAAAAAGGAACTTTACAAGCTAACCTAGGATGAAACCTTAAAGGGTCATATGATGCGATTTCAAGTTTTCTTTTCTCTATCGAGTGTTACAAGCTGTTTGTGCATAGAAAAGATCCCTAAAGTTGCAAAAACTAAAGCCTCAAATCCAAAGAGATATACTTTATAAAAATTAAGAGTCAACCACACCCTCCTAAAACAACTCGTTCTAACACGCCCCACATATCTACATCACTATGTGGGAAGATTTGAATAACAACGCCCAAAATGGTCATGCAAGAAAGAGAAGGCGAACTTTGATTCTCGCTGTCGGATTGTTGTTGCCGCCGCCGCCGACCCATGGTAGTGGAGACGCTGTGTTTCGTTGTGAAAAGCAAATACTTGTTTGGGCCTTCCCAAAAGAAGACACACCTAGTAATTCAGTGGAAGTTGTATTTAACCAACGCTGTCCAGAACAGTTCAAACAAAATATTCGTTTGTGTGTGCAATTGCATTTTACGGCGAAATGTTTCCTAATACTGGGAGGTAAGACTATGATTGCCTGTTGTTCTGACTCACAGTCGTAAGTGTTAATATTTAAAGGATTTGCCACTGGTGATTCAAACGCGAGTTTGGGCAGTGTAGAGTAGCGCTTTTTGTTTGTCGTTTCTCCGATCACAAATGCAGACATGGTTTTATGTTTAAGCGGTGCGATGCAACGCAACGTGTAAAAAGAGAGTATAATTCATTATAATCAGTAATTATGTCCCCATTGGTTGCAACAAATGCCTCGTTTGTAATGGTTTTTATTGGTTTTGTCTCGTCGCGCCAGAACACATGGAAATACAGTATGTTAAGGGGCGTAACATTTACGTCACACACTTGAGGTATTCGGCCAAACACAACGCACTGGATAGCTGGCCAATCAGAGCACACCTCCTTTTCAGACCGATGAGCTTGTAAAAATCAACGCGTTTCAGAAAACCGGGGCATAGAGCATAGAGGAGAAACAATAATGTACAAAATAATGTTTTTTGAACCCTTAAAAACAGGCATAACACATTCATTACACCCAATACACCAAATAATGTTCCTTTTTAGCAACGTCATATGACCCCTTTAAAGTTGGCATGAATAAAATGAGCCACATATTCTAAATGCATGTCCATAGATTTTATTGTGAACAATATCATGCATATGAATCATAGTCTGAATCAAAATGCCATAATTCGATCTTCCAGTGAAACGAGACTTCTCCAATCATTTAGTCCACATAAACCCTTCCCTTTTCTTAAAATCGACTGCAAGCTCACATTCAGATCAGAAACAAGTCTCTGCCCAAGCAGTTTTTTTTTTTCAAAGAGCTTTTTACTCGGATTTACGTCACAATACGGAAAAAAGGATCTTTCGCTATTTCCATTTCATCGTGGTTTTAAACCCTCAACCCAATATTTAGCATTTTTAAAAGAGAATACAGACTAATTTAGTGCCTACATTAATCATTTTCTCTTTGGTTAAAACCCTCAGTTTAGCTAGTTTCTAGAGATATTTTTCAGAATTTTTGATCCCAAAATATAGCTCAAACACATGCACACTCGCACACAAAGCATATATATGACCCTGGACCACAAAACCAGGCTTAAGTCGCTGGGGTATATTTGTAGCAATAGCCAAAAATATGGTATGGGTCAGATTAAAATGATTTTGATTTTCTTTATGCCAAATCATTGGGATATTAAGTAAAGATCATGTTCCATGAAGATATTTTGTAAATGTCCTACTGTAAATATATTAAAACTTAATTTTTAATTAGTAATATGCATTGCTAAGAACTTCATTTGGACAACTTTAAAGGTGATATTCATTTAGATTTTTTTGCACCCTCAGATTCCAGATTTTCAAATAGTTGTATCTCGGCCAAATATTGTCCTGTCCTAACAATGCATCAATGGAAAGCTTATTTATTCAGCTTTCAGATTATGCATAAATCTCAATTTCGAAAAATTGACCCTTATGACTGGTTTTGTGGTCCAGGGTCACATAGAGTTCATGCTAAACTGTTCAAATGTACTACTCCATTGATGTGGAATTTTAGGTGAAGAAGCGCACACACAAATTCTCACCAACACAGAGATACGCAGAAGGAGACACACACAACTGCGTTTTAAGTGGTCACCTTATCCCTCGCTCTCTGATGCTGCTCAATCATCAGCTCTCTGCCGCAGTTTCTGGACTCAGTTGGAGGGGTCAGGGGAGAGAAAGTGTCTCGGCCGATGATCAGAGGTACAGCCTCGTCTGTCAACGGTACAAAAAACCCTTCCTGTTGGACACAGAGACACCCCTCAGTGTGAACAGGCTCCATCAGATGCTATAATAAAGAGAATGCTGTGAGATAATTATTAGGACTATATAAAAGACTATTAATAAAAGATAAAGAACACTGAAAAAGAAAGAGAGATGGAAGACAGTATTTCTTCACTTGCAGATATCTTTCAGCACGGTAGTCTCCAAACACTCTTGAGTCTCCACACACACACACAAACACACACACACACACACACACACCCACACACACACAACACCCCAAACACACACACACCCACACACCACACACACACACAAACACACACACACACATACACACACAGAGACACAGATGCAAACTTGTCTCCTGGATGTCCTGCTTTGATTCTTAAGGGTTTTCCCCTCCTCTCAGACGCTGTCTGTCATCACTGTTGTGTGTGTGTGTGTGTGTGTGTGTGTGTGTGTGTGTGTGTGTGTGTGTGTTGGAGTGTGAAAGAAAGACTTGGGACTTGGTTGGATATACTGTTGGGTCCGAAGTCTAAAAAAAAGTCTCTAATTCTATGCAAAATTGTCAATTTTTTCATAATAAACATAATAATTGAAGTGACAAGTTGGGCTGAAAAAATTACATGAATTTGAAATGTCTTTAATTTAGTTTGTCCCTCTTTTGCTTTAATGACAGAAGCACTGGAGCTGAAATGAACAAAACCTGATGATCATGTTCTCCAGTATGATTTGAGATGATCCAAAAAGCATCTGACTGTCTGTATGGTCACATGACCAGTGTCACAAATATACATATTTTGTTTTGACCTAGAAAGAGTGCAGAATCTGACATATTTCTCATTTAATGCCATACCGTATCTTTGTTTTCACATTTTCAAAATCCTAAAACATATTCAGGTTTAAATTAGATTTTGAGTCCCAGACTTTCGAATCTCACTGTATGCGTATGTGTGAATTGAAGGAAGCGCATTGAGCCCCTGGGGCCATGATGGAGGTTTTTAGATGTGTAACAACTTCTGACCACCCGACTGACTTCCTTATCTGTCCGAGGGGTGTGACGCTGAGCGGGTATCAGGTTCTGTTCTGGGTGTCGCCCCATGACCTCACACGCTGACCCCTGAGACCTACACTTCCTCCCGCCATAGTGACATGGCAATAACACAATACCGCGATTCATCTTTTTTGTTTTGTTTTGTTTTGTTTAGAATATTGAATAGTTGAAAGTTTAATTATTCAAAATCTAGGTAGTAAACTAAACCTGGGTGATCAGGTCATGTATCACCCTGAAATGGTTTATTTTGTGATAATGACCAGCTGATTGTACATAATTTTGCTTATTAGGCTGATTATCACATTAGATAAATGGACAGGAATTATGGCTGTGAATAGAAATAATTTATTACATAATAATTAATTACATGAACAAGACCACGGAAAACTAGCATAGTTAAATAGGACATTGGTTGCCTGGGACATCGATCAGTTATACAGTTTAGTGGACAAAAACACAGTAAAATTGTAATTATTCAATATTATTACAATTCCAAATACCTGTTCTCTATTTGAATATATTTTAATATGTAATTTATTCCTGTGAAGCCAAAGCTATATTGCCAGGAGCCATTACTCCAGTCTTCAGTGTCACATGATAAATCATTCTAATATGCTGATTTGGTGCCATGTTGCTTAATATTTTTTGCTGATTTTTTGGCATCTGAACCATATAAAGGAAATTTATAGAGATTTAACTCAGGAGACACCTCCCTTTTTCCGAGGTCATAATGACATGGTCGCTGCTCCAGGATAGGATCTCCCTCTCTTCTCACACTCGACAATGGCAATTTGAAGAGGCACCCTGTTTACACTCTTAGACACCAACAATCTATATATGTGTGTGTGAGATCCATTAGCCATGTGGAGCTCACCTCAGGCAGTGATTAAGAGGTCAAATGCACAACCTACAGTCAAAAAGCGCTAGGACAGAACAGGGGATTAGAAGAGCGGAAAAGAGGAGGAAAAGACTTTAGGCCCGCAAATGGCTTTTTTAAAGATTGGATTTCAAAAGGTGTTTCAGTCAAAAGGCCTGAATCCATTAAAGCTATCTGCTTTCCCTCTACTCACCTGCTCTTGCTGTGTCTTCAGGCCTCTAAGGGTGTACAAAAGGCTCTTCGAATAAACAACAAACATATCAGGCAAAGGAGCTAGATGTGGTTCTCAACAGTTTTTCTTCAGGACTGTATTCAGTGCAGTTTTTGAGGATGAAGGTCTATGTTAGCATTTACGTAAATTTGACTAGCACCAAAATAGCATAGTCTAACTAGGATGGACAGCACAACAAAAGATATGGGATATACAGTTAACTAAAACCAAAACCATAAAAAGGGACTTGAACTTTTACTGAAATAAAATAAAATATAAAATAACTCTTTTTTTTTTCAGTTAGTTGCCAAGGCAACATTTATAATTTGTATTTAGTTTAACAATGTACCAAAATAGCTCAAACTAAAAGTGAAATAAAAATGAATAAAAACAATATACACACAAATTAAAATAAAGAAAACTACCACTAAAAATGACAAAACCACACAATAAAATTACTAAAACTTTAATTAAAATGAAAATGGAAAATATAAAAACTAATTGAAAATAGTAATAAAAACTATAGCTGATACTAAAATAACACTGATGGAAAGCATTTTTCCCCCCTTTTAAAAATTCATAAACCCGTTTCTTCATAAGCCCTCAATTATAAGGTTACTTGCATCTTATTATTTACATATAAACCCTGTGACCCTCCAGTTGAGCACCACTGTGAAAGAAAGAAAGGACTTGACTTATACTCCTAAGCAGATCACATATCATAGCTTGACTTGGAAATGGGAAATGCACACATCTACACAAATTTATCAAATATAAGATGAAATACATTGTTGGAATGTCTAATGTTCCAGCTGTCTGAACATTCACCCTTAGTTACAGTAGGAGGTACCCAAGAATATATCACACAAGCCTCTGCACAGACACACACTGTCTGGAATGTGTTTCTGACGGGTGTGAATTTGATGTCTGTCCAACCCCCTACACTCCAGCCTACTTTACCTATGCACCCCACGTTCTGTCTTTCTGTCTGTCTTTGTACAGATAGATTTACTGAAAGTTAAATCCAAACATGGAGCACATGTTGGCCCAAAGCTGGTACTGAAATAAACACTTTACAGCACAGAAATGTAAAATAAGTTCTTCCATTATTGTTTTCTCACATTAAGGATGTAAAAAATAATAGACAAATAGGCCTATAGAAAACTAGATGAATTTTCATGAGTGTGTGTGTGTGTGTGTGTGTTTGTATACAAGTATACACACATATATTCAAGAAGTAAGTAAAAATAATATATATACAGTGGGTACGGAAAGTATTCAGACCCCCTTAAATTTTTCACTCTTTGTTATATTGCAGCCATTTGCTAAAATCATTTAAGTAAATTTTTTTTTCCTCATTAATGTACACACAGCACCCCATATTGACAGAAAAACACAGAATTGTTGACATTTTTGCAGATTTATTAAAAAAAAAAACTGAAATATCACATTTACATAAGCATTCAGACCCTTTGCAACAACACTTGAAATTTAGCTCAGGTGCTGGTCCATTTCTTTGATCATCCTTGAGTGGTTCTAAACCTTCATTTGGAGTCCAGCTGTGTTTGATGATACGATTTGGACTTCTTGATTAGGAAAGCCACAAACCTGTCTATATAAGACCTTACAGCTAACAGTGCATGTCAGAGCAAATGAGAAACATGAGGTCAAAGGAACTGCCTGAAGGCAGGCACAGAATTGTAGGCAAGGCACAGATCTGGGCACGGGTTACAAAAAAATTTCTGCGTGCAATTAAGGTTCTCAAGAGACTGTGGCCTCCATAATCCGTTAAATGGAAGACGTTGGTGCGAACCAGAAACCCTTCCCTGAGCTGGCCGTACGGCCAAACTGGAGCTATCGGGGGGAGAGAGCCTTGGGAGAGACGGTAAAGAAGGAACCCAAAAGATACTGTGGCTGAGCTCCAGTGGTAGACGAATGCAGGGTAGTCACGGGACAGATGGGAGAAAGTGTAGAAAGTCAAGACCATCCACTGCAGCCTCCACAGCGGGGGCTTTATGGAAGAGTGGCCCAGACGGCAAAAGCCTCTCCTCAGTGCAATGGGACACATGAAAAGCACCGCATGGAGTTGTCGTCTAACAACACCTGAAGGATCTCACAGGATGGTGAGAAATAAGTATTCTCTGGTCTGATGAGATCCAAGATAGAACTTTTTAGGGGCCGATAAATTCCAGTAAGCATAGGTGTGGAGAAAACCAGAGGCTACTGCTCATCACCATGTCCATACAAAAGTCACAAAAGCTTGACAGCATGGTGATGGTAGGCTAATGTGATATCTATGATTGTGGGGGTTTTTTGGCAGCTGCAGGGAGCAGGAACACGACTGTTGCAATCGAGGGAAAAGCTGCAATGCAGGCCAAGTAACAAGGATATCCTGGACCGAAAAAACCTTCTTCCCGAAGCCCCAGAGTGCTCAGGACCTCAGATTGGGCCGGAGGTTTAACTTCCAACAAGACAATGACCTAAGCACACAGCTAAAATAACGAAAAAGTGGCTTCACAACAACTCTGTGACTGTTCTTGAATGGCCCAGTCAGAGCCCTGACGTAAACCCAATTGAGCATCTCTGGAGAAACCTAAAAATGGCTGTCCACCAACGTTTACCATCAAACCTGACAGAACTGGAGAGGATCTGCAATGAGTAATGGCAGAGGATCCCCAAATCCAGTTTGTGAAAAACTTGTTGCATCTTTCCCCAAAAAGACTCATGGCTGTATTAGATCAATAGGGTGCTTCTACTAAATACTGAGCAAAGGGTCTGAATACATAGGACCATGTGATATTTCAGTTTTTTTTCTTTTTATTAAATCTGTATAGCCCCAAAAAAAAAAAAAATGTCAACAATTCTTGTGGTTTTTTGTCAATATGGGGTGCTTGTGTGTACATTAATGAGGAAAAAAAATTTTACTTAAATGATTTTAGCAAATGGGTGAAATATAACAAAGAGTGAAAAATTTAGGGGGTCTGAATACTTTCGTACCCACTGTATATATTTATATAACTTACTTTCATGTCTGGAATATATATGTCTGTAGATCATTCTTCTAGAGAAATTCATGGAAAGTAATTGCCTCGAAAGCAGGTAGAGGTTATAGAGGACATTAGAGAGGCAGGTTATTTTGACCCAGACATTTTAATGTTCTTCCTCCGACCAGAGGAAGTTGTCTGGATGGCCAAAATGCCAATCACTCAACATCCCGCCTCCCCACTGACAGGAGTTTCCTGTGGTGAATGACAGGGCTGGACTGCAATAAAGAACTCGATTCAGTTTAACCATACAGATAATTTGAAAGACACTACTTAAGTTAAAATGTAGAATAAGTGAAGAAGTGGACATACCTCTGGCATTTCTTCAACATGGTAATTGTTTTAATTGCATGTGTGAAAATAGTTAAAGATCATTTGAGCTTTAACACAACCAATTATACATGATTTCTTAATGTTTTGATAGAAGATCTCTACTGAATTGAACACACCTGAGATATCCTTTTTAAGATGACATCAAACTATATAACATATTTCCCTCATGAATCACCAACAGGCAAGTTTATTCGAACTTGTTAATGTTTATAGAATGACTGTAGAATGTACTACCGTTTGTTTCATCATCATATGCTTTTTAATTCATGGGAAAAAAACAGAGCTGTTTTAAAGTGCCCGGGTTAAAGGTTAGATTGGTTAGAGAGAGAAAACTCAGTATCGGATATGTGAAAGTCAGGAAGAAACCTATAGAAAGGTATACACACACACACACACACACACACACAAAACCCCCACCGCGGTTACCTTTAAGCCCTCTCCATGACCATCAATATGAAAGAGAAAAGGAAGGAAGTTTTTAAAGGAAAAGCAGTGGGAGGGGGGACCGCAGCTCATTTTAAACCACAGTCCTGGGCTGGCCTGACTTAATGAATATGTCGTTGTACTCTAATGGATTGAGTTAAAGGGGTCTGTGTGGTTTCCTCCCCCTTTCTCTGTTACCTCTCCAACAGATCCCATTCATTCTAGCCTTGTGTAATCTAATCACAGCTAACTGGATTTATCTACTGTCCTTTCACATTCAAACTCACATTACACACATGTGGCCCCCTGTTACAGAGACAGATGAATGAGCTTCTTCGGAATGAGAGTCAATCGAAGGCAGATCAGCATCTTGGATCTGAGGATGAAGGGCCGTTCCACATGGAGCTAATCCATCAGCTACATTCGGATGCTCTCTGTAAAATCCTTAACCATGTTTGACTGATCCATTATACTTGCATTTGTGGCATAGAGAATGAACACACAGGGAAGAAAGAGGCACTTAGATTCACTGATTCATGGACTGATCAACCTTGGGTTCCAATTAGAACCAAATGGTGTTTTAGATTCTGATGTCATAGGGGAGTGTTTTTTTTAAAGTTCCACAAAATCTTTTTATTGTAGTTCTTATGCTACTTATTTGCAGTTCATTAGAAAAACATATGAAGAGTTCAGATTAAAAATATTCAGAAGCCTTTTTATCAGGCTCCTATATTTAAGTTTTCAATTTTCAATTTTATTATTTTTTAAATGTAATTTATTCCTGTGATGGCAAGGTTGCATTTTCAGCAGACATTACTCCATTGTCTTCAGTGTCACATGATCCATCAGAAATAATTCTATGTTGATTTGGTACCCACGTAACATTTCTTATTATTATCAATGTTGAGAACAGTTGAACAGAAAGTCAAAAGAAAGGAAAATGCGTAGTTATAAAAAGAAAAGAAGTTAAAAAAGTTTTCCATGTAGGTATTAAATTTTATATCTTTAAATAAATATGAATATAATATAAAATATTTTATATTTATAATATTATAACACAATTGTAACCTAAAATCTTGATATTTAATAAAAAAAATATCCAGACATTGCACTGACATTTGCTCTTTTCCAAACTCTCAGATATGAGCAATTTAGTTTTTTTTTTTTTTTCTTTCATTAACCTCCGCTACAGTTTAGACTACAGCTGCCATATCTATTCTAATGGCTGACCTAAGTTTCACTGTGCTGAGTGAATGTTATTCTGAAAGGAAGACTCCACTCCCTGTCTATCAATGCATGAGGTTCCCGGTACTCTCCTTAGCTACCAAACCTTTAGCAGTGCAGACAGGTCAGGTTCCCAAAAAACCCTGCTGACTCAGTCGCCCTATTCAGACAGAAGCTCAAAAGCTATTTGAAAACCAACAAAACAATTACTGCAAGACATACATTTAAAAGAGAAACGCTCAACAGGGGGTCACACACATGCACCCATATCAACCCCCAAATTTTTGCCCCCCCTCTTGCTTTCCACTTTCTCTCTTTTTGGTTAAAGGATTATTTGCTGCTAAATGAAATTCCTTGTTTCATCATTTAGCCCCCTCGACAACTGTCCACACCGGCATATTAATTCTGTATTGTTGGCACAACAATACAAGTTGTTCTGTTGTCAGTAGTGTCTCGATGTATTGAGAAGTCAATCTCAAACCAATCAGCTGAATTTGTGTGGCCAACTTGAACCTCTTGCGAAACACTTTCATCATTACACAAAATTCCATATTGCGTGGATTCCCATTCGAATGATTGGATTTCACAAATGAAAATTTGCTGAATAACATGACCAGTGAATAACAGCTTCAGTTTGTTCTATTTGTCACACAAGCTCGTCTGTGATTTCAGACTTGGAATATAGATCTGAGTCATATGGACCCCTTCTATTACTTTATGTTGTTTTTTTTTTTTTTTTGTCATATAAGCTTGACAACTGTCCTCCTCACTTTCATTATATTTCAAAGACTGGCCATATTCTTCTAAAAAAATCACCTTCTGTGTTCAATGTAAGACAAAGATTTATGGGTTTGAGCAAGTAAATGATTTTTGCGTGAACTATTCCTTTGAAGAAGAAAGAATAATGGACTATAATTTAAGGATAGAGAGAGTGAGGACATGCAAGAGTTGAGAGAGCATTACACAACTTCTTTTCCCTGGTTAAATGGCATACAGTCTGAGAGTGTGGCAGGCCGGCTTTTATTCTCTGTGTCAGTGTCACTCAGTATGATTTATGGCAGTTATTCAGACTTAGGGAACCCCCAGACTGAGAAATATGACTACAGCTGGCTAATTACTTTAGCATTGATGTACCAAGTGCCTGGTGCATTGACAGGGCAAAGTACGGGAAGGAGGGGGGTCTCTCAATACACCATCAATCCTCATAGTCAGGCTGTCAATCAAACTCCGTTGGGGGGCAGATGGAGGGCGGGCTTTTTTCAGCTGGGGGTCGACTGGAGGTCCCAGTCCCAGAATGGCCTGATTCGAAATGATTGACATCTTAGAGAAGGGATAAAGGGTGCATTGGTGACCTTGTGTGAGTGTGTGTGTGTGTGTATGTGTGTGTAGTGTATGTGTTTTTTAGGTCTCAATATGGTACGATATACACCTGTCAATCTTGCAAGCAAACAATGACCAGCAGGAACATCTTTCCATTTTTTTTTGGCTCTCACACTCATGCACACAACTGCAGGCGATCGAAAGCGCTCTCTACTCCACCCATTCACAGCCTTCAATGATTAAGTGTAAATGAACACGCTGTGTTTCTATGTGTGTACATGCACCTGTGAGAGTATCACTAGCATTGCCAAAGGTGTCAAGCCCTATAGACGTATATAGTGCCCTATTCAACTGCAGGCCACTCAGGTGAGAAACTTTACCTATCACCTGAACTGCTTCATAGCAAACAAGACTTGATGTGTATCTCCTCTCGCCTAAAAACCACAGTTCTCACGAACTGTCCGCGAGAGGCCCACTATCAGTTAGACAGGTGTGCCAGGGTGTGCCAGCATTTAATGCCCGGCTGTCTCAATGCTTAAGCCTCCGGCTAAGACTATATAGTTTTCATCAAGTGTTAGTGGGGTTAAGGTCATAGCAATGCATGCATTTTTATAGAAGTTGTACAGTATGATTACACTCACCATGCTAGTTTTAAATGAGCACAACAGACGGAAAACTGGAGCATTGTGTTTAGTGTACTGAGTCATACAAGCTTATTTGTAGCAATGTTTTTGAAGAAGAGCTGAGCAATGATTTGATGGATATTAACCCTGTAAATCCTACTGTATCATATTTGATACACACATTTCTAAAGCCTTTAAATTGTCAACATGATTAAAATGTTGAAAAAAGTAGCTTGACTATGTAAAAAGCACTGCAGCTCTATTATAACTGTGCATGTAATCATATTTATTTAATGGTTGATACATGCAAATCTCAGTATGATCTTAAACCTAAGAACGTTAAAGTGAAACTTGAGAGTTGAAAAGGATTTATTGAAATTGTGTGTACAACACAATTCATTGTCATGGGAAGTGTCATCTCATATTCATTCATGGGAAGTCGTGGCCTAATGGTTAGAGAGTCGGACTCATAACCCCAAAGGTTGTGGGTTCGAGTCTCATACCGGCAGGGATTGTAGGTGGGGGGAGTGAATGTACAGCGCGAATGTACAGCGCTCTCTCTCGGGGAGCAGTTGGGGGTTCCCACCTTCAATACCACCGAACCCCCAACTGCTCCCCGGGCGCCGCAGCAAAAATGGCTGCCCACTGCTCCGGGTGTGTGTTCACGGTGTGTGTGTGTTCACTGCTGTGTGTGTGTGCACTTAGGATGGGTTAAATGCAGAGCACTAATTCTGAGTATGGGTCACCATACTTGGCCACATGTCACTTCACTTCATTCTGGTGTCAAATGTGTCTTATCAGAGATGAAACTCCTGTTGGTCCTGGAGCAGCAGGGGGTTCATTATACTCACAGATAAACTGCTACATGCTCATTAGGCTAAACAAACTGAAGCGAATTGAACCCCCCTGACTTAATCTGTGATGAGTGTGAAAGTATGTGTTTGTGTGTTAGAATTGGATTAGAAATTGAGCTTGTGTAAAGAAAGGCGTTAGACAGAATTTAAGTGACACCACTTCTGTTTGCTGTAAGACTGATGGAGGGAGAGAGATAAAGAGAGGAACCTGAACAGGAGAGGAACGGCCTGGTCATGTCAAGAGCAAAGTGACCATCAGTTAGACATGGATATAGTTGTTCCAAAATCATCAGGCCATTATACTTTTTAGGGAAAAAAACATCAAATCAATCTAATAGATCGGACGTTGTAAAAGAATGTAAGTATAAAAATGTTAAGTTAAATATATATACACTGCAGTTCAAAAGTAGCAAGGAGGCATTCAATTGAAAAGTGATAATAAAGGCATGTATAATGTTATAATGTCTGCTGAATATAATGTGTAATGTTATAATGGCTGCTGAAAGTTCAGCTTTGCCATCACAGGATTAAATAAAATTTTTAAATATATTAAAATTGAAAACTCTAATATTATTTCATAGTTTTACTGTAATTTTGATTCAGTAAATGCTGCTTTGGTGATAATAAGAGACTTCTTTCAAAAACAGCTTCTGAATCGTAGTATATATTTGTTTCCAATTCCAACAATTTAATGTTATGGAGCACACCAAAAAGCTATAATCATTCTTTTTTTTTTTAATCAATCTTTTTTTTTAGCTATATATTTTTTAAAAGGAAAATCTAATTGTAAATATGCCATCACTTTTAGTACTGTGAAAATTTGTGCTTTGTGAAATGGATGCTTGCAACGTTTTCTGATTTCTTGCCATTTCTATCAATCTCTAACATACACGTACACTGGAAAACAATCATTAAATGTGTTACATCAGCAGAATAACCTCATCAACCTTACCTCATCATTCATTTCTCTGTCCTCACCCCAATAACCCTTGCTCCTTGACCCCGGTTCTTTGACGGTATCCGAAAGTCATCAAAACTGAGGTTCCTTACATCAGCAGAGCTTGAGTAAAACCCACCAGAGCAACAAATATAACATGCTCACCTTGTTACCACCCAGCAAACACTAACAAAGACACCCAACACAGATTGCATCACTATTTTCTGCTTAGATTTTACAGACAATCTAGAGATACATACATAATACATTTTAAAACAATTGAGATTTTCCCTGGCATAGAACAAATTGTGTAACTATTTGGCATCTGTTGGATCATTGGTATTAACGCATGGCTGAGCATATGTTGCTTAAATAAACTGTGATAACAAAGATCTAGTGAGACAGAATCAAGCCGTGGATTAACAACACCTTTGATGATTATATTAGATATGCTGTATACACAAACCCTCACGAGCAAACAGTCCACCCACACGCACACGTATTAAGCTCCTGACAGTGCTGTCATTTGGCACGGTACCAGTGTTTCCACAGCTTTGTTGTCGACTGAATTTCAAAAACATCCTCACCGCCCTCCCCTCCTTACCTGTGCATACCTGACTCCAACCTCTGCTCTCACTCCGACACTACTGCCTTTAATTACACTAATTACAAGCAATTACACGACACTACTCATGCATGCCTCAAGGCCTGTTTCCTTCTCCCACTGCACTGTGCGATTCTGAGGATCTCTATGGAACAACAGAAGATAATGGTGTATTCTGGTGAGAGCTCACTATTTAAACAGTGCACTTGTCACGGACTGTTTGAATAAGTTTGAATAAAAAACACAATTGCGGAACTGCTGTCACAGGGAGGGTTGTTTGTGCTGTACGGATCTGGATTTCAAAAGGGTGGAGGATGAAGTCTGACAGGATCATTTCCACAAACCAATTATCTATTGCAGATGATGTGGTCTGACAACTGTTGAACTGTTTAGGGAAATTTTCTAGACTGTAATTATTATCGATGACAACGCCAGCCAAATTAGCTGGAAAAGTGTGTTGTTTTATTCAGTGGTTTTTCTATGTAATCTACAGCGTCCTTCACCAGAGTTAAAGTTAAGCATGCTTATCTTGTCTTAACGTGGCAGGAGATGAGTGAGCTGATAATCATTCAACATTCTCACACACACCGGCTCAGCTTTTTTGAGAGGTTTCTCACCCACAGCTGGTAGAGGCTTGTCTCAGTTGTGGTAAATATTTACTGAGGGTTATTGGTTGGTCATTGTGGAAGGTGTAATTGTGGGATTGATTTTCATTCAGATCTGTGTGATTGTCTAAGTGTGCACAAGGGAGCTCCACAGGAATAGCTGATGTCTTGACTTCTGCATAGATAAAATCTGCTGATACGGTCAACCCAGATTCAGTACTCCCTCATTTAATGCAATTAAACATTTGCAAAATTAGCCTAATTGGTCAACTGCACTTTTTTAGGACAAGAGGTTGGGGTCTAGGATGGAGAGAAGAGAATTAAGATAACTAATCAATCAATAAGGGCTGAAAGGGTTAAATTTAAGAGTCGTATGAGCGTAAACATGAATTCATTTAATTCACATTAATTCACAGTTATATAAAAAAAAGTTATGTGAGCAGTTATAATTCTAAGCAAATATGTTTGTTAATGCAACAAAAAATAAATAAATTTTTTATTAATTCTAAATATAATTGTATTTATTTTTTATTAATAATTAAATCATCTTATTAATAATAAAATATATATCTTTTTGTGTTTCAACACGTTCTGTTTCCAATCAAATCTGGTTTTAGAATTATATCAACATTTCAATATAATTAATATCAGTATATAGATATACAGTGGGTACGGAAAGTATTCAGAATTCCCCTTAAATGTTTCACTCTTTGTTAAATTGCAGCCATTTGCTAAAATCCTTTAAGTTAATTTTTTTTCCTCATTATGTACACACAGCACCCCATATTGAAGAAAAACACAGAATTTTTGACCTTTTTGCAGATTTATTAAAAAATAAATACTGAAATATCACATGGTCCTAAGTATTCAGACCCTTTGCTGTGACACTCCTATATTTAACTCAGGTGCTGTCCATTTCTTCTGATCATCCTTGAGATTGTTCTACACCTTCATTCTCATTTGCAGAGCAACTGAGAATCATGAGGTCAAAAGGAACTGCCTGAAGAGCTCAGAGTCAGAATTGTGGCAAGGCACAGATCTGCCCAAGGTTACAAAAAAAATTCTGCTGCACTTAATGTTCCTAAGAGCACAGTGGCCTCCATAATCCTTAAATGGAAGACGTTTGGGTTGACCAGAACCCTTCCTAGAGCTGGCCCGTCGAGTTATCGGGGGAGAAGAGCTTTGGTGAGAGAGGTAAAGAAGAATCCAAAGATCACTGTGGCTGTGCTCCAGAGATGCAGTCGGGAGATGGAGAAAGTTGTAGAAAGTCAACCATCATTGCAGCCCTCCACCAGTCGGGGTTTTATGGCAGAGTGGCCCGACGGAAGCCTCCCCTCAGTGCAAGACACATGAAAGCCCGCATGAGTTTGCTAAAAAACACCTGAAGGACTCCAAAATGGTGAGAAATAAGATTCTCTGGTCTGATGAGACCAAGATAGACATTTTTGGCCTTAATTCTAAGCGGTATGTGTGAAAACCAGGCACTGCTCATCACCTGTCAATACAGTCCCAACAGTGAAGCATGATGGTGGCAGCATCATGCTGTGGGGGTGGTTTTCAGCTGCAGGGGCAGGACGACTGGTTGCAATCGAGGGAAAGATGAATGCGGCCAATTACAGGGATATCCTGGATGAAAACCTTCTCCTAGATTGCTCAGGACCTCAGACTGGGCCGAATTTTTACCTTCCAACAAGACAATGACCCTTATCACACAGCTAAAATAACGAAGGAGTGTCTTCACCACAACTCTGTGACTGTTCTTGAATGGCCCCCAATCCCTGACTAAACCCAATTGAGCATCTCTGGAGACCTAAAAATGGCTGTCCACCAACGTTTAATATCCAACCTGACAGAACTGGAGAGGAGAATGGCAGAGGATCCCCAAATCCAGTATGTGGAAAACTTTGTTGCAATCTTTCCAACAACACTCAGGCTTATTAGCAAAAGGTGCTTCTACTAAATACTGAGCAAAGGGTATGAATACTTAGTACCATGTGATATTTCAGTTTTTTTTTAATAAATCTGCAAAAATGTCACAATTCTGTGTTTTTCTGTCAATATGGTGTGCTGTGTGTATATTAATGAGGAAAAAAATTTACTTAAATGATTTTAGCCAATGGCTGCAATATAACAAAGAGTGAAAAATGTAAGGGGGTCTGAATACTTCCGTACCCACTGTATATAGTATATATATATATATATTATAGATATATATATATATATATATATATATAAATATATACCTATATATATTTATATATATATATCCTATATATATATATATATATATATAATCATTATAATATTATATATATATATAATCAGTATAGAAAATATATATATTATATATATCATAATATATATAAATATATACTGTATATATATATACAGTATATATAAATGTGTGTGTGTGGTGTGTCTATGATGGTGTGTGTTGTGTGTGTCTGCAAAATGTATATTATTTTACCAAAATAAGAGGGATCATACAAAATGCATGTTATTTTTTATTTAGTACTGACCCGAATAAGATACTTCAAATAAAAGATGTTTACATATAGTCCACAAGAAAAAATAATAGTTGAATTTATAAAAATGACCCCATTCAATATATATACTGATGAATAGATATATATATTATTAAGAATATACTATATAGATATATATATATATAGATATAGATATATATGTCTACATCATATATATATTATATATATATATCGTATATATCTATATATAATATATTATATACATATATATATAATATATATATTAATAAATACATAAATAAAATACTATAGGTATTATCTATGACAATAACAATACATATTTATATATTATAATATATACATATACTAGTATATAATCATATATATATAATATAGATACTATAATATATATAATATAGATATATATAAGTATAATAATCAGTATATATAGTATATAATATATACGGTATATAATTATTATATTAATTATAGTTTGTGTGTGTGTGTGTGTGTGTTGTTGATGTGTGTGTTTGGTGTGTGCGTGCAAAATGTTAATTATTTTACCAAATAAGAGGGATCATACAAAATGCTTGTCATTGTTTATTTAGTACTGACCTGAATAAAATGTTTCACATAAAAGATGTTTACATATTATCCACAAGAAAAATCATAGTGTTTAAAAAAATTTTTTTTTTTTTTTATTAAAAACGTGACCCCATCAAATGTTTGCACTATGGTTGATTCTTATACGGTGTTGTTAGTCCCTGATATCCCCAATCATATTTTTTTGAAGATAGTTCTCATGAGTCCCCTTGTTGACTCCACACGTTAATCATTTGGATGTAATTCCCTCTTTTGTCCTCATGTGATAGATGGAGACCTTAAATCATATAGTCATTGTTGTGCGTATTATATGGTAATACTCAACCAAATGTTGCCCGCCACCTCACAGACAGTGCACAAGACCCTTAGCAAGAAAACTTCTTGGTCGATTCTTCCACCAGCAGGAGACTAGCATGCTGATTGCTGTCTAGGTGTCGCGCTCCAATATACACCAAGCAAACCCAAGACCACATTTAGACAACAGCATTTCACCCATCCAACTGTATGTTCTAACTCAATATAGCTAATTGATTTCTGCTGAGAAATAGTGTTTATACTCAAGAGAAGAGGAACTATGTCTATACACACAATCACAACATACAGTAGGGCTAAAAAATCTTATTTAGTCAGCCACCAATTGTGAAATTTCTCCCACTTAAAAAGATGAGAGAGTCCTGTAATTTTCATCATAGGTATACCTCAAATATGAGAGACAAAATGAGAGAGAAAAAATACAGAAAATCACATTGTAGGGTTTTTAAATAATTTATTTGCAAATTATTGTGGAAAATAAGTATTTGGTCAATAATAAAATTTAATCTCAATACTTTGTTATTTACCCTTTGTTGGCAATGACAGAGGTTCAACGTTTTCTGTAAGTCTTCACAAGGTTTTCACACACTGTTGCTGGTATTTTGGCACATTCCTCCATGCAGATCTCCTCTAGAGCATTAATGTTTTGGGGCTGTTGCTGGGCAACACGGATTTTTCAACTCCCTCCAAAGATTTTCTATGGGGTTGAGATCTGGAGACATGCTAGGCCACTCCAGGACCTTGAAATGCTTCTCACGAAGCCACTCCTTCGTTGCCCGGGAGGTGTGTTTGGGATCATTGTCATGCTGAAAGACCCAGCATGTTTCATCTTCATGCCCTTGCTTTTTTCACTCAAAATCTCACTATACATGGCCCCATTCATTCTTTCTTTTTCACGGATCAGTCGTCCTGGTCCCTTTTCAGAAAAACAGCCCCAAAGCATGATGATTCCACCCCCATGCTTCACAGTAGGTATGGTGTTCTTTGGAGGCAACTCAGCATTCTTTCTCCTCCAAAAACGACAAGTTGAGTTTTTACCAAAAGTTCTATTTTGGTTTCATCTGACCATATTACATTCTCCCAATCCTCTTCTGGATCACCAAATGCTCTCTAGCAAACTTCAGACGGGCCTGGACGTGTACTGGCTTAAGCAGGGGACACGTCTGGCACTGCAGGATTTGAGTCCCTGGTGGCGCAGTTTGTTACTGATGGTAGCCTTTGTTACTTTGGTTCAGCTCTCTGCAGGTCATTCACTAGGGTCCCCCGTGTGGTTCTGGGATTTTTTGTGATCATTTTGACCCCACGGGGTGTGATCTTGCGTGGAGCCCCAGATCGAGTTAGATTATCAGTGGTCTTGTATGTCTTTTATTTTCTAATAATTGCTCCCACAGTTTATTTCTTCACACCAAGCTGCTTACCTATTGCAGATTCAGTCTTCCCAGCCTGGTGCAGGTCTACAGTTTTGTTTCTGGTGTTCTTTGACAGCTCATTGGTCTTGGCCATGGTGGAGTTTGGAGTGTGACTGTTTGAGGTTGTGGACAGGTGTCTTTTATACTGATAACAAGTTCAAACAGATGCCATTAATACAGGTAACGAGTGGAGGACAGAGGAGCCTCTTAAAGAAGAAGTTACAGGTCTGTGAGAGCCAGAAATCTTGTTTGTTTGTAGGTGACCAAATACTTATTTTACCGAGGAATTTACCAATTAATTCTTTAAAAATCCTACAATGTGATTTTCTGGATTTTTTTTTCTCATTTTGTCTCTCATATTTGAGGTATACCTATGATGAAAATTACAGGCCTCTCTCATCTTTTTAAGTGGGAGAACTTGCACAATTGGTGGCTGACTAAATACTTTTTTGCCCCACTGTAGATGCAGTCAAGACATGCAGAGCTGTCAAATAACATGACTCAGGATCAGGAATGTCCGGAATGGAATACTAGTGTACTGCTAACTGCACAATATACACTGTATACTGCCAACTCATCTTTAAAGAATAGTATGTAAAACATCATTGTGCATTGTGTAACAATAAACATTTCAAACTGTAGAATGCTACATTGTCACATGACCTCATCGTGATGCATTTTTTATTCTGCAAAAAAAACAATCTTTTTTTCATAGAAATAAACAGTATCTGGTTAATTTATTACAAAGCAAATTAAAAATTAAATAAAGTTCATTGCACATGTTCTAAAATGTAGCAAGTCTGTCTTCCATGTATTCAAATACTGTGCACAGTATACAGTACATACTGTTCACTGCAAAAATAGGTATGCAGGTGTGAAGTTAATATCTTTGACCTATGTTTTTTTTTTTTGACAGGAACCTATTATTTTCATATTGTATTTATTTGATGTATATTATGCAGATGTTTGTGTATATTTGTTGTTTTGTTACTATGATTTCCACGTCCGTCTGAATGATCTCTCAGCATGAATACAGTATATCCTGTGAACATTAAAAGTAGGTTCTCTGCTTCCTAGTTCTCCATTACCGCCTTTTTTGGAAAATACTGGATTTGTGCAATCATCACTGCTTTAGCCGTATTTAATTAGTGAGAGGTCAGAGGTCAGTCTGGTCTCAGCTAGTCTTGACAGGGGGTTAGACTGAGTCTATTCAGAGTGTGTTTAGTTAGACTGAGATGATGGACATCTGTCCTGCCCTATGGCTTTAGTTATGACATAGTGGAGGGGGCCTGCTGGGTGTCTATATATATAAGATCTATAGTGTGTATTATAAATGTAGTACATTCACAAATATTGTATTTACTTTTTATATTTCATTTATTTTATATGAAGTACTCTTTTTAAAAAGAAATATAAAGTGATATAAGATGTATAATGTCTAATATTATTATAAAGTGATATTAAAAGGGAAAGATACGAGATATATAAATATATATGATAATATTTAAAGAATGTATAACATCACTTCTTGTATAATTACATTTTTATTATATAAAGTGCCATATTTGAATAATAGAAAGGAAATATATAAGTGAAATTGAATTAGAATAGGAATAGAATAGAATTGCAATTCCAGTATATATATATTGAGAAATAATATTAAAAAGTTATATATATATATATACATCTCACATCACTTTTTAAATATTATTTATTTAGATAACTATAAAGTGCTATATTGAATAAGATATAAGATTTATAACATATGTTATTTCATTTTATTTTTATTTTTAGATACTTGTGTAATTTTCAAAGATTTGCACACACCTAAAATGTGCATATATTACTATGTATATCGCATAGTGTTATACATAAATTATACCAATTCCTTTTCCCAAAATTTCACATACAGCTTTATATTGCCTTATAATCTTACTTTTTATTGTGTACTTGTAATCTTATATAAATGACACCTGAATCTAAATCTTCAACACATTTGAATGCCAGCTGTGAAGCTTTATTGTATTGTTGCGCATTTGACAAATAAATTGACTTCTTATTTAAACATACACATATTGGACATAACAAACACACCTCTTCTGTCTCTAGCATTGCACAACAGGGGAACACGCTGCAGACTAATTACCTGGTGCTGAAAGATACAGAATTGCCCCAGGATGCAACATACATGCACACAAACATAAGATTTTTGGCATGAGAGAAGCATGCAGTGAAATTAGGTAATTTAGCAGAGCACACATGGGTCAGATGTGGGAACATGCGTCCTCAAACATGATTTAATCCCAGTACCACACACAGACACAGACAGCAGGCCCCTATGTCATTATGTGTGTGTTAGTTTGTTAGCATCAGTGCATGAGTGTGCATTAATATGTCTAGAATGTGAACATGTTGAATAGCATGTCAGCCTTGCTTTGAGCACAAGCCGAACTGGGCACTGAAGTGTGTGATAGGTCAGATGCCACACTGAGAGACTGAGTGAAAACGTGCCATAGAGAGAAAGAAAGAATGAAAAAAGGAGAGGTGGGGGAGAGGGACATTTGGAGAGAGAAAGATTTAAAGAAAGAAAAGGAGAAAGAATGTCCTCTCAAATCTCAAACGTTCTGTTCCGCACTGTTGCACTCATGCATTAGTATTGTATGCCGGGTGTTGAGGAGCTTGTTACCGTTGAGGTAACCGTAGTGACTACAGGTGAGCTTGGTGGTCTGAAACAGGTCTTTTTACCTAGTAGCAGGTGGTCAGAATGTATATAGTAGCAACTAAGGAAGGACTCAATGATGGAGAAAAATGTTTAAAATGTCATGCCTCAGACCAGTGGTGTAAAACTGGAGTTTGCTGGACAGTTAAATTAGCTAATGTGCTAAAACACTTAGAACAGCTTAGCAACTGCATAGAAATGTGCTAAAAACACTCCGAACAACTTAGCAACTGCATAGAAATGACCTGGCAACCACCAACTGCATAGAAATGTGCTGAAACACTCAGAACACCATAGCAACTGTATAGCAACACCCTGGCGTTTTGCATGGAGGAAAACGCCAGAATATTGTTTACAATAAAGTGAAATATTCTGTGTGAATGCAGAAACTAATGATCATTATAAGTCATTAAATCATAATTATTGCATTTACATTTATTCATTTAGCACACACTTTTATTGGATGAGCAAATTCAAATAAATAGGGTCTAAGACAGAGGGTGTTCTAGGCGGTTGCTATATGATTATGACTTTTAAAAACCCTTATAAAACCCCCAATGAATCAGTTTACATTTTCAGCTTCACTGTGAAAAAGTCTCAGTAATAACCAAATTCTTGGCAATCAGAAGAAATACTTTATCAGTGTTGCTTATATTAAACACTTGTGAAACCACCAATAACTTTCTGTCACAACAGATATATAGACTTGAATTTAGACTTGATTTAGTCTCTTTTTTTCCATTTTTCCGATTCTATTTCAAGTTAAAACAATAGCTGCCTGTGGTTGTAATCTAAATTGAATCTGCACTGAGCCTTCTTTGACCTCTGTTGGATCAGACTCACTAAGCGTTAAGCAAGAGTTCATCACCTCATACACACGTCTCTCAACCTGTCAACTCTGCAGAGACGCTGAGGAATTATTTATGTTGGGAAAAAGCCCATATGAGAGAGAGAGAGAGTGTGTTAGAGACTGAAGTTTAAAGGAAAAGAAGGAAGGAGACAGGAGATGAATAACAGGAGTGAATGACAGAAAGAACGGGAAGGAAGGAAAGACCAGGAAAGTTGAATAAGGGTCCATGCGAGGGTCACAAGTTGGCATGTGTCAAATCTAACTGAAATCTAAGACTTCTGGGGACACGTACACAAACACACTTCATCAATGTTGATCTATAAAACACACACACACACACGCGTTTGTTTTTGAGAATTGTGGGGACATTCCATAGGCGTAATGGTTTTTTATACTGTACAAACGGTATTTTCTATCGCACTACACCAACCCTACACCTACCCCTTACAGGTAACTTTGTGTATTTTTACTTTCTCAAAAAAACTTATTCTGTATGATTTATAAGCCTTTTGAAATATTATTTCATACCCATGTCATTATACAAATTTGTGTCCTCATATGTCACAAAAACGCACACAAACACACACACACACACACACACACACACACACACATAAATATAAAACAAAATAATATGGTATAGTAATAATAGTTCTAACATTATTATTTTTATACTAAGACAAAAATCCAACCAGAACTGAAGTGGAATTTACTGAATTAAATTCAGAGAAATTCAATAGAAATTGGCATTCTGAAGTGTCCGTACAATAAAAAATTATTTAGTGAATAACAAAAAAGAATTCTACTTCCTTATATTCAAATTCCTGCAACTCCATTAACAAGACACAAATTATAGTTTGTTTTTGAAAATGGGAAAATCTGAGAGTCCATGCACTCAGACTGAACAAGCATGACATGCCTGACCTACAGCATGCTGGTTTTAAGGCAGGGAAACATTCATTCAGTAAAATTATGTGGTAAATTGAAAAAGATTCACTGCCTGGTGGTGAAGGAAAGAGTGACGGGCGAGAGAGACAGAAAAGAGGTGCTGAGAGAGAACAAGGGAATGATGGGAGTGAGATCAGAAGGGATTTTTCCTCCACTTGGGTGAAAAAGACACGCACTGCCTGAAGGGCTGTTGATTAAAGCAGTCTTGCTGTCTCTGCCTCTCAGTCTGTCTCTCAGTTTCTCCATCTGCAGGTCTAATTAAAACACATTTGAGGTTCATCCAGTTCTCGATATGGAATGAGAAAGAGATGCGAAAAGACTAGGGTTGACTCTACTTGACTAGGGTTGACTCAGGATCACTTAAAGGGATGGTTCACCCCAAAATAAAAATTCTGCTATCATTTACTCAACTTCATGTTTTTCCAAAACTATATGACTTTCTTTCTACTGTGGAACAATTTTTTTATTCTTTTTTTAAGTTTCAAATGTTTTTGTCCATATAGTTAAAGTAAATGGTGTACAGAATAACATTGGACCCTGTTGTCTTTCTTTGTAACAACAACAACAACAACGTTTAGAATGACACAAGGGTGAGTAAATGATGACAGAATTTTCATTTTGGGGTAAACTGGCCCTTTAAGATACACTTATTTTGTCTTTCATCTCTCTCAGTTTCAAATTTTCAAATTTAAGGCAAGTGTGCCCACAAAAATCCAGGTGTGGTTAAAAAAATTAACCAATAATAAACCAAACTTCCCCAGTTGATCGATTACATTAAGTATTATTACACATTATGAACTGTAATGTTTATCTAATTAATTATCTAATTAAATATGCAATCATTTACATTAAATTCCAGAACATGTATCTGAACATTGGATAAAGCCAGGTTCATTTTTTTTGTTTCATTTTGTTCATATATTAGAGTAAAAGGTTTTTACAGAGGGGATTTCTCTTTGGATTTATTTCTCTATTTGGATATAGGAGTAAAATGTGATATAAAACCAGGTGAATAATATATGAACAAACCCTTCTGTAAAAACCTTAGATAGGAATAAAACTGTAAAGTTTGGTGTAAGTAGAGGTATTTAATGTCATTGAATACTGTTATACTTTTTTATGAAATTTGAATGAACTTTTTATTTTAGATGTCTGTTGTAAGTGAAACTGTTTTTTAATTTGCGTTAAACATTTTTTTAAATTTGTCTGTGTATTTTTGTAATTTTCTTTGAATGTTGCCCTTGGCACTAGCTGAAATAAAATATTTTTAAATATCTATTTAATATTATTTAGTTTAAAGTTAATTTTATGTTAAAATTATGGTTTTAGTTTCAGTTTCAGTTTGACCCTGATAACTCCTACTGAAGTGGACATTTCTGGGTCACTGCATGAGAAAAAAAGTTGAGTATTTGATTAAAACACTCTTTAAAAAATATGTATTGTAACAAAGTCTCCGAGGCCAAATATAAAACTGCAATAAAATAAACACTTAAAAAGTGTTTTTTTACTAATGGAAATCACACATTATTATGAAAAGCAAATAGCCCAAAAATGCTCAAATGGAGCGTGCCAAAAAAATAAAACTTTTTATCTGTAGTATCTGTCTTAAAACAACCTTAACTTTACAACAGTATTGCTAAAGAAATAATAATTTAAAATATTATAAAAAGTCTTACAAGTATAGGATCAGAAAAGCACTACAGTCACCAAACAGAATGGTGAAAACACTTCCCTTCCGATGCCCTTTGAATACTTGAGGTCGGTGTGTTTTTGCTGCTGGGGGTGAGTGTGCGGTCACTCTCATTAGGAGCACGGCCATGTGCTGGACTTAAGAACACAGGATTACACTTGCTCCATCCTATAGGTTTATATCTGCACAAAAGGACAGAGAGAGAAAGAACGAGAGCGAGCAAGTCTCCAACTGCTAAACTTCAGTCTAGCCTTGCTACGTTGAGCTCAAAGCCTAAATCAAAGGCAGCGATTATGTGGCCCACTGACCCGCTAGAGTACAATAGAAAACAAGGACAGGGTCAACTTTATTATAACTGTCTGAGGCCTTGTCGCTTCTTTCAGAATCAGGTCATATAGAATGAAGTTCTTTTTCTTTTCCTGAATGAACTTTTTAGTTTTTTATGTGGTACCACTAATCTTCACATATGACAATGAGACATAAGAATGACATAAGAAGCTGTTGTCATTCAATATTATGACAAATACCTGTGTATTCACATTGTTATTTGTAAACAGCTAAAATGTACATACAGTATAAGCTGTGTTAAATGCAATATGGTGTCTAACCTGACTAAGGTCTATGCTGTGAATGTTTACTAGTATTAATAGATTTAAAAAGTAGAATTATTGCATTTCTTAGCACAGTTGTGCTCTGAGATTCACCTCAGATTCGTTTGAAACTACCTTTGACAGGACATGGAAAGTCCCAAAGAATTCTGCCTTCCAGCTGTAAACCATACACCACGTTATTAAAAAGAGGAACAGGAAGATTTCAGCCTTTTTTGCCCTTTGATAACATGATAATAGGGTCAGTTTCAAATGTCAGATAGGGAATTGAAATTTTGCTCATTGCTGTAATGGCAATTATAAATGCATTAAAATAAATTATTCATTTAGTATAACCAAGAGAATGACAACATTATTAACTGTGTGTGTGTGTGTGTGCATAACCAACGTTTTTTTTTGTTTTTTTAAGAAATTAAAATTTTTCTTTAGCAAGAATGCATTAAATTAATCAAAAGTGACAGTAAAGACTTTTTTCTCAAAAAAGGAATTTTGTAAAAAATTGTTAGAAAAAAAAAATCAATTTAAAGTAAATGTTCTTTCGAACATTCTATTCAACGAAGAATCCTCAAATAATGTATCACAGTTTCCACAAAAGTATTAAGCCGCACAACTGTTTTCAACATTGATAATAATAATAATAAATGTTTCTTGAACAGCAAATCAGCATATTAGAATGATTTCTGAAGGTTCATGTGACACCGAAGCCTGAAATAATGGCTGCTGAAAATTCAGCTTTGGCATTACAGAAATTAAGGGTACCATGTCTACAATATGAAAGCGATACTAATTGTAATCATATTTCAAAATATTACTGCATGGTTTTACTGTATTTTTGATCAAATACATGTTACCTAATAGAGTATAAGAGACTCTGTCTGAAACTGTCTGAAAGTTGTTCAAGAAATTGTGTGTTCTCCAAGTGAACCTGCTAAAGTAATGGGATGCATGTGATTCAGCCCGGGTATTCACTTAGGCTGTAAATCACAAAAGGAAGCTTTCTTTATGAGGATTGTGTAATTGTTAAATTGGCAGGGTGGAGATTGGTGGTATCAGTTGGTACAGGATCAGGACGACAGACTGTTTCAAACATGAGTGTTTTTAAGCGCCCGCGTAAACCGGCACGACCTGCAGTTCAGGAGCTGAATTTTGATATGCAACAACTGATGAGATCATAGAGGCCTTTCGAGTTGAGATGTGTTAAGGTGTGGGTGTTTGTGTTTTGAAAATCCTGTAAGTAAGTAGGCCTATTGCACAGTCATTTGTGAATAGCAAACTACAATAACCTATGACACATGCCACACCCATGTTTGAAAGTATGAGAGGAATTTCCTTCATTCCTGGCCAAGAATTTCAACTTGCAGTTGTCCTCATATCCCCTCTTTTCCTATAGCTGATAAACTATATATGCATTTATATTTACATAATGTCCAAAAATTAAAGGAATAGTTCATCCAAAAATAAAAAATTGCTTAAAATGTACTCCAGGATGTAAATTAGTTTGTTTCTTCAGCAAAATTGAGAAAATTCAGCATAACATCACATGCTCACCAACAGATCATCTGCGGTGAATGGGTGCCATCATAATGAGAGTCCAAACAGCTGATAAAAACATCACCATAATCCACATGTAATCCATATCCATTAAACTCCAGTCCATCAATTAACATCTTGTGAAGTGAAAAGCTGTCTGTTTGTAAGAAATGAATCCATCATCAAGACATTTTTTACTTCAATCCGGCTAAAATATGAGTCCTCTCTCCATAACATTTCTTTCTGCAGTAAAAAAGTCATCTTGTCTGAATCAGGAGAGAAATATGCAAAGATCAAGCACTGTTATAGGCAATATTAAGCACTGTTTACAAGTGAAAACATTCCAAATCAGTTCTAAACAAATATTTTGATGGTTTTTATAGTGAAAGAACAACAGAGGATGCATTTACTTATTCGGAGGGAAAGTGATGTTTGGGAATCAGACTTTATTTTGGCCAGAAGGAATGATTTAAAGTAAAAACGCTTTAATGATGGATTTGTTTTTTACAAAAATGCGGCTTTTCAATTCACAAGATGTTAATGGAAGGATTACTTGTGGATTACTGTGATGCTTTTAGCAGCTACTTGGAATCTCATTCTGACGGCACCCATTCACTGCAGAAGATCCATTGGTTAAGCAAGTGATGTAATGTTAAATGTCTCCAAAAAGTCTTTCGATGAAGAAACACACTCATCTACATTGGGCGAACTATTCCTTTAATGCATGAATGCCATTGTACTAGATAAAACCACAGCACAAGCACTTTTCAAGCAAACTATTTATCAGAAAGAAGTTCATAAATTGTTCACAATTAAGACATAGTATTTAAACATTTTCTGGCTCTCAAATGCTAGTGGATCATGTCCATAGTTAATGTAATGTACAAAACCTGTGGTTACTCTGCTGGTGTGAACTTGACTTCACACATCCATTAAACCTATGTGTATGCATGTATACGTGCAGTAGATTTGACTGTGATAATAACAGACACACAGCTCTAAAGATTGTGCGGCTAATTGCCTCCATTGCAGTATGGCAATGTGACAGCTGCTGGGTAAGGCCACACAAAGTCAATTGTGCCCTTTTGGAATGGCTGCACTCTTCCCTGATCTGCCACAATAGATTTAACAGACAATGATGAAAAGGGACAGGTCTTTCTGTGAGAGATCAGTATGTACTCTATGTACATGGGCCCTCGGTCCCAAGCCAAAATCACTCTTACTGTAATCTCACTGTCTGGCCTTTTGACGTCAGTTGTTTACGGATAGAGTTACTCAAGGTGCTGAATAGTGTGCTTGTCGCTGCTTAATGGACAAATTATGCCTGAAGGGGAAAAAAATAAGCTAAAAGCATAGACTGTAAAATAACATGGACGTAGTGTCCGTGACGTCACCCGTAGGTTTCTAAAGAGTGTTTTTCAAAGTGGGTGGAGTGGGCCGTCGCCATCTTGGCAGCGCGTCACTCCCGGATAATCGAAAATGGGCAAAGAGGCAGGAGCTGGTTGCTGAAACCACACCCACCTAGCTCGACGCCGGTGACAGCAGCGGCAATCCACCTGTCACTCAAGTGGCCATGCCCTTAATTATGCAGAACTTAAGGCTTAATATAATTTAAACGGATGAGTTATAAAAAAAAGTCCCCCCCTCACAGTTGTCATGAAGGGCAAAATTAGCTATATAGACCAAAATCATTTTTTGAACCAGGCTGTAAACATGTTTTTTTCTGCTGTAAAGTTGGCCATTTTAACATGGGCAGTCTATGGGATTGACTCCCTTTTGCAGCCAGTTGACGAATTACAGTTTAAGTCACTTCCGTGTTGGTTTCACTAGAGAGAGCAGAAGGTTGCCGCTTGGCTAAAAGACAAACAGGCCAAATGTACTGGACCAGTGTCAAAAACAATACCTGTCAGAAGTTTTAAACAAATACATTTGAATTAAATTATGCTGTACATCTTCTCTAAGGACTTTGACCAAGCCATTAATTTGATAGCATTTAACTGTGGCAATGTGTTTTAACAGGCTAATGGTGGCACAATCAAGCATTTCAAACAGTAATGAAACTGTCAAAATTTCCAAATGAAACTACTGAAGTCCTCAAAATTTTACCCTACAATCAATTCAAATTTGTTTTTTGAATAATTATAAATCAATTAGATTTTGCATAAATGTTTTTTGACATGATTCAAATATTCATGAGTAAAGCACATTTAAATCCCTAGTTCTCAGTAACCCACTTTAATATGAAAAAATACACACAAATAAAAACTAATTTTCATTAATGCAATGCATAAATGAATAACTCTGCATTATGTAAATTATAAAGTACATTTGTATAGATACAATTGTAAGTATACACTGCCATTCAAAAGTTTGGAATCAATAGGATTTTGTAATGTTTTTAAAAGAAGTCGTATTGCCACCAATATGCTTTATTTATCAAAAAGGAGTAAAAACAGTGAGACTTAATAGTCTAAATTTTTAAATAAAGGTACAATTTTACAAAATTACAATTTTAATACATTTAACAAAATGTAATTATTTCCTGTGATGGCAAAGCTGAATTTTAGCAGCTATTATACTCCAGTTTTCAGTGTCACCTGATCCTTCAGGAATGATTCTAATATGCTGATTTTGTGCTCGAGAAACATTTCTTATTTTATTATCAATATTGAAAACAGCTGTGATGCTTAATATTTTTGTGGAAACCATGTTACAGATTTTTCTTTGATGAATAGAAAGTTCAAAAGAGCAGCATTTATTTGAAATGGAAATCTTTTGTAACATTAAATATCTTTACTGACACTTTTTATCAATATAATGTATACAGTGTAATATATTTATGTATATAATGTAAATGTATGAAATTTTTACTGAAACTCAAACTTTTACAATCTTACTAAAACAGATTTTAATTTAAGAAATATGATTGTGTCTGGACAGGGTGATTTTCATGATTTTATTACAGTAATGAGAATTTGGGAGGAGAAATGTGCTTAATTGTCATTAATGTTACAATCTCATTTTTGCTTGTTAGGGTAAAAAATACATTTGCACATGACATTCACATGTCAAAAGGAAACAATGTACCATGCGCAGACATTTTTTAAATACATTTTATGCACAGCCATAAAGAAACAAAATGATGATGACTGATGATGACGAGTGACAACACAAAGTTTAACAGTGTCTCTGATTCAACAATTAATTTACTCAAAATTTAAAGACAACGACTGAGCCAGTGGTATAAAGTTCCCTTTCAGTCGGTCACTCTCGACGTCACGTCGGATGACCAACAAATTGGGATCTCGCTTAGAGATACCAATCTACTTTGAGTGTAAACTAAACGAGCCAATGCACATTGGCATGCGATTATTGCATCCAGCTGCCGCTGATCACAGCGTGAGTATAAGTAGGCATCAGATGCAGCGCATATTCAGCTTTTCGCTTCGGAGCCGAGCGGATCTATCGTTCTGCTCCTGACCTTCTACCTGAGAGAAGAAGAGCTGAAAAAAACAAGTTAGCGTGCTCTTCGGAGGAGCTCTTCGGTGTTGGCGGTACCAAAAGGCGGGTTCACCGGTTGTGGTTTCCCGTGTCGAGTGGGCTGCACACATCAGGCTGCATACCCCCTGTTTGTGTTACAGGATCCATATTCCACCTGTGCGCCTCAGCACGCTAAAGGCTTTTCCTAAAAAAGAGCAATTTCGGGTGCGGTCCTTTTGAAAGACGACGTTGCATGGCAACAATGACCCTTACGTCTTGGTAAAAGATGTGGATGTTGGTCTGCTATAGGACAACGTATAACCCCCCGGCGTTTCTGGATGAGGTCGTTACATGGCGTTGGGGGCTGGTCACGATGCTTGCTTTCACGTGTGGGCATTAAACACGCTGAGGTGGCGTTTATGGATGAGTCGTGTTCTCATTGTGGGAAGATGATCATCTCAGAGTCGCGGGCCAAGCTCCGTTTCCTCAAGGGGCGGAGTTCCGTTGCCTCTGCCTCTATCTAGTTCTCCTCATGGCGGCAGCCCGGGGGGATAACCTGCACGCAGTAGCGTGGACGGTCTGAGGCACTCCGCAACCAGTTGAGCTGCCAATGGAACGTGCTGGGCTCTCTACAAGGAGCGTACCAGCAGTATCCTTGGCGCTCCTCCCGACGACCGGATGTCGATCACTGCATCGGAGAGGGAGCCGGAGCTTCTGGAGAGGAAGAATTTTTGGGGGGGGGGGGGGGCTTTTTTTTTGCGCTGCTCTCCTCGGGGACTGTAGCAATGCCTGAATCGGATCCCCTCCCCTCCCAGGTCTGTAGGTACTCGACTGGCCAGCGATGCTTATACGGCCTGTGGAGAAGCTGCCTCCGCCTTATACGCTACGGCGTTACTGCAGGTTCTTCAGGCTAAGGCATTGAGGGACCTGCACGAGGGTGGTCACGACTCAGAAGTTCTCAAAGAACTCTGCACCGCTGCGGACCTCGCGCCACGAGAGAGACGAAGGTCACTACGTGGTCTCTGGGTCGTGCGATGTCCACTATGGTGATCCAGAAGTGCCAAAACTGGCTGTGTCTGGTCGATATGAGGGACGCCGACAAAGTTCGGTTCCTCAATGCCCCTGTGCCCCAGACCGGCCTCTTCGGCGACGCGGTCGAGAGCTTGGCCCAGCAGCTCTCGGCTGTACAGAAGCAGACTGAGGCGGGTCGTCACACCGGGAAGGGGGTTGATAGGCTTAGGCAGGCCGCCCCACCCGTCCGGGCCCCCGTCAAACTTGGCGGTGAGCAAAAGAGCAAAAGGCCCCGGGACGGGCGACCCAGAGAGGGAGGAAGCTGCTCTCGGGGGATGGTGAAGGCACCACTCCCTCCCCCGGAGGAGGGCCGGGTGGAGAATCTGGAAAATCTTGATGAGAGAGCAGTTTTCTCTGTCCCTGGGTCCCGGGAGGGTACGGAGAGTCGCGGAGAGTTCGATGGAACGGACCAACACCGGACCACGCTCATCCTCCTCCTTCGCCAGCTGGCAGCAGCTGGCGGTTCGAGAGCGTCAACGAAGGCCCTACTCACGCACCCTATGCCAACCTGTGGAACCACGGTCCGCCCACAAAAGCCCCCCGAGTTGGGTCCCTGCCTTCCACTTCGCTGCCCCACTGCGAGTATGGCAGTGGTTCTGTTGGTCCCGCTTGCACGGTATCTGGATTCCTGGCTAGCGCTACCCAGCCCATCTCAATGACTTCTTCGAACCGTCAAGCTTGGCTATGCGATTCAGTTCGCCCGGCATCCCCCAAGTTCAGTGGCATCCGCTTCACAACAGTGAAGGCGGCCGACGGTCCTGTCTTGCGGGCAGAGGTCGCAGTCCTACTTGCGAAGGATGCGTTGTGCTCAGTCGGTGTTGAACTGCTTGAATACATTCAGAGCAGGTGGTGGTTCCACTGAAAAAATTTCAGAGGCTCCTGGGGCATATGGCAGCTACGGTGGCAGTCACGCCACTGGGGTTGCTTCATATGAGACCGCTTCTGCATTGGCTCCATGGCCGAGTCCCGAGGTAGGCATGGCAACGCGGCACCTTCCGGTTACAAGTTACACCGGCCTGCCGCCAAACATTCACCCCGTGGTCAGACTTTGCTTTCCTCCGGGCAGGAGTGCCCCTGGAGAAGGTCTCCAGGCATTCTGTGGTTTGCACGGGTGCCTCAACCACCGGCTGGGGGGTCACGTACACCGGCCTTGCAGTGTCGGGGGTTTGGACGGGGCCCCAACTGCACTGGCACGTCAACTGCCTCGAGTTGCTGGCAGTGCACCTTGCCTTGAGTCATCTCAAAGGACGCTTATAAGGCAAGCATGTACTAGTCCACACGGACAACACGGCGACCGTTGCGTACATCAACCGACAAGGTGGTCTGCGCTCCCGTCGTATGTCGCAACTCGCCCACCACCTACTCCTTTGGAGTCCGAAGCATCTGAGGTCGCTTCGTGCTGTTTACATTCCTGGGCTGCTCAACCGGGCAGCCGCCGAACTATCTTGAGCTGCGCTCCCGGGAGAATGGCGACTCCATCCCCAGACGGTCCAGCTGGTTTGGAAACGTTTCGTAGCCGCTCTGGTAGACCTGTTTGCCTCTCCAGAAACCTCTCACTGCCAGTTGTTTTTCTCCCTAACTGAGGGAACACTCGGCGCTTGGGGGTTGGTGTGGAGGGCAGAATGGGGGGAGAGACACTAGGCACACAGCTGGCCGCGGGGCCTTTGCAAATATGCGTTTCCCTCAGTGAGCCTTCTTGCACAGATACGATGCCAAAGGCCTAAGGGAAGGGACGGAGGAGCAGGGCTATATTTGGGTGGCACCCTATTGGCGTACGACGGGACATGTTCCCAAGAACTAGATGCAGTCCCTCGTTGACAGCCATCTGGCAGATTCTATGCTTGAGGAAGGATCTAAGGACTCGTAGAGACGGTTGGGGGCCCCAGGCATCCGTACAGACCTCTGGAAACTTCATGTCTGGTCCCTGGAAGAGACTCTGAGATTCTAAGTGACCTACCCCAAGAGGTAGGGACACCACCACTTCAGAGAGAGCACCGTCTACAAGACACGCTCACGCTTTGAAGTGGAACCTGTTCGTTGAGTGGTGTTCTTCTCACCGAGAAGACCCCCGAAGATGCCAGATCAGAGTTGTGCTGTCCTTTTTGCAGCAAGGTTTGGAGTGAAGGCTGTCTCTCTCCACCCTCAAAGTCTATGTCGCTGCAATCGCTGCTAACCACGACCCCGTAGAAGGAAGTCGTGGGGGAAGCATGACCTGGTCGTCAGGTTCCTTAAGGGAAATTCCTTACGGCACCCCTCTATACCCTCTTGGGACCTGACTCTAGTGCTCACAGCACTACAGCAGGGCCCAGTTGAGCCTTTGCAGCGAGCTGAAGTTTCTGTCAATGAAAACTCTGCTCCTCCTTGCATTTGCCTCCATCAAGAGGGTAGGGACCTGCATGCATTTTCGGTCGACGATTCGTGCCTAACGTTCGGGACGGCTGACTCCCAGGTAACCCTGAGGCCCCAGTCCGGCTATGTGCCCAAGGTTCCCGCTACTTCCTTCAGGGATCAAGTGGTGAGCCGGCAAGCGCTGCCCCTGGAGGAGGCAGACCCAGCCCTAGCTTTGCTCTGTCCTGTTCAAGCCTTCAGAGGCTACATAGACCGGACACAAAAATTTATGACCTCAGACCAGCTCTTTGTCTGTCACGGAGGACGGCAGAAGGGGAATGCCGTCTCTAAGCAGAGTATGGCCCACTGGATAGTGGATGCATCATCCTGGCTTATCAGGCACAGGGTGTGCACTGCCCATTCAGGTTGCGAGCTCACTTTACTAGAAGTGTTGCATCCTCCTGGGTGTTGGTTCGTGGCGCCTCGCTGACAGATATTTTTAGGGTTGCGGGCTGGGCGACCCCTAACACGTCCGCTACATTCTATAGCCTTCATGTGGAGCCGGTATCCTCCTGTGTTCTCACCTCAAACGGGTAGAAGCACTGAGAGGCCCCGGCTTCGGGTCGGCTTGCTAAAACCACTCCAGAAAGTCCATACTGTAGACCCTGTCGAGCTCCTCCAACCCCTCTGCAGCTAGACATGGCGGAACGTCCGGTGCCAGGCAATCAGTCGCTGAATCCGTGAAAACCGGTAGAGGGCTGGGCTCCATATGTAGAGACATAAGTGGATCACATATGTGTAAAGTCCACGGTATAGCATTGAGCCCGTGTTTCCCCGGCAGACTTCTGCCATTCCAAGAGGGTTACAATCACCTCCAATCTTCCATATGCACCTAAGGAATGTTCAAATGTGTATTTGCTTCCGAAACCTCCTTCGGGAAGGTTGGAGCTTCCGTAACGTCCCTGTTCCAAGTAGAACGGGTACGTTTCCCAGGGTTATCCAGTCTTACTCATTGGGTAGTGCCATAGCAGCAGTCGCTGGTCCTCTTGTGAAGAAGCCCTGACCTACGCCAAAAAATAGGGACGCAGGTGGCCTCCACAGGACACTGGAAGGGGCAGTAACTGTGGCCCTTTGGTAGGATCCCAATACGTCGGTCCTCCGACGTGACGTCGAGAGTGACTGACTGAAAGGGAACGTCTCGGTTACGTATGGGAACGGAGACGTCACGTCCTGTCGCTACAGCTCCTGTACCACCGCTGAGCGGCCGGGTCACCGGCCGGCTCCTCAGCGAAAAGCTGAATATGCGCTGCATCTGCTGCCTACTTATACTCACGCTGTGATCAACGGCAGCTGGATGCAATAATCGCATGCCAATGTGCACTGGCTCGTTTAGTTTAAACTCAAAGTAGACTGGCCTTTCTGGCAAGATTCCCAATTCGTCGGTCATCCGATGTGACGTCTCCGTTCCCTCCTTCAGGGAACGAGGGTTACCATACGTAACCGAGACGATACCTTGAGTAAAAAATCCGAAACTCGGCCCTAAGTACTTTTTTTCCCGAATTGTCTCCAACAATACACCCCCTGGCAAGTTCAACTACAAGTTCAGCTCAACAGCTAGTTGCTCATGTCACCTTACATTACAGAGCTCATAGTGCACAGCAGTACGACAGACAAAAAGAAAGAGTGCCAAAGAAAACTGAAGACTGATAACAGCACTAAATCACTGTTAGCAGACAATCTTCAACAACTCTTTGACTGACACTTCTCTTCAAACTCCAGACAGCACTGAGCCAAGGGGGCAGCGCTCATCGCCGTAATTATATCATGCCCGAAGAAGGCCGAGACACAGAGCCATGCAAATTCAGATTAAACCTGCAAGCGGGGGGCCAGTGTGTGTTTGTGTATTAGGGACAGGACCTTTTGATCATTTAGGCGCTTTGGAGGGCACGCTAATCACTCCTGACAGGCCCTTTCTGACAGATTCAGCAACAAACTTCTCGATTTTGCTCTGGTTTTTGAACTCTCCTCTGCCCTGCGGGGACTTGTCAAACAATCTGATGTCAATTACCCAATTGTCCAATGGGCCCTTTTGGGTAACCCCAATGAGGTCCATGCCCCGTCTATTGTCTGTGAATGAACTCTAGCGCTGATTGCATTTTCTGGTAATTAAGCTTGTTCTTTCTCCCCACTCTTTCTTTCATCGCGGGGCACCAGTTGGTGGGTTCGCATTAGTGTACGGGGTTCAGCGTAGTGTCACTTGCGTGCTCGCACAGGTGCTGGGTTTTCCCACTGTGCCATGCCACTCATTAGGTCATCGTGATGACGGAAGCACATTTTGTTTAATTTAATTCTCATTAGAGCTGCTACAATAGGCCAGCCACTGACCTCGTTGCTCCCGGGGGCACCAAGCTTATTATATGCATATCCTTTCACGTAAGGTTTAATTATTGTTGTGAACAGTGTTCGAACTATACCGTGGACTTTGGGGGGAGCCCACTTGTTTTTTGTATTGCCTCAAAAGGGGGCTTACAATGAATTACAAAGATACATAACAGCTACAAGTGTATGCACTACTTGCTTTATGCAAGCAATATATAGGGTAAATCACTATACAGGATTACCCTACCCTACAGCAATTTTACACATAATAATCCACGATGATCACATTACACAAAACTGAAATTGCACGTCAAAATAACACATTGTCAATATTTTTGAGACCCCCCAAAATCACGTTTTTAGGGGAGCCCATGTCTTATTAAGGGGAGCCGAGCTCCACCTAGCTCCCCTGTAGTTCGCACCCTGGTTGTGAATGAACTGTGGCATGAACACTACGTGCAGGAATTAACGGTTGCTGGTGTAAAGGGAGGTCAAATGCATTCATATGCATGTGTCAGTGTTACAGCATTCATAAACACACATATATAGTACTGCAATAGACAAAATTCTTTGCCAAAAACGCAGCTCGAGTCACTTCTGATCACCAAGGTTTATGAGACAGGAGCCACCAAAACCCACACATACACTAAATATACATATGCATGTGCCTTTCAAGGCTCCAAGAATATCCTTGATGGTAGTGTTCTCTTCCAAACATGTCCCAGGACACATTATTTCTGAAAAATGAACTCGTCCATGGGACGCCACCCCAGTGATCTGTCAGGCACCTATTCAAACACAATACTTACTCTTGTTCTGGACAAATATGGATGTGTGGTGACTATAAATAGTATTCGCTCCCTTGAAAGTTCTCATGTTTTATTGTTTTACAAACGGTGAACCACAGACAATTTCATTTGACCTTTTTGACACTGAAAATTAAAATGTTTTTTATGTGAAAGCTACAGAGTAGGGTCTAGTTGATTCAAACCAGTTTAGTTTGTAGTCCGAACAGGAAAAAAAACATGAACTTTTCACTTTCATATTTGGTTTGAAATGAAACAAAATATTATTTTTTTCTTTCAGTTTGAAAGATAAGATCAGATTTCATGCTTTTGTAACCCTTCATTGTGTGATGGCTTGTTACAAGATAACTTCATTAAAATAAAAGTAGTAGCATTAACCCTCTGGGGTCCGAGGGTGATTTGGGGCCCTGGAAAAGTTTTGACATGCCCTGACATTTGTGCTTTTTTCAGTTGCTTACAAACATTTCAATGTCTAAAGTTTAATAACACTGTAATCAGCACAAACTGGGCTACAATAATATGTGAGCAGCATGTATGTACGTGATTGTGTTTTTGAGAAAACAACGTTTATGCGTGCTTAGTGAAAAACTTTCACAATGCTTTCCTGATTTTTATGCTGTTGTCTGCAACAAAAAATGATCAGATTTGGATACTGAGCAAATAAAAATGATCAGTCACAAATTGCAAAACATCCATTGCTGAAGCTTTAGACAAAATCTTAAAAATAAATAAAATAATTTACAAAAAGTTTGCATGTTTTGGAGTTCATACTTGAGGAAGAAAATATAATACCTTAGTTTTATTCAGAGGCCAAAAATGAGAAGAACATTTGCAAATTGCATATTTGGTAATGTACTGTAAATCAATGAGATCTTCATAACAGTATAGCAGACTTTACAAAAAATATATATAAATACTGTATCAGTTGTCACTCTATTTCTCCCAATAATGTCTTAGAAACTTCTTTTACTAAGGCTTTGTCAACATTCGAAGTTCATTTGAATTTCAATCCATATGCCAATGCATATGCCATTTTTCCTTTCAAATGCTCAAGCTCAGTTAATAAAAAAACGAAAAAGTCCTAGTCGATACTTAGAAAGGTCTTTTTTTCTTTTTCCTTTTTGGTCTGGTCTTCACACTTGCTGCCTGCCTCTTACATTGCTAACCCACTCCAGGTGGAGTGGCGCTGGCGTCCTAGAGAGATAGTTGGGAATTACAGAGGGGGCAAGAGGTGTCAGATCCTGAAAAGGCAGAGAGAGGAACCCGATAGTGGCTGGGTGCTGGAGGTCTGGAATGGGGCAGAAGGGTCTGGGGCTCCGGGTATTATTGGGGACAGGCTGAGGAGAGATGAGGGCAGAGAGCAGTCTGACCCAGCGGGAGAGAGCGAGAGAGAGAGAAAGAGAAAGAAAGGAAGAGTGGGTGAGATGGGGGTTAAACATTCAAAGAGAGACTAAGGAAAGGAATGAGATTCAAGGAATGCTGGAGAAACCACAAGGAAAATTAAAGAATGAATGAATGAAAGAAAGAAATTGAAAAAAATAATGACTGTTTCAGTCAACCTTATAATGAAATGAAGCACAATATAATATGCAGTATTATAGTATATATTCCTATCTCAGGAATATTTGATTACGATTGGTAAATTGTGACATTTTATGGTTAATTATTTTTATGTATGATCTCTAAACTGTTGTCCACCACACAACCGATTTCCTTCATAGTTGTGCTAGTTTCATGTCTTTTGTATCCCTTTGCATAATAAAAATATTTCTAATTAATGTTTCAAATCAATTTTACATTTGGTTTATTTTGAAATAATTCAGATTTTTTTCCCCTTAGCAATACAGATTTTATAATGTATTCAAATAAATCATGTTCTTTTCAACTTACCATTCATCAATAAATCCTAAAATTCACACAAAAAACACAACTGTTTTTAAAATTGATAATTAGAACTGTTTCACGAGTACAAAATCAGCATATTCGAATGGTTTCTGAAGGATCATGTGACACTGAAGACTGAAAATTCAGCTTTGCCATCACAGGAATAAAGAACATTATAAAAAATATATTCAAATACAAAACAGTTATTTTAAATAATAAGTGATTGTAATGCATTTAAAATGTATTTGCTATTATGTTTATTGTTAACCTTTAAAGCAACATTTTAGACATGCTAACATGTAACTATAGTGTGATTAAATCACAATCTATTAAATGTACACCTGATTAAATCGAAGCATGTTATTATTCTATATTATTAATGTATAGTTCAATAAATTTTAATGCATCTGTATACATTAGTATAACGTTAGATTTATTTTAGATTCAGTTTTCTTTAGTTAAATTTTTATTGTTGTGATTATTTTTTTATTTATTTATTCATTTATTTTTAATAAAATAAGTTCACTTTTAGTTTTTGTTTCCAGTTAGTAATTCAGATGTATTTCAAATAGCAAAAATGTTTTTATTAGTTTTAGTTAACAATAATAATAACCCTGAACTGTACAATAATTTTATTCTCCTAGAACAGAATATCCCACTGATAAAAATATGATTTTATATAACTTTACAGTTCAAATAATACACACTTTTATATAGAAGAATGAATAAAAACAGAATGAATTGCACATTTCAGTACATTTTTCTAAACGCAACTTTTGTATGCAACAGATGCTGTCTATAGAGCTTATTTGAATAAATACCTTGTAGTTGTCCAAGAAAGAAAGAAAAAATAAAACAAAATAAAAGTGTGTTTTAGATATATGTGGTTGTGGACCAACAGGTAGTTTCACTCTCTCACTGATGTCTCCACAAACACACACTCATATTCCAGGAGGACTTGACCTCCTGACAGATGAACCTATTTCTCTTTCATTCTCTTTTTTATTCTTTCATTCTTTTCCTCTTCTCTCTGATAGCGTCAGAGTCACAGGACATCTCCATACTAAGGTGCTGAAAGACACGTTCTGTGACAGAGACCGCCAACTGCTGTTGGACCACCACACACACACACACACACACACACACACTGACCTGCCTCAGTCTTTGCAATTATCAGTGAACATGAACACGGCCATCACCGTCAAGTCTTATTAAAAAGTATTTCTGTATTGTCATTGTGTAAGTTAAAATAAATATAAGTAGCATTAAAACAGTGTGTTGTTTACAGTTCAAGACAAAACTAGCAGCACAACACGTGGAAGCTTGTTTGTAATGTTAATCCCTTTCTTCTTTATAGCCTAAAGGCGTGATTATTCAAATCAGGTGGCTCCTCATAAAGATTAAACACACACACACACACCAACTAAAGGTGACTTTCGGATGAACACACTCAAATATCATTTGAACCTGAAGTAATAAGATTGCTGAGAAAGACCATTGACATGTTTAAATAAAATGTATATGGGTTTGTTAGGATTAAACCTTTTAAAATATGTGCCTTTGCAGAGGTTTCCTAAACTAACTACAAGTGTTCCACTTTGGTAAATAAATATGCTGGCAAAACCAAAGAGTGACTTTGAAAAACAAAACGTGACTGCTTCTAGTGGTCAGTGGAGAAACTGCATTATGACAGACAACATGGTGAACTAGGTGCTATTAAGAAATGAACATGCTAATACATAAAGCATTTATTTTATTAACAAACAGACCTAGAGGAGCTTATGATTATGACTAATTGGCATCTGTACTGCTAAATGATTTCCTAATCTGTATATACACAATGTGGTAACACTTTACTTGAAGGGGTGTGCATGACACGTCATGAATATGAAGGAGGTTGTATGCATGTTTATGACAACTGTCATTAAGTGTCATTCGCTCAGTTATGTCATTTTTAATGCAAATATGACATTATTTGACCTAACCCTACCCTTACCCCTAACCATAGTCCATAACAAAGACATCTCAAACAATGTCATCTTTGCATTAAAAATTACATAACTGAGTGAATGACACTTAATGACAGTTGTCATAAACATGCATAAAAAACCTTCAAATTCATGACATGTGTCATGTCATGATTATGAAGGTGTCATGTCAGTCTTATGCACACCCCTTCAAGTAAAGTGTAACCCACAATGTTCCTGTACATTTTCTACAGTGAATTTCCATGAGCGTTTCCCATCCAGTTGTTCATAAGAACAGGAAAATAATTAAAGCAGATGTTTTGGCACATCAGACAGGTACTAATTTAGGAGTTTCTGGATTTAATAGATTACACTTGTTTACAAAAATATATTTAGTGTTTTTATTAGTCTTGTCTCCAAGGAGACTCTCAAAAGACAGACTGATGTTTCATTCTGACTTTGCAGCACTCATAAAGAGTAATATCTAGCCCATGAAATAGCTTAAAGCAGAGAAACCCAGAAAAATACATTTTCTTTAAAGAAATGTCCACCTTTCCCTCACGTTTTCTACATTTATGACTTTTCAAGGCCTTTCAAGATTCCCTGATATTTTTTGAGGTTTTCCATGTCCTATTCCAAGGTCATAGAAAATAAACTTTGTATTAAACCTTATTACTGATAACACATTCACACATCTGAATACATATCCCTAATCAACAGGTTTCCTCTATCACACAAAACACACCAACAAACCAAATCCTTAGAGGCTTTTCCCACACATTTAACTGTCCAACACAAAATACTAACATGTTCAAAAAAGGAAAAATCATCCCACTGTTCACACATGTACAGTACAAACAGTCTTCTGTCAACTAGTCAGATTCACTCTCCTGTCATGCTTTGCAAAGATAAAGCTAGAGTGTTTTGGTCAAATTATATACTACTTAGTGCATGTTGTTATTAAAATCAGTTATTAAGGCAGTTAAATGTTAGAATGACAGACTAACAAACAAGCATGATTAAAATGAATGTATATCACTCTAAAATTGATTGCACAAAATGTTTTTAAAAACACAACCCTAAGGCATTCAAACTTAAGAAATGTATTTAGAAACCTCTTTTAAAAGTACTGTTACTTAAAAGCAACAACTTAAGATTACAGTTACAGAATTCCATGACAGATTTAAAAGTTAAAGGCACAGTTCACCCAGAAATGCAGAAAAAAAATTCTTTACTAATCTTCATGTCATTCCAAACCTGTATGAATTCCTTGGAACATTAAAATTTACTGAAAATCTTCCCTTGCACTGTAGTTCTAAAATGAATCAATGGTGTATGTTGTTAACATGCAATTTCTGAACTTTCAGTAGTCCATTTTAGAATTTAGTAAATAACTGTCTGACTTCACAGTGAAGACAAAATGCAATAATACTGAACTTGAGAAAAATGGCTTCAATGTTTTTTGATCGAATTTTGATTGATGTAGTCAAATAAACCACTTTTATGATACTTTGATGTTCTTTATCTGTCATTTTGGAGCTTGCTTGACAGGTCGAATCCCCATTCACTGGAAAAGAGCGTACAGGATATTGTTCAAAAATATGCCTTTTGCATTCCTGAAAAAAGAAATTAATATGGGTTTGGAATGATATGAGGGTGAATAAATGATGACAGAACTTTTATTCTGGGTAAAACTATGGAAATGTAAAGATGAACAAGCTCAAACATCTATATGCATATACAAAAACCCGCTAACATGCACACTCTTTTTTTAGTCAGATTTTTTTTCCTGCACTATTATTACTGTGAAAACAGGCTGAAAGGCTCACACTACAGAAACCTTTGACTTTGACACCCGCCCCTGTAGAGGGAGAGCGAGGACACCAGGGATATCGGTGCTTCTTACGTCATGCGTAATAAGAGATGTCTCTACAGAGGCAGGTTCAGGTCAAGTTACAGATCAGATGTGCTCAGATCCACTTTTAAATGACATTTTTAGTACATTCTTAGTCTTCCTGTACTCATATTAGGCTTTGGTATTTTTTTCTGAACAAATAAAGCCGCATGCAATATTCTCTATTCATCATTCTGCATCATTGTCACTTGTATTGTAGTATTTTTCATCTGTAAATCACTTTGGAAATAGCATCTACTAAATGAATAAATGTAAAAGTCATTATTCATGCTGTAAGTCTGTTTGTAGTTGTAGTTTTGTGTTTAGTGCTGCTTTGAAAGAGCATTAGCATTCATCCAAAGTTTAGGATTAAACTTAAACCGAAGATTAGACTGCCGTTTTGATGCTGATCCCATCTGTGGGTTTGTATTGGACAATCAAGGGTGGTCAAAAGTGGATGATGCAATCAATTGCCGCCTTCTGGGTTTCAGCTTCAGAGAGCCATAGCGAGGCTTTAAAAACAATACAACATCAATACAGTTAATTTTCAGTAAATATTACAGTGGGGTCTAAAAGACTGAGACCACCAGGGAAAACGTTTGTATTTTGTATTCTTCTTTAGATTATGACATAGTTGAACATACAATTTTTAAATTAGCAAATAATATACCTCTTTGCGTGCTGCTTTGGCACGGGTGAGTTTCACACTCTGAGATCTGCGTAGACCCTTCTGCACTGACGCCTCGTCTTCGGAGAATACTCCATCTGTTTCCTCCTCATGCCCCTCCCCTGCTTGTTTATATGGCTCTGTTGGAGCAGATGCACAGAGGAAGCAATAAAGATCTCAAACAAGAGGAACTGAACCTTGAAGGATAAGTTTACCCAAAAAAATTAATATTCTGTCATTATTTACACACCCTCATGTCACTCCAAACCCATATTGTGAAGTTGTGGAACACACACAAAAAAAGACATTTTCCATACAAACACAACTAATGGATTCTGAAGCTTTCAAGCCTCATAAAGGATGCAAAAGTGCAATGAAAAGTATTGGAATATGGTGAAAAAGTTGTTTGGAGCTTATTTATCACAGGTCTCTATTCATTTTAATTTCGCTAATGGTTGTTATTTTGTTTTTTGGTTACGTTTCTATTGACCAGCTGACCTTTCCATCAGGATTGCTTTTCAAACCTTGTTCTACCACTAGAGGGAGACATAATAATTACTTTCTGATGACAATGCACGCACTAGGGTTCATTTGCCCTGAGGTCTTAAAATGTTAATTTTGACTTACAGTTCATTGTTCTTAGTTAAATCAGTATTTTAAGTTATTTGTTTTTCATTTTTTAATTTTTAAAAAACCATATAAATTCATTATCATTTATAATCAGCAATGATGTATTAAAGGAAAAGTTTACCCAAAAAATCTAAATTTTGCTAAAACGTTCTCATCCCAGGCCATCCGCGTTGATGATTAAAATTTTTTTCATTATTGAACAGAGTGGAGAAATTTAGCATACAATCACTGGATTTATACACTCAGTGAATGGGTGCCACCAGAAGGAGAGTAGTTGACAAAAACAAAAATCAACACAATAACCCACCAGTTATGCAAGTAATACACAGCTGAGTGTTTATATAAATCCATCAAGACATTTTTAACTTTGTTCGCTTGAGTCCTCTATCCATAATATTGCTTCTCCCAAGAAAAAGGCGTCTTGTTTGAATCAGGAGAGAAATATACACAGATAAAGCACCATTTACAAGCGAAAACAGTCAAAAACAGTTCTAAACAAATATGCTGGTGCATTTTGATGTGATAGGACAACAGGGAATGGACGTTTTTTTACTGGAGGAAACATTATTATGGATTACTGACTAGTATTTTGGCCAGAAGCGATAGTTTAAATTTAAAACACCTTTATGATGGATTTGTTTGTTACAAATGCACAGCTTTTCACTGCACAAGATGTTAATTGATAAACTGGAGTCGTGTGGATTACTTGATTATTATGATGTTTTTATAAGTTGCTGGACTCTCATTGTGGACGCACCCATTCACGTAGAGGAGCAAAGTGATTGTAATGCTAAATTTCTCCAAATCCGTTCCGATAAAGAAACAAACTCATCTAAATCTTGTACATCAGCCTGAGGGTGAGTAAATTCCCAGCAAGTTTTTGTTTTGTGGGGTGGGGGGGGGGGGTTGGAACTATTATTTTATTCTTTTAACACATGTACAGCACTCACCAGAATCAGCAGCACTAGGGTTAGCAGGCTGGAGGGCCTGTCGGCTGGGGTTGGTGAATGCTGATTGTTCAGAAGGGAACTGCGTCAGGTCTGGAATACTGAAACTCCTCAGACGTTCACTGATAGCTCCCTGTCCCTGTGACATGATGATCCATTGTACATGGTGCATTGAGTAAACAGAATTCAAAACCCCAAAAAGTTGTGGTTACCTTTATAATACACAAAGACATCTTTTATTTAACTTCCCAGTTAATAATGGTCTAATGACGTGCTGGTGACAGGTTAAAGCAGATTGAAAAAGAAAGCAAGTTACCTGGGATAGGTGCAGCAGCTACTGCTGGAGATTAGTTTAGCATGTAGACAGAAAGAGAAAGGAAAAAGGAAGATATGAACTAGATTTTTACATTTTCTGCAGAAAACACAAGTGGTGCTCAGAACATCACAACAATACCAACAGCATAGCAACGCATAACAATGGGGCAGATGGTTGCCAGAGTGTTACTATGCATTCGCCAAGATTTCTGAGTGATTTTTAGAGTGTTGCTATGCGGTTGCTAGGGTGTTCTGGGTGGTTGCTTACTGGCCAAAGTTGAAAGAGCCTAAATGTCTATGATATTATTGTTTCTAGATAAGAACAGTAGATCTTAGCAAAAACAGAAGAGCCTTACCAAAAACAGAAGAGCACTAGTGATTTAGATCTTTTTTTTAGGAACCAGACATGGCCAGACAGCAAATTTGATTTTAAAAAAGCACTCAAGAGAACAGGAGAGGCCACAGTGAAGAACACATGCAATTTTTGCAGTGCATTTTTATGTCCTTAACATGCTGTATATTTTTAATATTATACATATTAGGGCTGTCAATCGATAAAAAAAAAAAACGAATCACATATTTTTTCTGAAATTAATCACGATTAATCCCACCTTAAAAACAATTCAATTCAATCTTCAAATGAATGTAGAAACAACATAAAGACTGCATATATTTCATATATGTTTAATGGCATCTTTTTTATGACTGAGGCGGTTACAGTGTACCAATACTACTGATATCTCTAGGAATTTCTTTTTTCTTAATATTCAACCATTGACTATAGCCATTCAACATTACAGTATAATTGAGAGCTATCAATTTGAACATTTATTAGACCCAATATAATTAAATGTCATATTTAGCTTCCTGTGCACTTCAGCAAGTAGGAAATATACAGAAATTGAATAAAGTTATCAAACACTAAATTCAAAATTAAATATAAATCCTTAAAGCTGCAAACGTTATTGATTTCCTAATTTTTCTTTGATTAACAGACATCACAGCAGCTGGGTTATTATGTTATTTTGGCTGCTTTAAGAGCTGTCGCTCCTGAACATGACGCGGATCTGACACGCATCATCTTTTCTCACAATTCTTTACCTTTTCTGACTCACTTCAGGTCTTAAAGTCTCTACTAATGCGTTGTGAGTGGAATCTTGTGTGTTAAATGAGGGAGACAGTGTTAGGGTGCTCCAGGACAGTTTTGAAAACTGCATTTCAGTGACATTTTCTTAAATGTGACTCATAACAAATACTTACATGCATGCACAGTTTTAAGGCAGCTTTCATCGCCTTTTTGGTAACTTCATGATTTAACTGACGACATAACTATGACATTGCATGGTCATAGTTTCAATTGAGCTTTATTATATACAACGTGCGTCACTGCATTTGTTTGTGCGCTACGAGCACTGTATAACGGCTGACAGGACAGGAAAATTAGTTTTAACTGACACATGGCCTGACAACATCTCATGTGACCAGCAGTTCACTGTTGTTCTACTGAAGCTCCCTTGTCACCTGTACCTTTTTCCGCATTCGTTTGACTTGCGCCTGGCGCTAAGGCGAAGTTGGGGTGCGCGTCTGAAAAGTATCCGCTTTGATGTGATCATAAAGATGTTCTGCATCTAAATAAATCCAATTCTTGTCAAGAGAAAAGAGACAGAAGCAGCAGTTGTGAGTGGGGAGGCCAACCCTAGCTCCGACCCTGTGTTAATTGGATTAAATATTTTTAAAGCGTTAAACTAAAAAAAATGTATTGCATGCATTAACGCGCGAATACTTAACAACCTATAAACCTTACTGACCCCATACTTGTATATATAAGTTTCCAAAAAATGATTTCTGAAGGATCATGTATCATGTGACACTGAAGACTAGTAATGGCTGCTATTACTGTTATTACTGTATTTTTCATCAAATAAATGCAGCCTTTGTGAGCATTTAACTTTTTATTTTAAATTTATGACAGCATAACAGAAATAAAAGTAAACAATGAATCACAAAAGAAATAATGTATCAATGCAAAACAATGTTTCTGTTTACATGTAATGAAAGCTGTTAGCTGACCAAATCAGCTTAATTAGTTAGATTAGCTCAAATGCCTAGTATAAACACTGCATGAGTGTATGAATGAGCACGTGTCTGTGCAATACCTTCACAGCAGCGGAGACAGCAGCAGCAGCCGCAATCGTGAGACCCTGCCGCCCAAAACTCACCATGGTCTCATAACTTTTCTCTCTGGCCTGGACGATATACTCGTCAATCTCCTGAAAAACAGAATGTGAAACAGTCAATAAATCTATAACTTAAATTCCCCCTTAACCTCCAACTAGGAGTTGTTTGACAACAAACAATTACAGAGGGCTGGAAACAAAATATGCAGGCGCAGTTAAACGATCCGTGCAGTTTACTGTTAGTTCATAATGATCATGTAATCGAGACATGCAACTAACCCAATCCATCAGTTTATCTCTTAACATCATTTATGTAATCACTGATTATGTAATCCTCCCGATTCCATAACACATTTCAGTATGGCTATGTGTTCACTGTCAGTGAATGCCTATTCCCAGGGAACCTGATGATATGCTTAGGTCATTACCCTCTCCTTGGATGCCAGCATAGGGTGTAGGAACTTCCTGTAGAGGACACTGGCTCCTCTAGTGTAGGGAGACAGCAACCAAAAGACAAAAGCCATTTTCACTTCGTAGTAAACTGGAAACCTGAAACAGTCAAGTACAAAAAATATGAAAACAGAGGGATGATGGAAGACAAAATAATGAATTTGATCTAGGCGTTCTCTTCAATTTTATTTTCATGGACCTCAGCCTTGGTGGATCAATTTAATGAAACTACGGCTGTTTAATAGACACAAATTCACACAAAGACACAAAGTTAAAGAATTTGCCAAATGGTATATATATATATAGAGATATATATATATATATATATATATGGATCTATGTATTTGAATTGTATTTATGGTAATTTATGTCTTTATTATTAAAGTACAAGGAGTGAATTTTTTTTTTCTGTAAATTTTTTTTTACAGATTTTTTATTTATTTATTTAAATTACAGAATAGAAGAGTTAAACGTCATTTAAAAAAAAAAATTATTAAGATATTCAATGTGTTCTATGCAGTATTAGTACACTGCATAGAACTATCCACGCAAATAAAATTGATCTAATTTAGGACCCAAAAAATTTTTTCTTTTTCTTTTCTTTTTTTTTATGTCACGAAACGAATGAAATGCACAGGAATTTAACCGAACTGAAACTGAACCTAACAGACTGGTTCCTCTAAGTGGCCTGAGGAAAATAAACGGAGCTCAACATCTGCAACAACAGATACAAGCCCTTTTCATAAACCATAAAGGTTAGACAGTGAAAAGTCATACAACAGAGAAGAATGGTAAAATGTTAATAAAACCACTTGATGCAAAATTACTCCATGCAATCCAATAACAAGTGTTTATTTGCCTCTTTCCAGACTGTATATGTATATTTACCAAGCCAAAGAAAGGTCTGTGATGGTCTCCACTACTGTGTAAAGAGCAAACACAATCCAGTACATCATCCATCGCACCTGTCAAACCACAACGCAAACACAAAATGTCTACTGGAGGTATAGAAGAGCTGCTTACAAAAACTTACCATGTAAATACTATAATATGAATATTATTCATACACTATATGATATACATCAAAGTACAATGGTATCACATCACTGTACCATGGTACAGTCACAGTATTTTTTGTAAGGAGAGAAACGGAAGTAGCTGGAAGAGACCACAAACAGGGCACACATGGTGGAATAACAGTATTAAATTGCTAATCAGCTCAGGGTTTAGTTACTGACAGCCTCTGTCAGATACAAAGAGTAACCAGGACATATTGACAGTTTAGCTGAAGCTCTCCATTTATTCTGGCTATTAACATTCTCTAAAGTTAAATATTAAGATGTGAAGAATCAGCAGAACACAGCTAGATAAAGATATGCATGTGCCTTTATATGAATTGAGTACTCACATATTCTTTGACATTCTTGGATTTGACGGCTTTAAAGGAGTAGTACGCAGGATACAGCGTTCCAAACACAAGACTGTGATAAAACACACACAGACATATACATTATATAAAAAAATATCATGTACCTGTTAAATGCAAGCAAACAAATAAAGGTTGGTGAAAGTTTTTTTTTTTAAATGTAAGATATATTGATATAACTATATAGGTTATTGGCCAGTATTAGGGATTATTTTCCATTTATTTTTGCATTTGGATTATCTTAAATTCTTAAAAACACTAATAATTTAATTTATATTGAGTTAATCTTTAAATACAGTAATAATTTAATAACACCATTAATATCCATTTTTTCTAGTGTACGTTATAATGTTGTGGTGACTAAATACTTGTAGCATTTAAATTGACTAATCTTAGTTTTATGTGATCTATTTTTTAATTATTTAGACAAAATAAAGTGTAGAATTCAATAAATTATCAGTTATGGGAAATTACATGAAAATAATTATTGGTCATGACATGAAAATGATAATCAACTTTTTGTATCAACCATAATTTAAATATCGGTGGATTCCAATGCACAATTTTATATTTGATGATAATACATCCATTTTATTTGGAAGCCCACCCAGATGGCAAATCCAGCCTTTGCCTTACAGGCCTACTCAAATATTGAAACCAGAACAATGATTATTCAAAATGCTTTATTTATTGTGACAGATGAGATTGAAATCCCATTTTTTCTCCCAAAAAGAGGTGTTGAACACCTCACTTTAGTACATACACAAAGTAAATCCACAGCCTTCTCTGTAACTGGCTTGTGTTTCACTGAACCATATATTTTCGAGTAGCTATGGGAACGACATCACTGCCTGATACCGTCTAAAGTTATGTGTGATCATGGGTGTGTGTGGTGAGAGACTGTTGGATGGATTCCATTTATTGCGTAACAGTTTCTCCACTCTAAAACATCTCTACCACAAAGCAAAATATATGCTGAAGTCAAGAGTAGAGATCATCTCTTAACTCAAAACAGTGAAACTGTTTGTAATTTAACAACTTCAGCATCACCAAGTCACCATTTCCAAACACAGCCTGCCTTGCTTTTACTACTAGACAGAAGAAAGTGTTTAAACGTCAAATGCTGTGAGAACACATTAGAGTCACAATGGTTTAGTCATGCATTTCCTATTACGCTGTTCGCTGGGAGAACTCGTGAGGGTAAAAAAAGAAAGGAAAGAATAGGAATGAGTGTGTGTGTGTATGAGAGCGAGAGAGAGAGAGAGAGAGAGAGATATGTTACTGCACATCTCTAAAACAGCTAGGCCTTGTTTGCCGGCGGCAAATAATTAATCATGTTAACTTACAGTAAGAACACAAAAGGCATTTCAAGAGAACTTTAGACTTTGAAAGCGACTATAGCCTACTATATATAAATGTATTTCTATCAGTGAAGACCAGAGACCCTTATCTCTTATATTGTCAGTACACTAAAGATAACCAAACCCATAGCAAACAGCACCTAGTGAGATGAGGCACAGAATGTGCTTCCCTATGCTGACCTTTTCCGCAAAGAAAGAGACACCTTCTGTAACATTACGGTCCAGCAGGAAAACAGCAGTTCCTCCCTGACAGACAGGGACTCTGAAAAAAGCAGGTCTCCAGCCAAAAACATGATGAATTTCCTGTTCTACTCCACCAAGTCAGCAAAATTAATGTAGGGTTTGTTTTTTCCCCTGCATAATTTGTGAATTTTTATTATGGTTGATTCAGAGGTTCCTACACTTTCTTACCAGTGAATTTCCAAGATTTTTACATTATTTGTCCTATGATTTGTGATGACTTGATAAGGTTTTTGTGCATTCACAAACAGTTATTTCCAGCCTACTAAATACTTCAGATCTGAGTAGAACTATATTGACTGTAAATATTTACATGACCTTTTAAAATTGCATTAATTTCCATTACTTTTCAGGGTCTAGATATTTCCTGGTACATTCCAGATTTCCTAGGACAGTGGGAACCTTGTTGATTGTGAAAATATATGAAATAAAAATACTGCAGAAATTGAATAACTGTAACAGTGTTATTTACTATATTGGGGACAACACGTTATATGCATGTCGGTTTTTTTTCTTCTTCAGAAAATAATCGACAACTTGTTTTATGGGCTTATAGTACTGTTTTGTATTGTAACTATGTAGATATTAGACAGTAGCATAGATTTGATCCGAAAGAACTAACGTAAATGCGCAGTCAGACTCAGCAGTTTTCACTAATGTAACGTTACTGTAAGCTCAGAAACGCAAATAGTTTTCAATAAATACTCACACGATGGCCCTAGATATAATCCACGACACCATCTTCCAACCTGTTGCACTTTTAAGTTATGAGATTCGCTGCAGGTCCAGTCCAGAAGCATAAACTATAACTAATAATAACTTCTGTCTCGCTTCTCCAACCGCTAAAACTCAACCAATGAGTTCCTGTTTTTAACGCATGCTTCCTGATATCTACAGGTTTGCAAGATGACATCGTTATTTGACGAATAACCACTCGTTCCAGCTGTTGTCCTCCCCCTACATGATGTTCCGTTGTGTTTAAAAAAGAGTATGTATTGTTTTCCTCTTCTCAAATCCTTTTCGGACTAGGGACTATGTCACCTTTGATTGATGGCTCGACTGGCCACTGATTGGACGGAGCCGCTAGTTTATCCCGCCTTCTGCGTTTACTGATTGGACCACTGACTCAGCGCCAAACAGGGTCACAGGGCGGAGCGGCTCATCGCTTGCACGCTGTTTGCGTACCAGGATAGGAATGAGTGAGTTTGAAACAGGTCATTTGGAAACGCTTTTTATTTGAAGATGTTAAATGCTGTTCGATGTATGGGAGGTCAGATACATTGATTTTTTTTATTTTATTTTAAATGTTTGTATTGTCGTTTAGTCTGATTTGTCATCTTTTGACATCTTTAGAAGTACACTAGCATATAGATGACCTCAAAGCTATAAGAGACAGACTAAAAACATCACTACTCCAAGTTATCTCAGTGGAACTGCGCTGTAGCTAATTTCCAGTTATAAGAACCTAAAATTTGGGGCCTTGCAGGCATGCAGGGTGATTTTTTATTTTATTATTATTATTATTTATTATTATTATTATTATTTGGTTACGAGGAACGAAACTGCTATATTTTATTGTTGCAATAATGTAGGTTAGTTATATAATAGATGGTAACTGTAAATGCAATATTGTTTCGCCATATAAAATGAATGAAAAAAAGAGGATGCATCCGAAAGTTTATGTTTGGATTGCTAAACAATGAATAACAGCTGAAGATTTTATGCCACATCTGTTTTAGGTTTTCATCATTTGCCCTCAAGTCAATTTTGCAGTGTGCATTAGATTGTTAAAATGCACTTAGAGGGAAGTAGCACAGTGGATAATGGTGACTTTAACCTTTCTGTTGTAGATGTCTAAACTGCACCCAACCGTGAACCTTTGACCCACACTGAGAATGAAAAAATTATGAATTCTTGATTATGGTACACTGGCTCTAAAGACCACCCTTAAGGAAATCTGGTCTAAAAGTATGATAGAAATATTGGCAAAGCTTAAATATTGCATCTTTTGCAACACTGTTGTGATTCTACATGTTTTTAAGAAAATACTATAGTGGCCATGTAGTGTTAGGAGTAAATAACATCCATGGGGCCTTTGAGGGTCTTTAGTTTCAATGTACCATGTCATAGAAAAACTGTGTGGGGGGGCTAAATAGGGACAGTCCATCTCAAGTGGTCCAGTGGAGTTGGTTGACCATTTTTAATTTTCCTTACTTTTTTGAGTGATTGTGTCTATGTATTGGTATTGCAAAACCTTTTTTCACTTTGTTTAACCACAGCACCATCTCTGTGTCATAAATAGTTGACACATTCTTGTTATCTTGTTAAGTCCAAATGTAAAGATCTAGATTGCTCAGGGTTCCAGGGTCAATTTATAATGGTAAGAATTTGGGCCTTAATTTTTTTACTGAGATTAAATTAAATTTTTTAATATGCAGAACATGCATACATTTCAGGTTTGAGATGTTTAAAATACACATTTTGAGTAAGAATCTCAGTTTGTATTTGTAATTTTTATTGTCTGTTACAGGTAATGCCACCTGGAGACAGACAGTCATTGGAGAAGAACTTTTCCTTAGATTTGATCACTCACCAGCTGTCATAAAATCAACTATTTTTTTTCCCTCTACAGATTACCACAGTTTGATATAATAATAGCTTTCATGTAGCTCAAACAGTAGAGCATGGAGCTAGCAGTGCCAAGGTCATGGTTTCGGAAAAACAAAAAAACTGATCAAATGTGTGTATGTATCTTGTATCTTGAATGCAATATAAGTTGTTTTGGACAAAAGCGTCCGTAAAATGTAAATAATATAATATAATATTGAATTTTAATTTAATAAAAGATAGTTAAATTCTTTAATATTTTAAGGATTAACAAAATGATATTCACGATAATAATGAATATTTTAATGAATAAAAACATCAATGATGTTATAAGAGTGACATCATTAAACAATTATGAAACTATTCACAAAACAAAAATGTCAAATCCCTCAAAGAAAGCACTCCCCTCTTTTGTGTAGGCTCCAGGATTGGTTCAAGGTTAGATGCGCGTGCCCTTGTTTCTGGCGCGTGCTCCGTCCTTCAGCAGAATCCCTGCGCGCGATAACGCGTCAGCATCAAGCAAAGGATAACTAATATTTCCAATGAATGATACGTCTTATAGCTGACGAACTGCACGAGCTTGATCCACTCTGGCATCGCTGATCCATATATCAGGGGGAGACGGGAGCGTTTGAGGTGAGAGTGAACAGAAGTCATGCTTTATGATTGTGTTGTGCATTTTGTTGGTGATGCCAGGTTTCTGAGGACTCGTGCAAGGGCTGCAGTTCCGCCTGAGGAGCTGTCTGTGGTTCTGAAAGGATCGGGTGTCTGTGCAAGGCTGAGCATTTTTGGTTACACGAAAATTAGCTTCCTGCTCCCGTTTCTCGCGGGTTGAAGCAAGATAAGACAGCGAATCTCGCTTGACACATCATAAAGCGTTCGCATGCATGACATACGGGTGCAGCGCGAGGTAGAACAGTGTTTTCATTTAATTGGCTTGTCCCACCGATATTACAAAACAGAATTGTGTCTGATCTGTGATCTGCTGTCATCAGATTTTCAGCGTTTACTTAATATTCTGTTCTTTTTAACCTTGAGAGGAAAATCCTCAACCACCAGCGGATTATTGTTTTAGATAGCCAAATATGGTTGTAATCCAAATGTTAGCTATGCATTTTGGTTTCCCCTCAAATACCGTTGGTAAAGCATGGTTGTAATTACAAATGACACAGTCAGGTGGGGATTATCACAAAGACATTGCCAACTGATCAGTTCTGCAGTGTTGTAGCATCATAAATACTTAGATTTCTATTCAGTTACATATCATACAAGTTTTGACATTTTAAGCAGTCAGGGATAATTTTTTAAAATTATTATTTATTTATTTGTATGTGCCTTTTTTTCTCCCTATCAGGTGTATATATCCACTGGAGTAGCTGTTTTGCAGAGTTTTTGTTGAGTTTTTGAACCATGGCGAAGAACAACAGCCTCCATCCAAACAGCAATGGAGAGACGGATGACTCGCCAAACATGCTGGTTTACAGAAAGGTAGGATTTTTGAATAATTATTTGAATGATTACTTTGCGACAGGTATTGCCTTTTTGACAGAACAAGTAGTGTAAGCTTTGTGTTGAGTGCAGTTTTGGGGGGAAACAAACTATGGCTAAAACATGAAAGTGGTGTGGGCGACAAAGGGGCTATTTGTCACACTTTTTCGTTTATTTTGGAAAGTCAGTTGCTGTATGGACACAAATCTTGAGATCTTGGTTACAAAAAGCTATTAAAGGAACACTCCACTAATTTTGAAAATATCATTTTCCAACTCCCCTAGAGTTAAAAAGTTTAGTTTTACCGTTTTCAAATCCATTCAGCCGATCTCCGGGTCTGGCGGTAGCACTTTTAGCTTAGCTTAGCATAGATAATTGAATCTGATTAGACCGTTAGCATCTCGCTCAAAAATCATCAAAAACATCTCGCAATGAAATTACGCAGCGCCTGAAAATAGTCCTAGCTAGGTAACTTCCAATAAGCCTATTTTCAGGCACTGTGTAAAACCATTGCGCCTGCTGCACCCATGGTACGGCAGCAAAGTTCCTTGATTATTACACCGGAATGAGAGTATAGTTCCTAGCCATATCGGCCTACAAAATCGCAACTTTTCATTTTCCGTCGGTCTTAGTACACGATGTAACTACAGAAGAGTCAAGTTTTAAATAGGAAAAATATAGAAACTCTTTGGTCATTTTTGAGGGAGATGCTAACGGTCTAATCAGATTCAATTATCTATGCTAAGCTAAGCTAAAAGTGCTACCGCCAGACCCAGAGATCGGCTGAATGGGTTCGAAAACTGTAAAACTCAACTGTTTAACTCTAGGGGAGTTGGAAAATGAGCCAATTTTCAAAAATAGTGGAGTGTTCCTTTAAACATTTCAACAGTTTAAAAAAAAAGAAGAAAGAGTTTGTTTACCAAACATTGACCTTTTGTGGCTATATAGGTTGTCAATATGGGAATATGCTATTAAATAGCATATTACATTTAATCGTTTTGCCTTTGTGACAATTTTCCCTTGTGACTGTGAGTCCCTCTGTAGGGCATTTTCTTGAGAAGCAACAGGAATGGAAAAACTCATGTTTTGAAAAAGGAGAGGTGGACATCAAAACTTTTTTGACCTTTCTTACTCTCCATCTTTCTGATGATTGGTAATTTGCTCATCAATGCTTGAGTCAAAGTCATTTATATTGCTGATTGGGAACTAAAGTCTGTCATTGTGGCTGAGAGCCACTAATGTACAACTCACCCTATGGAGACTCAAAAAAGGAACATGAATTTTTCACGAAGCCATTATCACATATTTAAAGACTTGTGTGGCAAATTACAGTTTCAATCATGGTCAGTCGTTGTATCATTAATTAGTAGCCTGCTTAAATGAGCTCTGATGATTAATCAGGTATCTGAGTGCTTCTCTGTGATGAATTTATAATTCTAGTTTTTATGCCGACATTAGGACTGGGCAATCTATTAAATATTTATGATGTATTTGTAATGAGTTTGCCCAGCAATATCAAATTAATCAACACTGTGATAATACAGTTTTTATTTGTACATTTATTTTAAATGGTAGCATGGCTCATTTAAACGTTTTTATAAATCAATTCAAATGATTAGTTTCAATGAAACTCATAATAAATATTTCGAGAACGATGCATTGCAGAAAGATGCGTTCTGCTGCCAGATGGTGTAGTTAAGAAATCTACCAGCAGGGACTAACAAGGCCATGTTAACCAGCCAAACCTTGATCCAATCCTCTGATACAACAAAGACTTGCGACCCAAACCCCTGTGCGATCACAACTAGCATTTCTTCTGTTCTGTACCAGCTTGCCCTCCCGTCTCTCTTGGCCATGATAAATTTCAATCTGTTCCCTCAGGTGTGGCTGAAATATGTTGTCAGAACATGACAGTCAGATATAGTTTGGAGACAGTGAATCATTCATCTATCAGAGGTTGCAGAATCTTCCTGCAAGACTCTATTTATTCCTCCTTCTTTCATTTCATTTCCTTCACCCTTCAGTTGATTTTCACATTTCCTCCATGCTGCTTCAGTCCTATTAGGTGTGCTGTGCTGTGAAGGTGCAGGAAGGAGAGGTGCTCTGCAGTCAGAGATACTGTGGCTCTTCTCGTCGCATCACAAGACATTGACTCACCCAATTCAGAACTAATAACTACTGGCCAGTCTCTTATCACAGGCTTTTCTAACAGATCTCAAAGAGCTGAAAATATTTATGAAGGACCTTAGGCAGAACAGGACCACTTTTCTCAAAAGCACCGCAACCCTAAGTGGACTGTAAAAATGGCCATACGAATCATCATAGAATTACGGACTGTTTCCCAAAAGCATTGTAAATTAAGTAGTTCTTGAAAATCTTAGATGTACAAATCCTTGGGAGTAACTGTAAAGAGACAGACTTATGCAGATACCTGCAGGACAAAATTACACCTACATTTAATACAGTACTTTTCTGATGTGCTACACTTGACGCATTATACAATTAATTCTACTAATTGTATTTATTTTATAATTAACGTGTGTACATTTTTAAGTAGCATGTAAACCACTTTCTAACATTATGTACTTATTTGCTGATTATTTATTTATGAGCAATGCTTCACTGTTGCCATGTGCTCCATAAAAATGATAAATATAACAGAATAAAAATAGTACACTTACATAATTACAGTAGCAAATAAAACACCAGTAAAAAAAGCACTTACTAGATTGATCAAACAGTTGAGAGAATATAATATACTGTAAGTGTTTTGTGTTACCATAGGAGGATGGTGCATAAATTTGTTCCAATTCAGTATGAACAGATGGAATTTCTAGGCTTGGTTGCCCACCCATGAGTTTGTATTCCTTTGGAAAAGAGAGAAATACTGTATGTTGAGGAATTTGGTGGAAAAACTGGCTTGGAAATGTTAAATCATAAAGTGCACTTTGTGTGACCAAGAGTGTCCACCAGTAATCATAAAAAAGTTGTAGCTGCTTTTGCATGCATGCCAATAAACTCCATCTGTAAGACTTTTAGAGCTGTAGGAGTGTAATTCTCAGTAGTCTACTTGATTAATTCCTTAGTTGATGATACATTCTCAATAGTTTTCTACTTGCTGTTGGAAGTGTAGCATATTATCAAGCAAGATGACTGCAATATATTTTTTCCCAGATTAAAAATCAACTTTCAATAAGCTTTCAAACCACATTTTAAATGTGAATACCATTAAATCTGTTTGCAATATAGTGCACAACATGATCTGTCACCATTATAATTAGTAAAAGTCACAGGACCTAAACTTGAGCCTTGTGTGACTCCTTTGTAAACCTGCAATACTTTCCAATTTTAGTGCGACTTGATGAAAGAATCAGCAATGCTAACTAGAGGGAAAACATTGACACTCTCAAATTTATTCCGCAAATTTTCTTATACCTAATTTAAAGTTTTTTTTTTTTAAGTTTTAAAACCGTTGCACACCTTTATACACCCTCTTCTCGCTCAACACCTAACACAATGGTGTAATGAAATAACGATCTTGTAGATGATGGCAGTTTTACCTTACTTTGTGTTTTGTAGCATGCACCTGTACATTCTTGAGCTGTACTGTGAGGGAGAGACAGATTGAGAAATAGACAGATACAAAGTCAGAGAGAGGGGGAGACAGAATGTTAAATCAAGAAGTGTACCTGGTGTCTGCTACATAGTTCCAAAGGTGCTGGAGAAAGAAATGAGTCACATGTCCTTCAAATACATCCTTCGGCTTGTTAGCAACACAGTTCTGTCTTCACACTGCATTCCACATAAAGTGTAGCTGTGAAAATTAAAATAAAACATTGACTTGTATGTCTGTTGAACAACATATAGTGCAGCTTTTGAAGTTGAAGGTAAATATTTGAAAATAGACATAGGATTAGTTCCTCCAAATGTTAAGATTTTGTGGTTGTTCTGACCACATATTTTGCTTTCTATATTATTGGTATTTGTAGTATATCATTATGTACAGTATATTTCCAATCAAATGTTTGTGATCAGTGAGATTTAAAAAAAAATAATTAATTTTATTCAGCAAGCATGCATTATATTAGGTGACAATAGAGACATTTCTTACTTTCTTATTGTCTTTCATATCTAAAACACTCAAGGAACATGTAATGGTAAGTACAGGGTCTGTTCTGAATCATTTCACTCATGTTTCAGGAATATGTGAGTATGCTGTATAATGGCTGTCAAGGGCTTTCGCAGGGTTAATGTGAAATGTTTCTTTATTTTCCATGGGCAAGACAATTGACAATCACACTCAGCTAAATAAATATTGAGACACAGCCAGGCAAACGTATAGGCTCATAAACATAAACACACACATATATATTGTGGTGCTCCTATGGCACTCAAGCTATTGTTTATAGCCAGAGGGCAGCATAAATTTCCCACATTAAAAGAAGCTCAGAAAAAGGCAGTTCTTTTCTGAAGGATCTTTAGACTTTCTAACTATCACATTGTGCTGAAAATGCCCAGTCACACAAACTGCTGCTGGTGAATATAAAGATCTCTTTTAGCTGATGGAGACACCAATCTGTTCCAACATGACCATCTCCACTTCTGCCTTCTTCTCATGCATAATTCATATCCAGACCAGCATGCTTCTTTTTTTTTTATCACGCTGTACACCCTATGTTGAGTGACTACTACAGTATCTTGGCCAAACTCTGCACAGAACAGCTCATTTTTTTATGCGGGCCTCCATACAGTATGAGGAAACAGGATTGACTTAATCGAGTGTTGAATGGCTTGTCTTTTCTAATCCCTTCTTCTTGATTTGAGGAATGCACATCCTTCATTGGTGGTCCGTGACCCTGAGTGGAGTTGTCATCGGTGACAGACTATTATGACTCATCGTGTGCTATCTTAACGCTCTACGTACACCTATCTTCCGGCTGTTACGTCAATATGGTTTTGAGAGTGGTAACATATGTGCTGTTAGCGGGGGTTGTAGTGGGGAATGAGATGGAAATGAGGAATTGTCTCTTGGATTAATTTTTAGACTCAACCATGTTGCGTGACTGACACTTAAATGGATGTGCCACCTTCTCTTATTACCACACTTAACATTATGTTCTTTTGACTGTTCTAGGTCTTTGTTGATGCTTTTTGTACTGTGTGTGTGCGTTTGTTTTACACACTCATGTGCACCTCCTTTCCCACAGTCTATAGCCATTATGCCTGTGCATAAAATATACATGCTGTGTGTTAATGACTAGGTATTTATGCCATAAAAACCTACATTTACACGCGACATTCAAAAGTTTGGGGTTGGTAAGATTTTTTGTGTTTTTGAAAGAAGTCTTTCAGGCTGTATTTATTTGACCAGAAATGCAGCAAAAATAGTAATATTGTGAAATATTATTACAATTTAAAATAACTGGTTTCTGTATTTATTTGTTTTAAAACATAATGTATTCCTCCTGTGATGGCAAAGCTGGATAGCAACCATTATTCAGTCTTCAGTGTCACATGATATTTCAAAAATCATTCTAATATGCTGATTAGGTGCTCAATAAACATTTCTTATTATCATGTTAAAAACCGTTGTGCTGCCTAATATTTTTGTGGAAACTGTTACTCATTTCTTTTAGAATTTTTTGAACAGAAAGATCAAGAGCATTTATTTGAAATAGAAATCTTTTGAAACCTTATACATGGCTTTACTGCAATTTTTATCAATTTATCAATTTTTTTTTATCATTAATAATTAAATTGTGTCCTTGTGGAGTAAAAGTAAAAATAAAAAAATCTTACTGGTCCCAAATTTTTGAATGGTGGTAAATGCATAATTTTTGAATGCTTTTTTTTTGCACTATAAGAGCCACAAAATAGACCATTGTCAAAGTTGATATTCATATTTATTTTGCTGTGGTGTACTGAAGAATTTGTTCTTCAACAATCAAGTCATACAGCAGACTAGTAGACTGCAAGACTGGCTTATCTATAATATTTTTAGCAGTGGTGCTTTAAAGGGAATGACTGCAGAGATGCAACTTTTCACAGAGCGTTGTGCCAATTGCAGTGAATCACTGATGACAGTTAACTCTGTGTGAGATGTTGTGTCCTATGTTTAATTTAATTAAATTTAAAGCCCTGCCACTACAACCATTACAGCACAACTTTTCCAATAATTTGAAATATTGGATTTAATTTTAAGACAGTTACTGTCAGTCTTCAGATTGTCTGCTGTGAGCGATGTTCCTGTTATTTTACATAGTCCATCTCAAGTTTTTTGTAACAACGAAGATATTATGCAATAAAAGATTACAGATTTAGTAGCGCCCCCTGCCCTTTTAAGAGTGACACCTCTCAAGTTCTGTTAGGGTTGAGCACCAGGTTCTGGTAATATGTTGTAACGAATCAGCTCAAAGGGGAAATATGAATAATTAATTATAACTAGTTATAATTAAATATAAATATTTAAATCCGCTGTAAGCATTCATTTGACCTCTCAGTTTCAACTGTCTGTCTAAGAACGTTATTTTCCTGGTTAAGGAAAATAACTTCCTTAAGCTACACATATACTCTAGGCATGTAGCAAAATCTGCTGATTTAGGGACCTCCAGTGTTATGAGCAAACATAAAAAAACCTCAAGTTAGATACCAAGTAAGACTTATTAACATCCATACCACACCTTGCGTAAACGAATGAGTCGTAAGCGCACAAAAACACACTAGGCACCACACACAAAAACACACAGCAGACACATGCCATACAGTTGGCATAGCGAAAAGCGGGTTAAGCTTAAGCAGTTAAAGAGAAAGAGAAATCAAAGACCTTGACGCCATTCGGTAAATTTGAATATTCAGCAGATATTTTTATACAGCAGAGCAAGGAAACACAGTCTTAGTCAAAACACACCTTTTGTTAAAAAGCAGGTTGCCAAAGGCATACTTAATGCCTATCAATTAATAAAAAACTAGAGTTGATACTTGCACGAGTCTTGCCGGATTGAAATCAAGAGCATGTGATGCACTTTGGCTGGCCTCCAGCTTGGCTCACACTCTTTATATGACTGAAGTTGCGCTTGATGCGGAAAGCAACAGTTGAGTCAGGAGCATCTTGATGCAATGAAAGACTAGGCAGTAGCATGAGAACAAGTTTAGCCGTCGTTTTACACTCTTAGCTCAGCATCATCTCTATGCGAATTCCTGAATCTTTTCCACTGCCGTGGCTAACGAACGCGCTTGGCGCCATTGGCAAGGGCTCGAGAACGAGCACAGGCTCGGTTCGGATCGGTTTACGTGTTCCACATGCAGTCCTAGTAGTCGCTTTAGTGTGGCGCGGATTATCACAGATCGTTAGTTGCGCTGCCTACTACTGCCGCGACTACTGGAAAAACTTTTTAATTCCGCGGTTGCCCCATCAAGCTCTCGCCCTCGGCATGCTATCTCTAGTCTATCACAACGAGAGGATAAAGTCCCTGTACTTCCTCAACAGGCTTCCTTTTTGTTGTTACAAATAAAAGGTAGACCGCTCTTCAAAACATTTACTTTTTTTATCAAACTATTAAATGATTCTCGGTCAATAACTATTATACTTACATAGGTCATGAATATATAATATAAAATTTAGACATAAAAATGCTAGTCCCGACAACCGATACCAAACATTGGATATACCCATGTGAACTCTGTAACAATAGTAGCAATTCGAAAATGCTTCATTTTAATTAGAGGTTCGCACCCTTTTCTTCCTTCTATCAATTACATAAAGCAAACATCTTAAGAGGAAAAATAATGATGATGGCGGAAATTGAGCCGCCTACATAGTCCCTACATTCTCAAGTGTGTTCTATATAGAGGGAGAAGCAATTAGGATGCGACTGTATCGTCAAAGAGCGTACATTTGTCTGTTTCAAAGTGAATTTAGAGTGAAAAACTTCTCATTCCTTATGAAGATGCTAAAAACAATCTTATCTGATGTGCTGTCTTTGTACCAACGGCGATAACAGAGGCCTGGTTCTAGCCCCCCTTTTGACTTTGAACGCGTATAGTTGCCATTTCTGGGCGCGGAAGGGTCCATAGCACCCTCAAGTGGGTCCTTTGGTTAGTGAAGGGGGCGTAGAGATTATTTTGAGATAATATAACAAATAGTTGGTCTGATATGAGTCCAAATGTACAATGGCTCTCAATAATTATATGAATTATTACACACCTCTGGTATTAGTAATAGTTATAAGATAAGCCTTAATTTAAACTATATTAAAGGATTTTACACTGCAGGTAAGTATAGATTATTTTAGGTAAGTACTGTTAATCCAGGTGAATACACCAGGTAAGTATGGGTATGTATAAAAACTATAATGCTTTATTATGACAAAAAGTAAATAAATATATAGTCAAACAATAAATATTCAAATGTCAGTAAATAGGTTATAACAAAGTGACCTGTCCCTCTCGTTTAGCGCAGCACTCCACCACACTACAATAGTATAGAACACACACACCACACTATTTACACACACACACCTACACCATTCGTATTTTACCTTTCTTCTCCTCCGACGCTTCTCTGGAGCGTGATTCATGCCTCGAGCTTGGTGCGCAAAGCACATGGATTCTTTATCAGCCACACTGGATTCCATACACGCAATCACATCCATGCCCATTTTCCACCCATTGTCCCATTGTGAAAAACCCTGCGCTGCCGCCCTACCTATAACACCACAACACAACACATGCATATTTGCGACGTTGTTAATTTTGTGCAGTCCATTTATTGGTGTTAAATACTTACACAATGTGTCCGTAGTGGTTGTGCACACTGGCATTTGGTTGTGATTTGCTGTCATGTTTGAACTTGCAGTTTTCCTCACTTTGGTCTTGCGGTCTCTATCCCCGAGCACACCTAGCGAGCATGGATAAATGGATGCACCGAGGGTATCGACTGTAGACTCGGCACAAAGCAACAAAAGCCGGTCCTTCTACATCCATGTTCTGGGCTAATAAAGCAGGAGTTATGGAAAGAGTATTGTTATGTGTCTGTGTTTATTGTATTGTCCTATTTGCTATAGCAGCTATTTTGACTGAATTGTTTCTGTAATATCCTTTTTTCCTTTGGTGTTAGCTTCATACCTGCCCTGTTTATAGTTGTCAGATGGAGATCTAGATTAACTTTATGAGTCATTGCCACAATGTCCGAGTACAACCCCGCGCAACGATAATGCAGTTAGGCATCTCAACAGCTAAGTGCCAATAAGATAGCTAGACTAGGATACTATCAGTGTCTCCAATAATGTGATAAAATGTACAATACACCAGATAAAAGATAAGGCCTCTTTTTATTTCTTAGTACTATGGACATAATTTACATGAGTTTTAAATACTCATCAAGCATGATATAACAGATAGAGTGTCACTTACTGAACTACGTATACCCCCCCCCCTGTTCCCCCTCCCACCCCTGATGGATTATGTATTAAGTTTATGTACACTATAAGCAGAAAAGTATGAACATCATTTACAAATGAATATGTAATCTATAAATTAAGCTGTACAAAACACAAGTGCAATGGACATTTTAAAAAGTGCATAGAAAATATTCCAGTTTGCAAATGGATCATTCAGTATTCTGGATGAACAGACAGTAGTGCAAGTAATAACAAGTGTAACAGTTTTTTTATTTTTTTATTTTTGTAAACCAGATGTAGTGATGAGGCTAGGCGCGCCGTCCGAGGACCCGAGTGTGATGAGTGTGGTGTGTGGGGGGGAGTCAGTGGGCAGAATTCAGTAAGGAGACAGCTGTAGGGAAAAAGCTGTTCCTAAGTATGCTGGTCCTTGTCCGGAGGCTCCTGAAGCGTCTCCCGGAGGGCAGGAGGTTAAACAGTCCATGGTCAGGGTGAAAGGAGTCCTTAATAATGCTGCGAGCTCGACGTAGACAGCGTTTCCTCTGGATTTCCTCAATAGCAGGAAGTGGTGTCCCTGTGATGCATTGGGATGCATTTTCACCACCCTCTGCAGTGCCTTGCGGTCAGCAACTGAGCAGTTCCCATACCAGACTGTGATACAACTGGAAAGGATGTTCTCGATTGCACACCGGTAGAAGTTCACCAGGATGGCTGAACACAACTGGTTCTTCTTCAGTGTCCTAAAGAAGAAGATGCGCTGGTGAGCCTTCTTGACCAGGCTGTAGGTGTTTGTGGTCCAGGACAGGTCCTACGAGATGTGGGTTCCCAGGAACTTGAAGCTGGAGACAAGTTCAACAACTGTCCTGTTAATGTGGATGGGGTCATGCATGTTTCCTTTCTTCTTCCTGAAGTCCACAATAAACTCCTTTGTCTTACTGGTGTTAAGGAGCAGATTGTTGTCAGTGCACCATGCGGCCAGGTGCTGTACCTCCTCCCTGTAAGCAGTCTCATCGTTGTCTCTGATGAGACCAATCACCGTGGTGTCATCTGCAAACTTGATGATGGAGTTGGATCCAAGCATAGGCCTGCAGTCATGGGTGTACAGGGAGTAGAGGAATGGGCTCAGCACACAACCCTGTGGTACGCGGTGCTTGATGATGTGAAGCGGTGAGTGGAGCAGGTGGGCTTGACCTAAAATGACATGAGGCCTGTTGGCTCAGAAATTCAATAACCAGTTGCCAGAGATGAGTGTAATACACAGGTTTCCAAGTTAGTGCGTCAGCTTGGCGGGAAATTGACAGTTGTTTAATGCCCTGAGATGAAGTCAACAAAAAAACATCACGTACATTGGTGTTATTGTCCAACCCTCCTTGCTATGTATGTGTTGTGAGCTCACTGAGGTGGAGCAGCAATGCCATGCATACGGCACCTCTGTGCTCCTTAGAGGCTACGTGTATGTCAGCAAATGGTGTGAGTATTTTCAGTGTGGGTGGAGATGCCAGTTGTTAATTAAGGTGAGCTGGACCAGTCGCTCAAGCATCATACCATAGTGTGAGCTGATACTGGGCGGATAGTCATCAGGCAGGTCGGGGCCAGAGCTGCTTTCGGAACACTGAGCCTGGCACATGGATATGGAGCTATAAGATCAGTTGGACAGTGACTTAGGCGTGAGAGGACCCAGCGGTTGAAGATGTCTGTGAACGACCCTGCGAGCTGACACTATGCACATGACCCCTAAGCACACGTACAGGACTGCCGTCGTGGCGGCCAGCAGCACTTGCCTTATCCGGCCACCCCCACCTTTTTGTCTATTGTGATCTGCGTCAATGCGGTTGTAGACATCGTGCTGGAGTGGAAGTTGAGCGGATTGGTGTAGTTTCCCCTGCCTGAGAGCTCCCTGTGATATGGGTGGCCTCGTCTCCTTAGCTGCACTGTCGGAAGAGAGACCATCAAAACTCCCCCCATGCATTCAGCCTCCCCCCGTTAAGGAAAGAGACGTCTGTGACTGTTGGAGTGGAGTTGCTTGGCTTGTAGTCACTGATGACCTGGATGCCCTGCCACATGCATCGGGGGTCAGAGTTGTAAAAGTGTTCCTCTACCTTTAGCTTGTAGCAGTACTTGGGCTTTTTGATGTCCCTTCTCAGGTTAGTCCTGGATTTGCTGTAGGCCTGAGCGTCATCTGATCTGAAGGCAGCGTTGCGGTCTTTCAGCAGGAGTCGCACCTCCTTGTTCATCCATGGCTTCTGATTAGGGTACGTTGTCATCTGTTTCTCTGTTGTAACACTGTCAACGGTGGTGTTTATGTAATCCATTACAGAGGAGGTATAGATATCAATGTCCATTGGAGAGCCACAGGCAGCCTGAGAAGCAAACATACTCCAGTCAGTGTATTGAAACCTGTCTGGCACAAGAAGAGTATGCCTCCCATGTTGCCGCCACACTCTTGATGCGCGACTCAATGAGGGTTCCACCCCCGTTGCATGAGGGCCCGCGACCTACCCATTATGGTGTGAGAACAAGAGGTGCTCAGCCATGATCCAGTGTGGGGGCAGTGGGCGTCGCAGACATGTAAGCCTCCATCAATGCTTTGGTGTAACCATGATCAAAGTTTCTGTCTCCTCTTGTAGATGTGGCAGACAGAAACAGTGCTGATTGAAATCTTAGGGAGCCAATGTCTTTAAGTGGCAGTGATTGAAAAGTCACCCGACCGACAATAAATGCCAGCTCAGCCCTCACGGCGTTCTGAGCAGTCCTAGTTGGATTACTAATGCCGCATGCCATGTTGTTCATAGAAAAGCTTAGGCCGATTAGCATCATGGTGCGAATTAAGGCTGCCGTCCCTCTATGGTGGAAGTAGAACTCCCGTGGGCAGATAAAAAGCAAGTACCTACACTTACCTGACTGAGAAACTCTAGCGTTAGCTGAGCGAGTGGTTCCCAACCAATGACAGCAGTTCCATACACCAAGCTTTCGTTAACTATAAATGCACAATTCTCGCCTCTCGCCGTCTTGCACGGAATGTCATCTGCCGACGCTCCTATCTGCCCGCGAGCTTTTGTAGCCTCCGGCTGCCCTCAAGAGCCATTATTGGGTACGTCGCTTGTGTAGCCATGTTTCTGTGAAAACCATGACGTTGCAATCCAAAAGTCTTACTGTGGGTGATGCGAAGTCGTATCTCGTCCGTTTTGTTCACCAGTGACCGCACATTAGTGAGGAAAATGCTGGGTAAAGAGAGCCGGAGTGGTGTTAGCTTTAGCTTAGTTCTTAGCGCTCCGTGCTTACCCCGCCTTTGTTTACGGTCACGACGCCGCCTGCGAGCACTTCCGCCCGGCCGGGTAGAGTGCGTAGCCTCGGGTGTTCTGGAGATTTCAGGGATGAGTCGAGGATTGGTGATAAAACTGTTGGAAAAGTGCACACCAATATCCAAAAGCTCCTGTCGGGAGTAAGATGTTAAGGCAAAGCTGTTCAGTACGAACAGGCCCGAGATGAGCAGGAAAAATACTACAAAATTGCAAAAACTGGAGAGACGCTGAGCCTCGCGATGTGTACGCGCCGCCATCTTGGTCAAATATATATATATTTATGTGATATTGTCAATACGTACCTTAATAATGTTTGTAATGGTTTTGACTAAAGGGTCGGAGCTTGGACTATAAAAAGGAGTGTGTGTTGTCAGTTTACCTGGCAAGCGAGCATGTAACTGTGGTGCCATGAGCAGTTCTTACCAATACTGAAGTTTGTGTGTATATATTTATCTCTGTTTGCTTCTTTGTACAAGCTTTTCTTTGTTACTTTGTATATAGCTTTGGTAATTTTTCTACTGGGACTGTTTCACTTCTTGAGCACTGTAAATAAACCATCACTTTACACTATAACACCTTTGCAAGTATTGTCATCATTTTTGGGGGATTTTTTTATTTTTTTGTCTTTATTTTGGTGTGTCTGAACCCATTTTTCGAGCCTGCAAGCACCCGTTGTCTCACATTTGGTTTCAGAGGTGGGATGGCTACTCGCAAGACGGTGAGCAGGAAGGCAGGAAGCCTAGGGTGGGTCTTCACTCCCAGACCAAAACTATGGCTGAGAAGGATGTGGCCTGGGACACTGTCAACTCTACAGAGGAGGATCTCCTGTCCATTCGTCCAAACTCCATGCCACCTCAAGTCAGACCCGTCTCTCCTGCTGCAACATCTGGAGGTGGAATGTGGAGGTGTGATTTCCTTAGTGCACAAGAGCAGAGAGAGCAGCGTTATCTACTGGAGCTACAGAGTCTATGAGAGTCAATTCTGCATGCTGTCCGGCCAGCTGAAAGGTCCAGTGATGTCGAGAGCCCACGTATGGAGCTCCCAACGCCTTGGAAAAGTTGAAGTATGAAGCTGCTCTTGGAAAAGTTCAACATCTCTGCAAAAAGCTGACGAGTTGTTGAAACCACTGTGTGCTAAAGTGTTTGAGGGAAAACAAGCTGACTTGTGTGGGGAAAAATATGTTATTGTTGATGATGCATTGTACATGCAAACCCCTGAATCCACCCGTTTGGTTGTCCCTACATGTTGTTGTCCCATTGTTTAACACTTAGCCCACAGTATTCCTTGGGCAGGACATATAGCACTCCAGAAAACATACACTCGCATAAGCTCACAATTTATTTGGCCCTCCATGTACACTGATGTACAGACTTATTGCACCACATGCCAAAAAAACAGTGTTGTGCTTTGACAGGAAAGGGCACTTTTACTTCTTCTGCCTGTGATATCTGTCCCTTTTCAGCGTATCGCCATGGACATTGGAAAAGATTCATCAGCGATTTTGCGACAGGCTATCCTGAGGCTTTCCCTCTTCGATCCATTACTACGCCCAAGATTGTCAACACCCTCATCCAGCTGTTGTCCATAGTGGGGATACCAGATGAAATCCTCACAGATCAAGGGACCAATTTCACGTCATGGCTGATGAAGCTACTGCATCGACAGCTAGGCATCACAACAATCAAGACCAGCCCATACCACCACCAGACCGATTGACTGGTGGAGCGCTTTAACCAGACGCTCAAGAACATGCACCGCAAGTTAGTCTCTAACACTGGAAGGGACTGGGAAAAGTGGCTACTATTCTTTCTGTTTGCCTACAGGGAGGTACCACAAGCATTAACAGGCTTTTCTCCATTCAAGCTCCTGTATGGATGGCGGGTCCAAGGGCCACTGGATCTCCTGCGAAAGAGTTGGGAAGCCCCTTCATCTGATAAGATGACAAAGTCTGAGAAGGGCACTGTCCAGTACGTTCTTGAGATGAGAGACCACCTGGAGCGCTACAGGGAGATGACCCAAGGGAACCTCCGACAGACCCAAAAAGCACAAAAAAGAAATGGTATGACCAGCACTCCAGAACCCGAGATTTGCAACCTGGAAAAAAGGTAATGTTACTGCTCCCTACCTCAACAAACAAACTGCTGATGAAGTGGCAAGGACCCTACACCGTTGTTTGCCAGATAGGACCAGTGACATATGAGATTCATCATCCCGACAAAGGCAAGGCTACACAGATTTACCACATTAATCTGCTGATAGAGTGGAAAGAGCAGAACAACACTGCTAATTTGTGAAGTGGAAGTGGATCAGGAGGACGAACAACAAGAACCAAAATAGCAATTTAAAGACTGCAACAATCACGGAATAAAATAAACTTGCGTCCCCTTCTCTCTCAACGGTTCTCTTTAAATGAATCTTAATCCACCAATCAGAATACTCCAGCCCGTAAAGGGGGTGGGACCATAACTTTTACAAGCCAATCAAAACAAATGATTTTGCTTAACCATATTTGCATACCAAAGAATATAAATACAGATGAACACTCTTAAAAATAAACACAGTAACAATCTCAACTGTGAATGTTTACAATCAAAATGCACATGGAATAATCCCACTAGCAATAATTGACAGGTTTACATATTTGTTGTGTATTTTTCATTAACTCTGTTGAATTATTGAACATTCTGTGGTTTAAGTCTGTGCTGTATTTTAATTGTTTGTTTTTGAATACATTCCAGTTAGCGATTCAGACAACCAGCCTGACTAGCTGATTATGAAAATATGTAGTTTTGTACATCCCTGTTGAGTACCTGTTGTTTTTTCATTCTCCAAAGAAATACATATTTCCACAAATTTCTATCTGGAAGTCTGGAAAACAGGGTTGGAAAATTATATGTTTCGTTTATTTAATTAACGTGATGCTGCTTCTCTGACTATCCATACTTGTCTACTGGAGAGGAGAGGGCAGAGCATAAGTGAGGCTTTCATTTCTTTCGCTATGGGAGCCAAGCAGCAGACTTGAGGGGCATTACGGGATTGACAGCAGAGTGGAACAAGTGGTGAGATCATCAATAAGTTGGGAAATGTGCAATTTGAGAGGAGAAATCGTTGGTAGGCAGCCAGTTGCTGTGAGGTGAAGATGCATGTCATAAATTATCAGCTTATGAATTTCTTGGGGATTCAGTGCTTAAGTCGCATTTTTATGTATTGCTATAATTAATTCAGTAGCTGAGCTGTGGCTGTGTTAATGAAAATTAATTAAATTGACACTTTATGTATACTTAAAGAATTTGAGAAGTTAGCATTTGTGCTAAATTAATCATGCATATACAGAAGGATCCAAAAATCTGTTTAAAATATCAAGTTAAAAATATATTATCTTAATATCTTAGTATTTAGTTTAATGCTTTAAAGGGGTCATAAGCTAATTTTTTTTATTAATGTTCTCTGAGGTTCACTTATAATATTAGGGTGATTTTACATCAAAAAGCATCATAATTTAGAAGTAATAGGCTATTTTCTATCCTGTTTTTGAGCCTCTCTGCAGAACAGTCTTTTTTGTAGGTGGGGCGCATTCAAGACTCACAAGTAAACACCCACTGCTGTGATTGACTAACAGTTTCGATTTCTTAAAATAGCAGATGGATGCTGTGACATACTCTGAAAACAACATAGGTCATTTGGGTTAAAAACTTATAAATACTCAATATATATCAAACAGTCTGGAACAAACAATGCAATAGTGGTAAAAGCACATTTACTCACACTTATGTGTTGCGACAATTACTGTTGGATCCACTCTAGTCAGACTCAGCACTGCATCATTTACTTTCAGTCTATCTGAAAAACAAGGATCATACTGTCTTGTTTAAAAATTAATCCCCGTGTACCAGTAAGGCAAGGCAAGTTTTATTTTATATACACTTTCTACCAATGATAATTCAACGTCGTTACAAAAGGCAAGTTATAATTAAAAAAAAAATCACAACAATAAAACAGGGAACATAAAAACTTTTGAAATTGATTTAAAATTAATTTAAAACAAAATAGAAAATGATTATACATAAAACACAGTGCAATCAGTTCGGACATCGCACAGCTAAACAGATGAGTTTTGAGTCTAGATTTGTGGCTAGATTTGAATGTGGCTAATGTTTTAGCACATCTGTTCTCTTCTGGAAGCTGGTTCCAACTGCTGGCGGCAAAATAGCTAAAAGCGGATTTCCCTTGTTTTGTGTGAACCCTTGGTAGTTCTAACTGACTCGATCCTAATGATCTGAGTGGTCTGTTAGGTTTATATTCAGTGAGCATATCTGCAATTTATTTAGGTCCCAGGTTATTGAGTGATTTATAAACGAGTAAAAATACTTTAAAGTCAATCCTAAATGTAACTGGAAGCCAATGTAAAGACCTGAGGACTGGTGTGACATGACCCTTCTGCGTGTGGATGTGCGCAGCTGGTCTAATGTCTTGGGAAGGCCGGTGAGGAGACCATTACAATAGTCCACCCTGCTGGTGATAAAGGCATGAACAATTTTCTCCAAGTCTTGACTGGAAACAAAGCATCTAATTCTTGCAATGTATTTGAGATTATAGTATGCTAATATAGTTACTGCTTTGACATAACTACTGAAACTAAGGTCTGTCTCCAGAATCACACCAATATTCTTGACTTAATTTTTAGTTGTTTGACCCCTAGAGTCAAGGTATGCATTCACCTTGATAACTTCATCTTTGTTTCTAAATGCAATGACTTCAGTTTTCTCCTTGTTTAACTGAAGAAATTTCTGGCACATCCAACTGTTAATTTCATCAATGCATTGGCAGAGGGAGTCAATGGGACTGTCATTTGGAGATAAGGCTTGATAAATCTGGGTGTCATCTTCATAGCTGTGATAGGCAATTTGGTTCTTTCTCATTATTTGACTTAGTGGGAGCATATACCGGCTAAACAGGAGTGGTGCTAGAACTGAGCCTTGTGGGACTCTGCATGCCTTAGACGTCCATTTAGACTTATGCTCTCCTATACTCACATAATAACCTCTCCCTTCTAAGTATGACCTGAACCATTTGATTACCATCCCAGAAAGCCCGACCCAGTTTTCCAGTCTCTCTAGAAGTATGTTATGATCTACAGTGTCAAACGCAGCACTAAGATCTAGTAATAGCAGCACTGATATTTTGCCAGAATCACAATTAAAGTGAATATCATTTATTATCTTAATGAGCGCTGTCTCTGTGTTGTGGTCGGAAACCAGATTGAAAATTTTCCAGGTATCCATTTGAGTTTAAGTATTTGTTCAGCTGATTAAAGACTACATTTTCAATAATCTTGCCTATAAAAAGGAAGATTTGATATTGGTCTAAAGTTGCTCAATATGGTTTTATCAAGATTTCTCTTTTTCAGAAGGGGCTTAACAACTGCAGTTTTCAGGGATTTTGGAAATGTCCCAGAAAGAAGTGAGGCATTTACCACTTCTTAGAGATCTGCTTCTAAACAAAAGTGAAGTAAACAAACAAACAAACAGTGTTTCACTGACACGATCTAGAGCTCTTTGCTAATTTTACCATGTTTACACCGGACGTGAGAGGCGCAACATGACTATAGACAACAGAACCCATTATAATATTCTGTCTACACTGGATGCAGCACAGATTAACACAACAAATCCCCGAAAGTAAACTGATGTCCCGCTCTATTTCTGGCATACAAGCATTCGCGCTGCTTCTAACCTGAAAGAGACTTGACCTATCGTTAATCCCCATCCCATCTAATGCAGATGAGCCAATGGCAGTTGAGTATCAGTTGCATGGGGACCGGAACTCGGACATCTTTAGGTTTCAGCGCTATAGAGAAACATTGGAAGATCCAAAGCTCTCATGGGTTTGATGGTGTTTATGCTACAAAAATGGCAAAATGATGTGCCTGGGTTACTTATAACACTGATTCCATGTATCCTGAGAGGATGGCAATGGATTTATTATTCCTTTCTAACCCAAACAGACTAGCTTTCGCCCCAATCCCCATTAATACAAAAACATTTTTTCTGGTTGCATACTCTCCTTAAGTTTCATCGGCTCAAGCAGAACGTTAATGTCATCTTGTACTTCAGCAAAGTGTCTCTGGCTAAAGCTAGCTAACGTTAAAGTTTGTGAGTCCATGCTAACTGTTCTCATGTCATGTACAGTGTAGGTCAAAAACACATAAACCAAGGTCTACATTTCAGTGCCTCTCCATGTTAAACTGGTTAAATGTAAATTATTTAATCCTACCCTGCGGTACATGAATTCTGGATGTTGTCATCTGCAATCGTGATGGTCGTAACATGAGGCTTCTGCATTGTGATCTGTAAACCCTTGCTACCAAATTAATCTTGTTACCCACCATATTTATTTTAAAATCTTTTATATATCCCTCCTTTGCTTACACAAAGTCCCTTTAAGGCAAGTCATTTAACTCGGCGACCATATTTGAAACACCTCTCGGGCATGCAAGCGCAGCTTGCTTTGAATCTCTGTTGAATTATGTCAACATCAAATTCCTCTAAAACTGTGCGCCAAGCCTTAAGATAAATAGCGTTAGCACAGCGTAATTATTTCAGGCTAGACCACGCATGCGCATCGCGCAGTCTGATGCAGTCTCATAATCTGACTGTGCTAAGCGCAATGGGGCAGCTGCAGTGATGCTCTGACTTTACCAATTAGTGATTGGCTCTTTTACTCAGAAGGTGGGGCTTCGTTCGATAGAGCGGCCATATTGAGCGTTGCATTTTTCCCACATCCAACTATAACGAGTGCACGTCTTGGGTATTCTAGTTTCCTTTTCCGGGCTACCGATAGGTCAATTGGATTGCGACATACGCAACGAACTCGTGTCCGATCTAGATAGGTTGAGGATCACAAGAAGGCATTCAAGACTATTTTTCAAAACAAAAACAAAAAACAGTTTACACTACACAATGTCTCGTAATCTTGTAATGTCATATCTATGGTTCTGTTGATGGAGTAATCCTGTGTTTGCATCTCTAGTATTTCCTCTCCTCCTACTACAAGTGTGTATCAGTGGGCGGGGCTAATGAGGCAGTGATGTAGAAGCAGTCATTGATCTTCTCCTGCGGAGGCAGTGCTTAGTCACACTATTACGTCATAAAGTGGCACATTCCAAAACAAGTCGTTTTTTGAGCTTGGTTTCAATAAAAGCTGTTTTTAAACTAACAAGAAAGTTTTGAGTTTTGAAACGTACAGATTTTTTATAGTACTGTGCAATGACCTCTTATATGTCAAAAGATCAAGGGAAATTTGATTTCTCAGTTCATGATCCCTTTAATGACAGCAGCACTTGAGCTGCATAAATATTTTGCAAAAATTTGCTGTTCAGTTAGCGATCTGGTGCAGAATCTTCAATATTTCTTCTTCCTTTTACATTTTAACATTCTTTTGTTTTTAAATGTTCAATGATACAGCATGACTTGCGCTTACTTTTCATGAGAGTGTGTATAGACCTGTTTTAATGATAATACTGATCGATGTGTTTTTTGTTTGTTTGTTTGTTTGTTTGTATTGAATTGTTTTGTGTGCATTGAATGCTAATTAGGGTCATAGATGTCCGTGAGTGTCCTAATAGTGCTGTGAGTGGGAAGGTCTGACTGCATAAACGATCCGTGTCATATTGACAAGAGTGTCAGCCAGCCAGAAGACTTCAATATCCATACATGAGTCTTTGCTTCTTAACAGAGAGACAATCAGATGGGCATGTCAGTCAATTAAGTCTCATCTGTTGTTGTATCCCTCAGGAGGCAAATAAACATTTGGTTATTTGACTAGATTTATGGCAGCTTGAATCAAAATAAAAATAATTTAACACTAAAGTTAGAGCAAAGCTTTTGCTGTCTTGAGTAGATGTTCATAAAGTCAACATGTGTTTACTTCCATAATGTGATGTATTTCTATTTGAAACAGGATATAGATTGACTTTATCTAGTCATATGACCAAAAATAAGTAGGTTTGGTGATATCAGTTGAAAAAGTTTTTTCAGAGTCTTGAATATAAAACGAGTCCAAGTTTTAATGAAAGATTGGTAGAACAAACACATTCTTGGAGCTGTATGGAAAACGTTTATATTAATTTTGTTACCAGCGTAACTATATGTTAATTTCAAGTAATATTTATATATTTATTTGTTTACTTATTGACATATTTATTTAATTTATAATTAATATATTAGAATTATTTTTTATATTTTTTATTCATCATATTATGTTAGTTATTTAGAATTTTTTTTTTATATTGTCTTGGAATCCTAACCTTGAAATATGGTTTCAATTAAGAATCACTCTTATGGATGGACTTACTCTGTTATTAAAACATGAATAGAGATTCATTAATATAAATAAACAATATTCTATACACACAGACACACATACACGTGTACAAGTAATGCATACAAGTAATGCCTGGAAAGATATATCGACATCTGAGCTAAATTGGTCCCTAAGGTGTAATTTAGCGTGTATAAATCTTCTTCCAACAGGTAATTAGGACTACAGTAGTCAATCACATTCATCTTGTGAAGTCTTTGAAAAGGTGACCTGTAGGTTAACCACAAAAGGGAGCGACTTAAAGCAGCTTGGTTCATTTTTAATGCACCATAGCAATTTATTCATCCAAAGTAATCGTATAAATAAGATTTGTTCTTTGCATACATTCAAGTAGTCTTTGAGGGCTTTTCTAGTTTATGCTGCATATGATGTTCTCATTTCCTAATGCTTTAAAACAGAATCGTTATATAACATACTGTTTTTTTCCACCAGCATTTTGAAAATGAGGCGTACCTTGCAAACTGATTGGCCAGCTCGTCTTGAACACATGGATCAGGCTGTTCAGCCCATTTAACATCCCTCCCTTCCTTTTCTTTCTTATCACCTCCACAGAGACATTCAATCCTATTTCTCACATATTAAAGCTCTTATATGAAATGGAAGTCTCCAGTCACCTGCACTCCCTCCCCCCTTTCACTCTCTTCATTCATGTTTTTCATTCTGCGCTCTCCATCTTATCTCTCTGCCATCACTGCAGCTAATAATTTTTTTATCTGCTTTCTGATATCACGAGCCTCTGACGTTCTCAACCGGTTTTGCTTCAGCATCTTTAGAAAATGTTACATTAGGTATTATATGCTGATCCAGCACAGTACCAGTATTTTTTATCTTGTTGCTTACCTATTGTTTGCTTTCTAAATGCCTGTTGAATTTTATTGGTTTCATGCTTTCGGCAGGCAGTGATTCACTTTATCCTCACTGCAAGTGAACCTGTATTTAATGCAGTGTGGGTTGTGTTTTCTTTACTTTGTGTAGTTTTGGGGATGTCATGCAGCCTGTCCATGTTGATATTTCCCCTAATTGGCTAGCATCTGTGACAGATTAATTTAAACCAAAATAGCATTGAGTTTGAGGAGACATGCATCTTTTTACATAAATAACAGAAGAAATGTGACATTTTATTCTTCCATTAAGCAGAGGTGGGCAAACTATGGCTAATTTGATGTAATATCAGCAAAACCCCAAAACAGTAAACAAAAATAAATCATAATTCATGCTAGTATGCAGACTAATCCAGATATAAAAGAGAGAGAGATTAAGCATGTGTGAATTACCAGAGTACTGCATGTTCGTCTCTCAACATTTTTTGGCAGCAGCATCTCTACAAATAGTGAATCTTGGACTCCAAGCTCTGCACAGTGTTCACAGGTGTCTGAGGATTAACATCTGACATTTCTTCAGCGATGATAACACAGAAATATTAAAAGCAATTTGTGGCATGTTAAGAGAAACAGTCAGTTATTCCTGTTTGTCTCTACATGCTGAGTGAAGAAGCAACTAAAGTAGCAACAGAAGTTATAAACTGTGATTCTGTGTTGTAGTCAGTTACATGTGTTTTGGCAGTGGTGAGCACCTGTACATATAAGTCTGCTTACATTTAGCAACTGTAAAAGCAGGACAGAGCTATTGCAGATAGTCTCAGACATACTGATTAGGGATGGGCGATATGGGCTTAAAAATATATCACGATATTTCTGGTATTTATTGCGATAACGATATCAATGACGATAATTCATGGAATCCTGTTTCTTTAGAGAAAAGTATTATCTTTCCTATTTTTACCCAAAATAGGGTGTTGTGAGCATTAATGAGTACACGTAATGTAAAGACGGAAAGCGCTCTTGCACAGAAACTCCACATATCCATAGCAGAAGAAATACTACTGACAATGCTCCAGGAAGGCAGAGCCATTGAGAAACAGAGTTGCGACACGCTTTGATCTCGCCACCTACGCGGATCCACGTGGTTCTGGAGCTCTCAATAGTTCCAAACAACTCTGCGCTGTCAATATGTTTGAATGGGTTTATGTAGTGGTCGACCGATATATCGCCATGGCCGATATTTGGCATTTTTTTCAAATATCGGCATTGGCTGATAAGTTTTTCCTGTTTGGCCGATACTTTCGAGGCGTGACTTTTAATTTGACAGCGCTAAGAACGGCAGCATCTGAGCACACAGTGCTCACATTCTCCCTCTTGTTCGCTGTCGTCGTTAACAGTTCTGTCCACGGACAGAATTCTGTCTAATAATCAGATAGTACTGTTAAACAAAGGAATTAAAATGTTTATAAAAAAGTATTATAACGATTGCTTTTATATTATTAGTAATAGAAAAGCAAACATTATAATACTGTCTCGTTTGCCATCAGCATTCAGCAAATACGTATTTAAATCATTTGAACAAATCTTTGAATGTCATCTCCCTTTTTTACAGAACATAAAACGTAGATAAAATGCTTGTAAATGATGTAATTACATAGTTTGTCCAGCAGAGCACGCTCCACTGTTTGCTACTGGCGACCTGGATGAAAAGCTTTAAAGCTCAAGTCTATGGATACTATTGAAACTTTGAACGGCCATATCTCCGTAACGGTGCGGCGAATCCGCACCAAATTTGGGGATCCCTTCAGCTTGAGGAACCCTCTCAAGCGCGAATTGAGTGTACGTCTCAAGGCCCACTTTAGTATGAAACCACCCCCGTGTCGATAGTCCCCGGTGTCCAGGAGTTATTCGTGGTCGGGCGCCGACTACCGATCTGGCGATCCCGGGGGGCTACCGACGCGCGGAAGGTGGCATTCGAGAGGGCTCCGAGCTGAAGGGATCCCCTGAATTTGGTGGAGATCCGCCGGCACGTTCGTGAGATAGTGACACCAGTCAGCACTTTCCTTTCAGTAAGGAGGTTTCTTGTTCAGGTAGCATTCACGCGTTGTCTTATTCGACAGTAAGTGCCCTGCGAATTGGACTTCACATGAAATTCCGCCATGATTCCAGTTCCAAGGGAACGTACACGTTAAATTCAAAGGGCATGAAAGTGCGCGAGACGTGAATTTATATTGTATTTATTTGCAGAGGTATATTATTTCCCACTTCTCTAGTAAGTTTCGTCTGTGTGTGAAGACAGTAGCAATCCCCCCCCCCGTGGTGAATTAATGTTAAAAAGAAAGTGAAATAAACCTTCACTTTACTTTTCAGTGCACTGATGTCAGACTAATTTTGGATAGTAAAGTTTGTTAAATTGTTAAATGCCTCCATCATTACATATCTTTGTCATGTCATTATACATTACATTTGAGTGATCATTGCAAAAAATTGTTTATGTATCCTAATATATATATATTATATTAATATATATCAATGTATTCTTTCTTTTTATGTACAGGTGCGTCTCAATAAATTAGAATGTCGTGAAAGTTCATTTATTTCAGTAATTCAAAACAAATTGTGTGCGATCAGCTCATGGAAATATGAATAATTAACCATCACTAGTTATAATTAACTATTCATATTTTAGATCCGCTGTAGATATTTAGCTGACCTCTCAGGGTCAACTGTCTTGTCAATTCTAAGAACGTTAATTTCCTGGTTAAGGGAAATAACTTTCTTACTGTACAATTCTACAAAGCTTGTAGCGTAAATCTGCATGATTAGTGACTCCGGTTATGAGCAAACAATGAACACGTCAAGTGTGATACAAGTAAGGTTTTATTAACTACATAAACACTTAAACTAGTCCAACATACTACATAAACACATAAACTGGTCTAACATCCTACATAAACACATAAACTGGTCTAACATACACATACACACACACACACACACACATACAGTTGGTATAGGAAAGGGTTAAAGTTTAACTCAGTACAGAAAGAGACATAAGGAATGACATTTATGGAACCATTTGCATATTCAGCAGATCTAAGCCTGAGGGATACGTCAGATTCTTAGTTCAAACACACCTTTGTAAAAAGGTGTAACTGATACTTAATGTATCAATTAATAAGACTAAATTTGATACTTGCGAGTCTCGGCTGTCTGAAATAGATTCCTGATGCAATCTTAAGGCCCAAGATCTTGCTGAAATTAGTTGATGAAAAGAACCAGTTTGAGTCAGAGAATCTTTGGTGAATGGAAAAGTCAAGGCCGAAGCCTGGCACAATGCTTTGGTATCCTGAAGCGTTTTCTCACATCTTCATCTTAGCATCTGACCGAACCACCGACTGGGCGGGTCCCTGGAGCCGGGCCTTTAAGGTCGGAGAAGATCCCCGCCTTTCAAGATGGGCTTGTCCAATGAGCAAAATGGAATTTCCGAGCGGGAGGTGGCAATTGCTGGAGGGTTTACGACCCTTTGTTCTCTAAGCATGGTAAATTGCAAATGGACTTAAATCGAAATTACTGACGATTCTCAGGGCCCTAATATATATTGCCTATGTACCAACATATAATATACACGCTTGTTTCGAAGAAGGCAAATTCATAGATACTAAACAAGGTAAGATTACATATAGTGAAAAGGGATGATCAGGAATGGGTTCCCTCACAAGCATACTAAAATAGTCTAAAAATATCAAAGACAAAATACACGATGACAATAATATACCCAATGACCTGAAGGATACACTGTTCATTCAAAGAAAGGTTTTCCTATGAATTAATTAGAGCAGTCCATTTCTACTGTGCCTTTCCTATGGGGACAGTGAGTGGGTTATTCTACTCACATTCCTGGGTGGTCATAAAACCAGTGATATCATGATTAGTTTTCATGGGTACCAAGGGGGCCTGTTCGGCTTCCTGGGGTGTTACCGAGTATTTGTGAAATCTATCTAACAAAATATATATTGTGTGTTTGATTGTTCCAGACGCTACAATTGTGAAACTCGTGTATTAACTAACTTGTGCACACAGACTGAAGTAGTTTAAGTTTTTGGTTCTTTTAATTGTGATGATTTTTTTTGCTCACATTTAACAAAAACCCCCCAATTCACTATCTCAACAAATCAGAATATGGTGACATGCCAATCAGCTAATCAAATCAAACACCTGCAAAGGTTTCCTGAGCCTGCAAAATGGTCTCTCAGTTTGGTTCACAATCATGGGGAAGACTGCTGATCTGAAAGTTGTCCAGAAGACAATCATTGACACCCTCCACAAGGAGGGTAAGCCACAGAAGTTCATTGCCAAATAAGCTGGTTGTTCACAGAGTGCTGTATTCAAGCATTTTAACAGAAAGTTGAGTGGAAGGAAAGGTGTGGAAGAAAAAGATGCACAACCGAGAGAACCGGTCTTATGAGGATTGTCAAGCAAAATAGATTAAAGAATTTGAGTGAACTTAACAAGGAATGGACTGCGGCTGGGGTCAAGGCATCAAGAGCCACCACACACAGACTTGTCAAGGAATTTGGCTACAGTTGTTGTATTTCTCTTGTTAAGCCACTCCTGAGTCACAGACAACGTCAGAGGCGTCTTATTTGGGCTAAGGAGAAGAAGAACTGGACTTTTTGCCCAGTGGTCCAAAGTCCTCTTTTTTTTAGATGAGATTAAGTTTTGTATTTCATTTGGAAACCAAGGTCCTAGAGTCTGGAGGAAGGTTGGAGAAGCTCATAGCCCAAGTTGCTTGAAGTCCAATGTTAAGTTTCCACCGTCTGTGATGATTTGGGGTGCAGGGTCATCTGCTGGTGTTGTCCATTGTGTTTTTTGAAAACCAAATGTCACTGCACCCGTTTACCAAGAGATTTGGAGCACTTCATGCTTCCTTCTGCTGCCAGCTTTTTGAAGATGCTGATTTCATTTTCCAGCAGGATTTGCACCTGCCCACACTGCCAAAAGCAACCAAAGTTGGTTAAATGACCATGGTGTTTGTGTGCTTGACTGGCCAGCAAACTCAACAGACCTGAACCCCATAGAGAATCTAAAATGAGAAACAAGAGACCAAAAAAATGCAGATGAGTTGAAGGCCACTGTCAAAGAAACCTGGGTTCCATACCACCTCAGCAGTGCCACAACTGATCACCTCCA
>JADLZN010006641.1:0-88797 GCA_018155175.1 Sinocyclocheilus anophthalmus | reverse complement strand
TCACAGAGTGATGTATCCAAGCATGTTAACAGAAAGTTGCGTGGAAGGAAAAAGTGTGGAAGAAAAAATGCACAACCAACCGAGAGAACCGCAGCCTTATGAGGATTGCAAGCAAAATCGATTCCAAAAATTGAGTGAACTTCACAAGGAATGGACTGAGGTGGGGGTCAAGGCATCAGAGCCCCCCACACAGACGTGTCAAGGAATTTGGCTACAGTTGTCGTATGCCTGTGTGTATAGACATAATTAGCGTAGCTGCTGTTCCAATCAAGCAAAATTGATGTGTTTAACCCAAGCTAAAGAATAATAATGTGCACTTGATCAGATACTGTATATTTGCAGTACAAGATTATGAGATGCATTTATTTGAATGCTTGGCCAAAGAGGTGTGTCTTTTAATCTAGATTTAAACAGATAGAGTGTGTCTGAACCCCCGAACGTTATCAGGAATGTTATTCCAGAGTTTAGGAGCCAAATGCAAAAAAGCTCTACCACATTTAGTGGACTTTGCTATCCTAGGTAACTACCAAAAGTCCAGAGTTTTGCGACCTTGGGGAGCGTGATGGACTGTAGCGCGGTAGAAGACTAGTTAGGTATGCAGGAGCTAAATCATTAAGGGCCTTGTAGGTAAGTAATAATAATTTGTAACTGATACGGAAAAGTATAGGTAGCCAGTGCAGAGACTGTAAAATTGTGGTAATATGATAATATTTTCTTGACCTGGTAAGGACTATAGCCGCTGCATTTTGGACTACCTGTAGCTTGTTTATTGAAGATGCAGGACAACCACCTAGAAGCGCATTACAATAGTCCAGTCTAGAGGTCATGAATGCATGAACTAGCTTTTCTGCATCAGAAACAGGTAGCATGTTCCGTAATTTTGCAATGTTTCTAAGATGGAAGAATGCGTTTTTGTAACATGGGAAATATGATTTTAAAAGACAAGTTGCTATCTAATATAAAACCCAGATTTTGACTGTAGAGGAAGTAACAGTAAATCCGTCTAGTTGCAAATTGTAATCCAAGAGATTCTGCGTACTGTTTTTTGGTCCAATAAGTAATGTCTCTGTCTTATCCTAATTTAATAGGATAAAATTATTGGTCATCCATTCTTTTACATTTTTAACACATTCTGTTAGCGTAGATAATTTAGAAGTTTCATCTGTTCATCTTGTTGAGATATATAGTTGAGTATCATCAGCATAATAACAGTGGAAACTAATCCCGTATTTTTAATAATATTACCAAGGGGCAACATGTTTATTGAAAATAGCAGAGGACCTGGGACAGATCCTTGTGGCACTCCATATTTTATGGTGATAATTGAGATGACTCCCCATTTAAATAAACAAAGGGGTAGCGATTGGACAGGTAGAACCATCTTAAAGCCTGCGCTTGAATACCTGTATAGTTTTGTAATCTATCTACGAGTATGTCATGATCTATGGTGTCGAACGCAGCACTAAGATCAAGTAAAACTAGCAATGAGATGCAGCCTTGGTCTAACGCAAGAAGCAAGTCATTCTCCAGTAGGATTGTTATTCCAGCCCCTAAAAACAACACAACACAGACTAAAGGACACTTAAGGAATAATTCACCCAAGAATGAAAATTTGCTGATAATGTACACACTTTATGTAAGATGTGTATGACTGACTGTCTTCATCAGAAAAAAAAATCTTGGATGGTCTGAGGGTGACTACATTATTGGTAAATTTTCATTTTGGGTAAACTATTCCTTTCATAGTGATATTTGCTCTTTTTAGAATTTTTTTAATTAAAATAACAAAATATGGCTGTCGCACACCTGACAAAAAGTGCAGCACTGCATCACGTCTCGGACAACTGACATGTATTTCACTCTGGCCGTGTTGCTTTCAATTCAAGCAGCCTTCTAAAACAATTTTTGTAATCACCAAACTGACAATGAGTTTGGCGTTGACGAGTTTGAAGTTTGATGTTTGAAAAGAGAGCAAACGGAAAGAAAAAGTGCAATCTATATTATAGCTCTCTATATGAAGCATACAGACTTTATGAGAGTCACAGAAAGACAAATGTTTTGTTGAAAAATGCACAATACACAATATTCCAGCCTAGGGTTAAGTCATTATGTACATTAACAATCCTGTGTAAGATGCTTGAATGACAAGAGGAGACGACTGTGATCTGGAAACTTTTACTGAACCCGATGCAGCACAGAACAGAACATACATCTTCAGCCAGTACCTGGAAAACAGTCTAGCATAACACCCACTTACCCTCTAGGGAAAAACTAGTAACGCCCCTCCCAGCCCTCTTAAAGGAACCTCACTGTTGCATTATATTTAGCCAATACACTACACACATTTCTCACAGTCCACAAAATCTGAAAACGTTCTTGGGGGACGATGCTCTCTTACGGGGTACCTCCTAGAGGGAGGGGACTCTGACATGCCCTAAGCTCCAGAAAGCTCCTCACCAGGGATTTCCATCTCTATTGTGGGAGGCTGTAACTCAGGCATTTCGGCCCCTGCGGGCTCTGGTAGAGAGGCAGTGTAGCCATCTAGCTCGGGCCTTGATGGACCCACTGAGGGTGCCACCCTGTCCAGCAGCTGATCAATATGCTGTCTGCACCTGCCCATCACTGGTCCTGACCTTGTATGACAAGGGGTCTGTGACATCAATGATGACCCCAGGAATCCACTTAGAATTCCTGGTGTAACTTCTCATGCACACCAAGTCATGTGGTGTAAACTCCCTTACAGTGCCAGGGCATTTTTCAACACTCGGCTCCTGTTTGTGGAGCATATCACCTTCATGGTCAGGATGCAAACGATCCAGGGCGTGGTCAGTCACCGATTCATGAGCTACTCAGCAGGACTTTTTCCAGTTGACAGCAAGAAACGAGCAAGTCGGATCTGCCACTCGCCATTGGTGATGCGAGACAGGGCTTCCTTGGTTGTCTGTGCCATACATTCAGCTTGACCATTTGAGCTCGGATGATAAGGTGCTGTAGTGACATGGCGAATACCATTGCGCTCGGCAAACTCTTGGAACTCTGTGGATGTGAAAGCAGCCCCATTGTCTGAAACTATGACATTGGGCAACCCATGTGTTGCAAAAATCAGTCTCAGTTTGTTAATAACTGCACACGATGACATGGAACTCATCAGAGACACCTCTAGCCACTTGCTGTGCGCATCAACCACTATGAGGAATATTTTGCCTTGGAAAGGGCCCGCAAAGTCAATATGTAGCCGGGACCATCTTTTTGTTGTCCACTCCCAAGGGTGCACTTTTGCCTTAGCAGATGCATGACGTGACATCAGACAGGTTCCACATGCTTTGACAGTTTCCTCTATATCTCTGTCCATGCCCGGCCACCACACATAACTCCTTACATATCCCTTCATGTGTACGATACCCGGGTGCGCACCATGCTGCAAAGCCAGAACATCTCTCCGCGCCAAGCCAGGAATAACCACACAGATTCCCCAGAGCACAGTTCTTATGCACGGAGACTTCATGGCGGCGCAAAACGAATGGTTTGAACAGGGGCATAAATTTCATCTAACAGTAGGGGGGGGGGGCAATAAACACAAAATTTCTCTAGAGTAATTTTCGAAGGGGACACAAATGATACAGCTAAAATTGTACTTGTAAGGTAGTTAAACAGAGGAATGCTTATACTATTAGTGCAGCAGGGAGACGTGCCAAATTAGGCAAACTTAAAGCTGTTGTGGTCACGCCGTGACAGCGCTCGTGTCCGTTGTAGACATAGTGTTGCCAAGTCCGCGGTTTTCCTGTGGAATTGGGCTACTTTATCACTGTTGCGCGGGTTGTTTTTCATGTCCGCAGGTTGAACCGACCCCAATAATGTGTATTTTAGCCCCCGGAATGCGATTTTTTTCCAGGGGACACTCAAACGGCGGATAGTTTGAGTAGCAGGGCGGGTTTGTTATGAAAACCTGGCAAACCCTTACCTAAAGCATGGTCACGTTATTATTGCTAACAGCGACTCATCGAAAACATACATTGGAATCATCTGATTAAAAGAAAATAATCACATTATCGTGTTTAAGTGAATAAAAGAGACTTGACAAGCTTACTTACTGGCGTCCACAACTATGCCTGGTTCTCTCCCCGGACTTGGGTGTGTGTGTAGGTGATGTAAAAGAGGAAAGCAGGCATTTGGACCAAAGCACTATGAGGCAAGGGAGGGCAAGACTCAAAATGTTTCTAAACTTTCTTAAAAACCATTTTTTTACCCGTTGTGGTGTTTACTACTTACACACATTATAAAAATAGTATATAAAACCATTGTTATGTACAATGCACAGCGGGGTTTTAATTCTATTTTAGGGGGGGGCAAACACTCCGATGGGGGGGGGGGGGTCGTCTTCAATCAAGTTAGTGAAAACTACTCCTGCTAGCTTTGAGAACAGTTCAGATGCCGTGGGTATGGGGTACACGTCAGGCTTAACAGTTGTAATCACAGTACAGCGATAATCACCGCAAATCCTCAAGCCCCCATCTTTTTTTGCTACAACCATTATGGGTGTGGCCCACTTTGCATGCCGCACAGGTTCAAAAATTCCTTGAGCCACCAATTTATCCAGCTCCTCATCAAGCTGTGGCCGTAAAGCGAAAGGAACTGGATGGGCTTTGAAAAAACGTGGCGTAACTCTGAAATCAATGTCAATGGGGCAAACCCCAATGTCCTGAAATACCTCAGAATATTCAGTCAGTATTTCCTCTATGGACTGAAGGTGTACTCTGTGCACTCCTTCATTCGATATTCCAAGGACATCAAACCAGTCCCAGCAGACTAGTGCCCTGGCCCCTGATGACAAACAAGGGCAGTGTGTTTCGTATGTTCCTTTGTACATCACTTCCACAACATTTTTTCCTTTTACTTCCAAGGTTGCTTGTGACCACTGCTTTAGTACTCCATTGTCTGCATTCATTTCAGGGGATTGAGAGGGCCACAATGTGTGATAAGTATGCTCACTAATCAAGGAGCATGCTGCTCCTGAATCCACTTCCATTGTGTGTGCTTCAGTTCAGTATCACAGTGGCCAAATATGGCTTCTGCCCCCCCTTTTTTGATTTGGTAGTGGTGTTGTAAACAGTACTCATTCTGCTGGTCATGAGTTGTAATGTTTGTATGCCGTTCCTCTGTGATACCGGCTGCATCCTTGTCACTAATGTGTCTAGTCTTTTGTTAAACACACCCGAGCTATGTGTCGTCCTCCTTTTTTTTTCTTTTTTTTCTTTTTTTTACAGTAATGGCATACAGCAGTGGAAAACTTACAGTCTTGTGGGATGTGCTACCGCCACACCTGTAGCATGGTTTATCACGTTTTTGATCTTCACTTGTAGCTGCAATCTTGTGTGCTGATGCATGTGTATGGTCTGCATAATGAACATCATCTTGAGGCAGTGATTCGTTTTGTTGCTGATGAAGTAGACAAGCATTTAACAATGCTGTTTCTGTGGCTAACGCCTTTTCCTCTGCCTCTTTAAAGGGTCATGAAACCCCCTGTTTCAATTAGTTCTCACCACAGTTTTAAAAAATGCTAAAAAAGTGGGCGTGGTGCGCTGTGAGCGGAGGGGGAAGAGGGGAGACAGACAACACACACAGCTTCGGGTTCAGACAGTTTAATTTAGCTCCCATCGAGTTAAAAACACCAAATAAATGCTCAGCCATTTGCACTCTGTATCGAAAACATACATGAACCTGCTGTTGCACCCTCTGATAACTTTTTAAGACTTATTCTGCCATGATTATATAAGCCTTTTGACAGGTTGTGTCATGGAGCTGTCAAATGGCTTCCGTCAGTCAGTAACTCTCGCGTCAAGCGGATAACCGACGATTTGGGATCTCGCTTGGAGAGACCAATCTACTTAGAGTGTAACTAAACGAGCCAATGTACATTGGCATGTGATTACTGCATCCAGCTGCCGTAAGTATAGTGGTGCAGCGCATATTCAACTTTTCGCATTGGAGCCGAGAGATTGTTTCGGAGAAACTCAACGAGTTCCGCATGCTCTAGGAAGCTCTGATGCTGGTGGTACGGCGCTTCAGCGGCGGTGGTTCTTCCCGTGTCGAGTGGGTTGCACACATCAGGCTGCACTGTCCCCTGTTTTTGTTGCAGACGGCCATCTACCCTGTGTGCTTCAGCACACTAAAAGAGCAAATTCTAAAAGAGCAAACTCTAAAAGAGCATTCATGGGTGCTGATGTTTTTTAAAGATGCCTTTCCACCCGTGCTTTTCTGGTGCCTGTGCCTCTGCCTAGATTTAGTGCTCCCCCTGGCGGCCGCCGGGGAACGCTACTTCTGGCAGTAGCCGGACTGGTCTTATAGTGGTGGTGAGGAATTATCCTCCGAGGGCTCCTCCTTCCACCGACAATTCACAGCCAGTGGAGCCACCAAAAGAACAGGCCGGACCCTCTCGTGGGGTACCACTTGTATCCTTCGGTGCTCCCACTGACGATCGGATGTCAATTGCTGCATCGGAGGGTGAGCCAGAACTTTCTGGAGGACCGATGATCGGCAGTGCGGCACCTTCTAGCGGCCAGAATGCCGGTAGGATCTGGAGATGTCGGCTATGCTTTCCCGGGCCGCCGAAAGGGTCGGTCTCGAGTGGAAACCTCCACCGCGTCCTGAATCCTTGAGGCTGGAAGATTGGTTTCTCGGGGTGGCTCGCGCTGGTTCTCAGGGCCCCATCCCAGTGCCTTTCTTCCCGGAGGTGCATGATGAGCTCACTGGGTCGTGGACGGCACCTTTCACTGCCAGAAACCGGCCCAGTGGCTCATCCTCCCTCACCAACTTTGACGGTGGGGCATTCTGAGAGAACAGGGCATTCACATTCTCAACTACCACGGCGACTGGCTCATATTAGCTCAGTCTCAGAATCAGTTGTGCGAACACAGGGACTTGGTGCACTTGCACCTCAGCCGGTTGGGCCTTCGGGTCAACTGGGAAAAGAGCAAACTCTCCCCAACGGATCTCTTTTCCCGGTATGGAGGTGGATTCGGTCGAACAGACAGCAGGACTCCCACAGGAACCCCCTCCTGACAAAACACCCCAAATCTGCGTGCTCAGCGGTGTTGAATGCTTGCATACGTTCAAGAGCAGGATGCGATCCCACTGAAAAGTTTCAGAGGCTCATGGGGCATGGGCCGCTGCAGCGGCAGTAACAGGGCTGGGGCTGCTTCATATGAGACCGCTTCAGAACTGGCTCCATGGCCGAGTCCCAAGGTAGGCGTGGCAGCACGGCACTCTCCAGGTCCAAGTCACACCGGCCTGCCACCAAACCTTCACCACGTGGTCAGACCTCATGTTTCTCCGGGCAGGAGTGCCTAAAAACAGGGCAACAGGACCCACTGCGACAGTGCTACTCAACTGAAAGGGCGTATACTGGAGCAAATGAGCTCAAAAGGGAATGTATTAAATAATAACAAATCAAAATTATTGATTAATACGATTATTTATATCCAGCTGACAGTAGTAACTGTGCAGAATTAAATGACCACAACCTGAAAGGTTAGCAGCGAAACATTCGATGTAATTCGATCAACTCTAGGAAAGATCTTTTTCGTGGCCAAGAACATCTTTCAACAGTCTTATGCATTAGAGCATGTAGCAGGATCAAAATAGTAAAGGGACATTAATTGCAATTGCAGAATCAGAAACTCATGATTGGTGCACAAGTGAGTTTTAAAACTAAAAACTATCTCAAAACTAGTCTAACAAAAAACAAACAAAAAACAAACAATTACTCCTACATAGGAAAGGGCAAAGAGACTGATGGACGAAACCATCAAAAAAAAAGAGAATGAAGCTATGAAAAGAGTCAGTTAACCACCTGAGTAAAACCATCAGCGCCGCTTTAGAACGGGGTCTACAGCTTATACTAAACCTCTGTTTCGTTTAGTTAAATGTACGATACTTGCATTGCCTTGGCCTGGAACAAGCGTACGGATGCAATCTCGGATGAAGGTGTTGATGGTTTGGAGGTTCGGTGGTGTCTTCTGGGTTTGAAGAGTGATGAACTCCAAAAATATGTTATTCTAACTCTGTGGTGCTCGGGAGAATTTTCTCCTAGATGAAGGTGATGAAGAGCTAAGAGAGACATCAGCTGAGATCCAAGGATCGTTGGCGACTGTAAAGACAAGGCCGAAGCCTGGTGTAGACTTAAGGGTTGCAGAAGCATTTTTGCTCATATCCTCATCTTCTCAGAATCTAACAGAAACGCAGACTGAAGGCGGGCCACTGATGTGAGGCCTTTAAGGTCTGAGAAGATTCACGCCTCTCAGGATGGGCTTGTCCAATGAGAAAGGCTGAAATTCCAAGCGGGAGGTTGGAGATACTGGGGAGTTTTATGACCCTTTGTCTGAGAGCATGGTAATTTGCATATGGAACTCGATTGGGTGTTGATGCAAAATTACTGAAGATTCTTAGAACACTATTATATTGCCTATGTACCAACATATAATATACACTCTCGTTTAGATCATCAGAAAACAAATTCATAGATAATAAACATGTAAGATTACATATAGGTAAGATTACATGAACGAGTGGTTCTATCATAAGCATGCATAAAACAGTATACAATACAAAAGACAATATACAAGAATAGTAACAACATACACAATGATCTGAAGGATATGTGTGTTCATTCAAAGAAAAGTTTTCCTATGAATTAATTAGAGAAGAGAGCAGATTTTTTATGGGCATTATGTGTCTGTTTTAGAGAGACTTGAGTAAGAGTTGCTCTGCTCGCATTCCTTTGAGCAATAAAACTAGTGTTATCAGATGGTTTGTCTTTGGTTGCCATGGAACCAGAGGCCTGTTCTGCCCTATTGAGGTGTTAGTTGCATTTCGGGGGAAGGGTCCATAGACCCTCATAGTTGGCCCTTTGGTTAGGTGAGGGGCGTTAGATATTATGTGTTAAATATAACAAATAGTTGTGTCTGATTGGTCCAAATGCTACTCTACACTCCTGTCACATGTCGCAACTCGCCCGCCACCTCCTCCTCTGGAGTCAGAAGCATCTGAGGTCGCTTCGTGCCATTGACATTCCTGGTCTGCACAACCGGGCAGCTGACGAGCTGTCACGAGCTGCGCTCCCGGGAGAATGGAGACTCCATCCCCAGACGGTCCAGCTGGTTTCGGAGCCGCTCAGGTAGACCTGTTTGATTCTCCAGAAACCTCTCACTGCCAGTTGTTTTACTCAAGAACTTGCGAAGGCCCAGCGGCAGCTGTGGGCCAGTGCGTCGTGCCGAGTGTTTCCCTCGGAACGGATGCCTGGCACACAGTGGTGCGGGGCCTTAGAAGTAGGCGTTCCCCGGGAAGGACTTATGCACAGACACTGTGCAAGATCAGGGAGGATAAGGAGCAGGTCCTTCTCTTGGCGCTTACTGGCCCACTCGGACTTGGTTCCTGGAACTGATGCTCCTTGTGACAGCCCCTCATTGGCAGATTCCTATGAGGAAGGATCTACTGACTCAGAGAAGGGACACCCTGTGGCACCTGCATCCAGACCTCTGAAAACAGTATGGTCTGGGACGGGATGCATAGGTTAGGTGACTACCCCAAAGATGTAGTTAACCCCATCACTTCGGCAAGAGCACTGTCCATGAGACACGCTTGCGCCTTGAAATGGAACCTGTTTGTCGAGTGGTGTTCTTCTCATTGGGAAGACCCCCGGAGATGCCCAATCAGGTTTGTGCTTTCCTTTTTGCAGCAAGGGCTGGAGCGATGGCTGTCTCTCTCCACCCTTAAAGTTTATTTCGCTGCGATTGCTGCTAACCATGACCATGTGGAAGGGAAGTCGGTGGGGAAGCATGACCTGATAATCAGGTTCATTCATACCCTATTGGGCCTGTCTATAGTGCCAGAGCCACACCGCAGGGCCCATTTGAGCAATTGCAGTCAGTTGAGCTAAAGTTTCTTTCAATGAAAACTCTGCTCCTGATTGTATTGGCCTCCATCAAGAGGGTAGGGGGACCTGCACGCATTTTCCGTCGACGATTCATGCCTAGAGTTTGGACCAGCTGACTCCCAGGTAATCCTGAGACTCCGGCCCGGCTATGTGCCCAAGGTTCACCACCTACTCCTCAGAAATCCGGTGGTGAGCCGGCAGCCGGCCCCTGGAGGGCGGAGGCAAGACCCAGCCGGAGCTGTTACTGTCCTGTCGAGCATTGAGATGCTACATAGAAAGGAACCAAAGCTCCAGGACTCAGACACGGTCTTTGTCTGCACGGAGGACGGCAGAAGGGGAAGCGGTCTCTAATGCAGAGGAGGCGCCAAATGGATAATGGATGCCACACCATGGATTACAGGCAAAGGGGGGTGCAGCCGTACAGGTTGCGAGCTCACTCTACAGAAGTGTTGATCCTCCTGGGCGCGGGGGGGCGGGGGGAAGGGGTGGGACGCTAGGGCGTCTCGCTGACATATATTTGTAGGGCTGCCGGCTGTGTGACCCCCAACACATTCGCTAGATTCTATAGCCTTCGTGTGGAGCCACTATCCTCCTGTGTTCTCACCTCAAACAGGTAGAAGCACTGAGAGGCCCCGGCTTCGGGTCGACTTGCAAAACCACTCCAGAGAGTCCAAATTGTAGACCCTGTTGAGCTCCTCCGTCCCCCCGGCAGCCAGACGTGGCGGAGCGTCCAGCGCCAGGCCCTCACTCTATGAATCTGTGAGAACTGGTAGATCCCACCCCGGCCTACGCCAAAAAGAATGGGCGCAGGAGGCTTCCACAGGACACCAGAAGGGGCAGTATCTGTGACTCCCCTTTGGTAGGATCCCAATTCGTCAGTCATCTAACGTGACGTTGAGAGTGACCGACTGAAAGGGAACGTCTCGGTTATGTATGTAACCCTCGTTCCCTGAAGGAGGGAGCGGAGACGTCACGTCCCGTCGCCACAGCTTCTGTACCACCGCTGAGTGGCCGGGTCACCGGCTCGGCTCCTCAGCGAAAACCTGAATATGCGCTGCACCAGCTGCCTACTTATACTCACGCTGTGATCAGCGGCAGCTGGATGCAATAAACACATGCCAATGTGCATTGGCTCGTTTAGTTACACTCGAAGTAGATTGGTCTCTCTAAGCGAGATCCCAATTTGTCGGTCATCCAACGTGAAGTCTCCGTTCCCTCCTTCAGGGAACGAGGGTTACACACGTAATCGAGACGTTATACTCACTAAGTGAATGAATCGTGTTTGTGCCGAACTCTTATTACAAAGCAAAAACAAACACTCTCCTTAGATTCATGACCGTTTCTCTCAGGTAATGTACGTGATCTCACATTCTGAATAGCAAATCAACACATGCTGTTGTGAATAATTAAGTGAAGCTTCTTCTCATAGGATAAGAACGCACAGTCTCATGAATAATATAATAGACACCGACGCGTCATCGATGTACTATAATCGTTTGCCGTGTCACAAATTGTGACGTCAACACGATGTAGATTTTAAACCCGGAAGATAATAATTGCGCAAAAAAGCTTAAAATTAACCCAGTTTTCTCCAATAGTTAAAATTATTGGTGCTAACATTGTTTTCTATGATGTGCAACACAAACACCTCTGCTAAAATCTAAAAAAAAGCAGTCTGGGGTTTCATGACCCTTTAATTGTGAGCGTGGGTTCAGCCAGTAGGTGTCGTTGTAGTGCCTCATCCACAACCCCGCACATGATTCTAACATGCAGCATGGCATCTAACTGATCTCCAAAAGCGCAGTGCACAGACAGACATCGAAGCTCAGCAATGTAGTTAGAAATGCTTTGATTAAGTTTCTGCTTACAATTGTGAAAATGAAAACGCTGAACGATTTCTGACGGCGCTGGGCTGTTTTGTCACAGTAGAGGGCTGCGTTGGAGTGAGCACTGAACATAATGTGGAATATGTTTTTGCGCCACATACACTGAGCAGCACGGAGCATTTTTTTGCATCATCCTCAATGTTATTTGCATGGAGAAAACATTCCAGTCTTTCTATATATTCTTCAAAAGAATTACTTGAGCATTCATCAAACTCTTCGATACGGCCAAGCATTGTCATGTTCGCAGCTAGACAGCAGTGTATTTCGCTCACTTTTACAGCTACGTCATCGACTTATCTGCACACAGTCTGTCTGAATCTGCTTGATGCCAGTGTGTAAGATACTTGAATGACAAGAGGAGATGGCTGTGATCTGGAAACTTTTACTGAACTCGATGTAACACAGAACAGAACATAAATTTTTTAGCCAGTACCTGAAAAACAGTATAGCATAGCATCCACTTCCCCTCTATGGAAAAACTAGTAACACCCCTCCCAGCCCTCTTAAAGGAACCTCACTGTTGCAATATATTTGCAATATATATGACAATCTTCTTATACTCGGCATTATATATGACAAGCTTATTGTACTCAGTGATTTTATGTTTGCTGCATGAATGATCACTTGGCTAAGGAGTTTACCCATTTACTGAACGCTTTTGACTTTTCTATTGGGGTTAATGCTCCCACTCACAAGGATGGCCATACACTTGACTTAGTGCTTTTGCTGGGATTTAGTATCTCTGATTTAGAAGTCTGTGAAAATGGGTTTTCCAACCATAAGACTGTTATGTTTACTGTCTCATGTTCTGCTGCTGCACCTTATAGTCTCATCTCGTGGCCGCCTTTCTCGGCATATTACTCATACTACCAAAGACTCCTTTTCATAAATTTTTCATGAAGTGATGCCATCTATTGACGATTTTTCCTGTGATGCTAGCGTCGAGGATCTCCTTTCCAGGTTTAACTCCACCTGTTCTAATGTTTTAAATGCTGTGGCTCTTTTAAGGTCTTTTCAGTCTAAAACCTGTTCTAAACCCTGGATTGATGATTCTATTCGTTCTCTCAGACAATGTTGTTGAAGAGCGGAACAAAAGTGGAAAAAGGACAGGCTTCATGTTTCTTTTGAGATTTTAAAGGACTCTCTTTTTTTAAATTTCAGAAAGCAGTGAAAAAAGCCGTGTCGACATTTGAACATGTCGACATTTGTCAGATATTATTAATAAGAACTGCTCTAGACCAAAGACTCTCTTCAACATTATTAATGCTACTCTCAACCCGTCGGCCTGTCTTTTTCCTGGGGTTTCTTCTCCATCATGTGAAGAATTTGTATTATTTTTTGATAGTAAAATTAAAGATCTCCGGCTGAGGATAACTCCCTCGTCTTTTAATCCGTCTAATCCCTCCATCTCCACTACCTTTTTTTAGTCAGTTTAAACTAGTCTCACTTCCAGATTTGCTGGAAATAGTTGAGCAGCTTAAGCCTTCAGGCTGGTCTTTGTATATTCTTCCTCCTTTTTTATTTAAGCAAGTTTTTATTGACGTTGCTTCATATCTTTTGATCATCATTAATCGCAGTTTAGAATCTGGCATTATGCCTGACTGTTTAAAGCATGCAGTAGTTTACCCACTGCTCAAAAAACAGAATCATCAGTTTTAACAAACTTTAGGCCCATTTCTAATCTGCCTTTTATCTCTAAGATTCTGGAAAAAATTGTTTTCTCACAGTTACAAAGTTTTTTAGCTGATATTTCAATGTTTGAAACATTTCAGTCAGGTTTTCGTAAATGCCATTCTACCAAGACTGCTCTTTTGAAGGTTCTTAATGATATTTTAATATCATGTGATTCGGGTGATTTTGCAGTCCTTGTGCTCTTAGATTTGACGGCTGCTTTCGATACAGTCGATCATGCTGTTCTCATTGATCATTTAGAACATTGCATTGGTTTAAGAGGTGTCGTTCTAGATTGGTTTAAATCGTATTTTGCAAATAGAAGTTTTTCAGTCAAGATGGGTGTACATTACTCGAGGAAGTGTTCTTATTCGCAATACTGCTTTGTCCACGGAGGTTACGGGAAACAGCTCTAATTCAGCTTTTCCATCAGTGCCACCTGCTGTCAGCGAGTGGATTTACAGATACCTATATTTACATTCAGTCTGTATGCTGTTTCTGTCTGGCCAAAAACGGACCGAATTAGTATGCCCTGCTGTCAGTTTTGACCGGTTGATGAAAAACAAGCTTATGTGGATTCTACACATTTAAACAATTCAGATAAGTTATCTAGAATTATTTATGGAGCAGATAAAATACATATAATCATTTATTAATCAATTATCATTTTGGCATATCTTTTATTTATTTAAAGGCTGAAATGTGAAGTTTATCATTTAAAATTTAGCAGACGGCTTTTCCAAAGCGACGTACAAAATGGAACACTAGAAGCCATAAGACAACGAGGAGGAACAAACAGCTACAAAGTGCCACATGACAAGTCTCAGTTAGTCTAGCACAGTACACGTAGCTAGGTTTTTAAAAAAAAAATTTATTTTATTATTTTTAAATAATAGAATGGAATAGAATAGGTAAGTGCTAGTTCCTTTTATGCAAAACCATTTATCTTTATTTACAGATCAAGTATTACATTAGGAACATTTAATCATCTTGGAGAGAGTTTCATCGTCTTGACTGTCATAACCGAATGTGACATGCAGTTTGAATGCTGAATGGAGGATAACAGACGGATGCAGCGGAGAGAAGAGTTTACGTGAAATTGACTTAAATATTCATATGTACCTCACATTAAACTATGGAAAAGCTTCAGAACACTGAAATATAGTGCACGAAACGTTATGGTGCTTTATAATGTGTTTGTGCCTTTCGTGGGGCTTAATAATAACACAGAATAGTATACGCACTATATCGGATATGAATCGGTCTCGTCTGACCGATACCCCGATCCAGCAGAAAATGCCAGTATCGGAGCGATACCGATACTGAATATCGGATTGGCGCACCCCTAAAAAAAAACCTTGGTTTCATAGTTGATGATGGCTTAAAGTTTGACCGTCAAATAAATTCAGTTGTCAAAGCTTGCTTTTTTCAGCTGCGTTTGCTTTCTAAAGCTAAGCCTTTTCTTTCTTTTAAAGATTTTAAAAAAGTAATTCACATTTTAATTTTATCTAGGCTGGACTATTGTAACTCACTTTATTTTGGGATTAGCCAGACAGCTTTATCCCATTTGCAGCTTGTTCAAAATGCTGTGGCTAGACTCTTGAGTGGGGTTAAAAAGAAGGGGGGAAAGCTATGACTCATAATTTACGCGCATAATTGGTTGGTTTTAGAGTGGATTTTAAAATTTTGCTCCTCATTTATAAATCTCTAAGGTTGGCACTCCTTATATCTGCAAGTTATTGACTGAGTATCAATCCACTAGATCCTAGAAAGAAATAAGCTCTGTTCCCAACCAGTAGCTGATCGGTTTCAAATTGTGTTGGGTGGTGAATGCATAAGTATCAAAACGTTTACAGCATATTTAAAACAAAAGAGGTATTTTGGTTTATGGCCCTTGAAACTCGCAAGGCTTTTAAAAAACTTGTTTTCTGAGTCACATAGACAAAAATACAGACTCATAACTCCAAAACCATAGCATGGAGAGTCAAAAAGTAGGTATCGTTTGATAGAAACCTTTATATATTTTTAGGGGAAATCTTACTTGGGGCAGTCTCCTGCTGAGAAATAGGTGATAAAATGTAAGAAAAATGAGTGTGCTCAAGGGAAATTTTTTATGTAATTTCTTATTTGGCATTCAATATTAGGAAAAGAAATAAGAAATAGGTAGGAGAAAAATTCTTTTTTGGTGATGTTCCCCAACTTGTGTGCTGCAGGTGAATTATATTTTGTTGTGATATCATGAAGTAATCAAAAGTTACAGCATTTGTAACCAAGGTAGCCTTTTTCTTAGCCCCTGACAGTTTTGAAATTATTGTTTTCTGAGTGACATACACAGTCAATGTAATGTAACAAAGTAATGCCTCGCTCAAGTTTAGTCAAAGCCCCAAACAAGTATGTTTGTTTTATTCTACTCTGTGAGACCTTTCAAACGACATATGACACATGACTATCTGACCTGTATGATGTTTTTTGACATATTTGAGTACGTCACAAAAAACATATTTCATAAATTGAGAATTTTTTTTTTCTATTTATCAGCAAATAGCTCAGCACTACTTATTAATTAATCAATTAATCAAAATGAATTAATCAAAGTGGCCAAATGCATCGTAAAGTTCAGGCTCTAAGTTGTCGAATGAGACTTATTTTGTGTTGATCAAGGCAGTGGTTTTGAAAAATATGATTGTTATTATTTTTTTCTTTGCTAGGGGGCGCACACCGGCGGTACACTCCGTTTTAGAGGGACTACTCCGCACTCGTTAAGAGTTGATCAAAATGGATGCATTCGAAAACTGAATTTCTAAGCTTTAAAATGGTACTTAGTTGGTACCTATAGATACTTATAACTATTGTGACGAGTCGCTGCCTCCCCCTAATTATCATCATCACCCCGTCCCTTAATCGCCGCCCTTCGCCAGGCTCCCGACGGGAGTGGGTGCGTGAGAGAGGAGGGGCGCTGAAATAGCCAGGGCTGGCGGCGTGTGATGGGGCACACCTGAACCGAATGGAGCCTCATCACCGCTGCTGTTTAAATGCCTAGCGCGCCTCTCATCGGGAGACCGGTCTATTCCCCGTGCATGCACGCTGGTGTCCTCGTGGGTCCAGGAGGGGAGAGTTGAAGGAACTCCATAAGATGCGAGCTACCGGACTCGCGGTCGGACGGAGAACCGCAACAGTTACACGGCCCGTCGGCAAGGATGTGGGGGATGCCAGGGCCGTAGAGTCCCTCACAATCCGGGGGCCAAGGCGAGACGATGCCGCCCTGGAAGAAGAAGCCGCCCTCCAGAAGCGGCCCCTAAGAAGAAGAAGTAAAGTGAAAGAAAAGCGACAAGAGAAGAATTCAAGGAAATAGATAAGAAGAAGAGGAGAAGAAGCACGGCCGACAAAGATAAAGATAGAAGAAAAGGGAAAGAAGAAAGCCGCCACGAGAAAGAAAGAACAGCCTGCCCGAGCGAAAAAGAAAGAAGAAAGAAGAAAAAAGAAGCCGCCCAAAGCCGCCCAAGAAGAACCCCGTGTTCGCTATGCCCGCTTGGAAAGATAAGAAGAAACCGCGCCGCCCCTCGCGCCCCCCGGACTGGACCGAAAGAGGGGATAAGCTGGTGTGTAGACGTGTGTCCTGGGTTGTGAGGCAACCTATGGACTCCCGCCCCTTACCTGGACCCTCTTCTGAACACTGCCCTTCAATGCACGGAAGCCAGCCCCCACGCAGCACACGATGAGGACACCAGATTCCCTGTTTATTTTGGACACTGGATACCCCTTTTTCCCTGGACAGTATTGTTTTATTTTTATTTTGTCAATAAAAGCCTCTCCGAGTCCTGACGCCAAAACCCACTGTGTCTGTCGTGTGCTCCTCCCGTGACACTATATAATTGTATATATAAGTTATAAAAAAGATTAAATAGCTAATAATAGGCCTAAATCACTATTTAGCATGGTAAACAAATTAATTCAGGCACCAAACCTTAGTATCAGCTAACATGAATCTGATGATTTGTGTTGTACTTTCTTGCACCACTTTCAGGGAAAGTTGGATGCTTTATGTGGGACCTTTGGTGAGGAACCGATTATTTCTAATTGTGAGCAAACTCAGTCTATCCAATCATTGACTATTTTTACCTTGACAAATCCACCTCAAATTACCGATTTAATACAGAAATTGAATTCCTCTTCAAGCCGGCTAGACTTTCACCTACTTTCCTCCTGAAACACTGTACCTCTTGTCATTTCTGCCCCATCTCACACCTCATTAACATGTCTTTTATTTCTTCCACTGTTCCGATCTCACTCAAGACTGCTGCTGTTACCCCTATTCTCAAAAAAACTAATTTGTATCCTGTAAACCGATCTAACTACCATCCAATTTTTAACTTGCCATTTGTATAAAAAATTATGGAAAGGGTTGTTGTCTCTCAGCTGCAGTCATTTCTAGCCCACAACAATCTCTTTGATATTTTTCAGTCTGGTTTTCACTCACGGCACAGTACGGAAACTGCTCTAGTAAAGGTTGTCAATGATCTATTACTCTTTGGTGACTCTGGCATTTTTTAAATTATTCTATTACTTGACCTCAGCTTTCGATACTGTTTGTCATAAGATATTACTCTCTCGCCTCGCAGAGTTTGGCATCTCAGGCTTTGCATTATCCTGGTTCTCCTCATATCTCACAGATAGACAGTACTACATCTCACTGCACAATTCCAAATCCCCCACTGTCTCGCTCAATCAGGGTGTTCCTCAGGGTTCAGTTCCTTGGACTGTTATTATTCATCATCTACATTCAGCCTCTTGGCCAAATAATTAGTCGCCATGGTTTTAACTACCACTGTTACGCTGATAATATCCAGATATATACTGCTTGTCAGCCAGATTCTATCCATTTGATGGCCTCCTAATCTTCATGTGTCAGAGAGTTAAAAGTCTGGCTACACTGTAATTTTTAGGGCCCGAGCACCGAGGTTCAAGCCGTTCTATTGTTTTCGGCATGTTTTTTCATTTATTATTATTTATTTTATTTTTTTATTTTTCTCTTTTACTGTTCTCGCCCATTTTTAAGGGCTTTGCCATGGTCGAAAACTCATGAAACTTTGCACAGATATCAGACCTGAGAAAAAAAGTTTTGCAGTTCTTGGCCTTGGGTGTGGTTGGGGGGCTCTACAGCATCACAAAATGTGGGCTGGGGTCGAGATGAAGTTTCTCCGATGTGCATGAAACTCGGTATGATCATTGGTGAAGTTGTGTAGGGCAAAGTTCACTTTTATTTCACTTTTATTTGACTCCGCCCAACAGAAAGTCAGCCATCTTGGATTGAATGTGCAAATTTTTTTTTATTTATTTTTTTTCACACGCTGTTTTGAGGGACTTCCCATGGCTAAAAACTCATGAAAGTCAACAGAAAAAATTGTCTTAGGACGCATTTTGATTTTATTGTGCAATTTTGGAGAGACACCCCTCATCGGCTCCACAGCGCCCCCTAGTCCGAAAACATATTTTATACCTTTGGAATACACAAAACCTCACGAAAATTGGCACACTGGTAGAAGCTTAGCAGCACTATTTTATTCCGTGGTCATTTGATTTGGGTGTGGCCAGTGGGCTCCGTTGCGCCCCCTGCAATTTCAAACTTTATTTATTGCTATGGTTGCCACAGACTTTGTCCGATCTTCACGAAATTTCAAAGGGACATTGCCATCATTATGACAAAGAAATTCCCTATTAACTTCTTTAGCTCCACCCAACAGGAAGTCGGCCATTTTGGATTGTTTGAAAATGGCATGCTGTCATTTTCAAAACAACCCTCCTAGGGGATTCATGTAAATCGCACCAAACTTTGGTACAATCATGCCAAGACATTGAAGATGTTAAATTGCACAGGATTTTTTTATATCTCGATCAGTGTTGCCAAGGTTTTGCGATAAATAAGCTTTAAAAAAAATGAAGCAGGAAGTGGCCTATATCTTCTGTGTGCATCATGTAATTTAGTTCAAATTGGACACAGATGTTTGGCTTTGTGGGCAGATCGCATTGATGTGGCTAGTGTGGGTAACGGTTGTAGCGCCACCAACTGGTGGAAGGAAGAATACATTTTAGCAAACTTTTTCTTCTTTCTCTAAATTGCTTCAGATGTTTTTCTTATAACAACAACAAATTACAGATTTAAAATGATTAATGGATTTTTTTATAGTTTAAGTACTGTTGCCATGGCAACACATTAAACATTATTATCCTTTTAATGTTTAATCATGTCTTTTGAGGTTCTTGTCATGCTTTAATTTTCATGAACCTTTGCAGACTCGTCAGAGTCATGTCTTTTTATGGCTTGGCAAAGGTTCATAGATGTGCGTGCACAGTGAGCTCTATAGCGCCACCTAGAATGTGGGCATTTTCAGGGAAATCTGTAGTGCATCCTTTTTCAGCTACGGTAACCAAGCTTTTCACATATATAGATCTCATTAAGTCAGACAACTTTCACACCACAGACAATAGCTCCACCCAACAGGAAGTCAGACATTTTTGACTGGTAATCAGGAAATGTCTCATATCTTCTACATTCATTGTGTGATTCACATTAAACTACATACAATTGTTTGGCCTTTTCGTCTGATCACATTAATGTAGCTATTATAGGTCATGGATGTACAATAGCGCCACCGTCTGGAAAAAGATAGTATTGCATTTATGACAGTCTTCAACCCTCTACGCACACCTTGGCAATATAATCGCCATTGGCTAGTAAATTTTTTTGTTTACTCGCCAGACTGATATACTATTTTTCATACACACACACACACACACACACGATTACTTAGCTATCTAAATGGGGACATTACATAGACTTCGATTGTTTTTATATACAGATAGTAATACACTTTTTAACCTAAACCCACCCCTACCCCTCACAGAAAATTTCTGCATTCATTATTTTGCAATTATAATTTTAAAAAAAACTTTGTTTATTTTTATAACAGTTTTACAAATGAGGACATCCACAAATTGAGGTTTTTGCCGATTTTGTCAGGTTTTGCCCACTTTTGGGTACAAATTTGTCCCCAAAATATGGTTTAAGTGGATACCACACACACACACACACAAAAAGCACACACACCACACACAGATTCACACCCATCAGCTTCTCTTTGTTCAAATGGAATAGCTTTTAAATAACTGAAGGTGACGTCTTAACTTCAGCCAATCAAGCTAATTTGATATTATGCAATTAAGCACTATTAAGGATAGACTAGTTGATTAGAACTAAAAAATTGGTAACCCATGAGGATGAAGCTATTTGTCATTTACGATATTGTTGGTCATAGGTAATAGTAATTATATTAAAAGAATCCTACTACTACTATATATCGCTGGGTTAAGAATATTAATCACGTTTGTCAGGTTTTCGGTGAACTGTTTGGAAATCATAACGGGGCACGCAACGAGAGCTGTTCGCGCATTAGATACGACCACTGTGAGAAACCGCCATATCTCTGCTGTTATAAAAGCTGAATAATTCTATATTGAACTGTTATTTGACAGGAAAAGAAAACAAAGATAGGTTACATGAGCGCCCATCGCCCTTTTTTCCCCGATCAGAGTGGTATGGCAAGGACTCCGCTCTTCTTTTGCATTGTGGAGAAAAAATCGATCAGTTAAAAGCGAAGGGAGAGTCGTGCGCTTCACCTAGTTTACGGTAGTCAAAACAGGATGCGCTGGTGCTCTACTGCACATCCCGGAGTACAGAACGTCCATTGACGCATCCAAATGTCAGCGCTTGACGGACGAGCGAAACTCTCAAACGCGCTCATGTCAGAGTGTTTTACGAGTGAAGTTGGGAAAATCTGGGTTTTGAACCTGCCAAACAAATATGGCGTTAAAATCTAAAGATTTATTAGCAGATGGCTATGTTAGCTGTTTATTTTAGTCCGAACCGAGTAAAAGATGTAGTCGCCATATTGCGAGTGATTTACTCGCAATGTAGAGGGTTGGTCTTTGAAAAAATCTATTCATGTTTATACAAACAGCAAAAACAGTTCAAAGGTATGGCAAACAAGAGCTGCACGATTAATCATTACAAGATAACAATTTAAACTCCCATTCAGGCTTATTCTTAATTAACAAAGAGTCAGCGGACATGTATGATCACAGCTTCTGCTTTTTTCACCTTAATGGTTTGTTTTCTCATATAACAAACTATAGTCTGACTTGAACCAACATAAGAAATTAATAGTGCTATGTGTTGTTTTTTATCTGAATATAATCTAGCTATTATGACTGGCTCGTAACCGCAACATAAAAGAGACCAAACCCAATATTTCAACAATAAGCCAATTTATTATCAAAATATATAAATCAAATAATTAAACAAACAACACAACTAAACGTCTAGGGGAAAACACGCGCGTGTGGGTATTAAGTAAAAAAAAAAAAAAAAACCCTATAAGAGGGAAAAAAGCAAAATGAGAGGAAAACCCCCCAAAAAAAACAGGGAGACACCAAGACACACAAATCCCTTTGTGTCCTTTTCTGTCCAACAAGGCTGATTAGGAATTAATTTCACCTGTCGCCCAGCCAGCACCTGCACTACGCAGCAGAGCCAGAAGGAGGCAGCAGGCAGGTGTAACACCTCCCCTGCAAAAAATATTCCTCAAGGAATAAAAAAAAAAAAAACACCCAGGTCTCCAACAAACGATCCACACTCCACTTAACTTCCTTTTCCTGGGCCCTAGGAAACAGGATAGAAAAGAGGAAAGAAAAGAAAAAGAAAGAAGGGAAAAACACAATATGCAATCTTATGCCCGAGATAAGGCATCAGCAATCACATTCTCGGTGCCTCGGACATGTTTAATCTCAAGAGGAAAAGGCTGTAAAATCAGACTCCACCTCATTATCCTTTGGTTACGATTTTTCATTCCATGTAAAAACACCAGAGGGTTGTGGTCCGTATACACAATAATTGGGCTTGCAGATGCTGCCAGGTAAACTTCAAAATGCTGGACAGCCAAGACGAGGACAAGCGTTTCTTTCTCTACAACGGAGTACACTCGCTGATGAACACTGAATTTTCTTGAAAATTAATGTTCAAATTGGATGTTCTATCCCATCTTGAGTTTTCTGTAAAAACCGCGCCAGCTCCAGTTTCACTGGCATCTACAGCCAAACAAAACGGTCAAGAAAAATCTGCAGCAATGAGCACAGGAGCATTGGCCAACAGGGCTTTAGCTCCTTCAAACGCCTCTTGAGAAGCTGTAGTCCACTCAAAAGTTATCTTGGGACTAGTAAGGTCTGTCAAAGGTGCAACCACAGATGAAAAATTTGGACAAAACCCAAGATAGTAGCCAGCCATTCCAATAAATCGACACAATTCCCGGCGATTAGGTATGGGAAAAACACAAATAGCCTTGATCTTGGCTTCAATGGGGCAAACTTGTCCATTCCCTACTATTTTACCCAAATAGGTAACTGTGGCTTTCCCAAATTCGCATTTAGCCAGGTTCAATGTTAAATTAGGCTGCCATTAGCCGAACAAACAAATCTCCTATTTGTACTAAGTGTTCTGCCCAAGATAGAACTACATCATCTAAATAAGCCTCACAGCCAGACAATCCAGACAGTACCTTATTTATAAGGCACTGAAAGGTAGTCGGAGCATTTCGAACCCTAAAAGGTAATACCCGGTATTGGAGGAAGTCATCGGGTGTCACAAATGCAGAGAGTTCTCTTGCTCTAGCAGTCAATGGAACCTGCCAATACCCTTTTAAAAGATCAAACTTGCTTACAAATGTTGTAGATCCCACCCTATCCACACAGTCATCTATGTGGGGCAAAGGGTAGCAATCAGGTTTAGTGACAGAATGTAGCTTGCGACAGTCAGTGCAAAATCGGTATGATCCATCTGGTTTATTTACAAGGAGGCATGGCACTAAAACTGGGTTCAGCCAAGTGATTTTCTAACGAGTACCTCACTTCTTTTTTCAACAATTCACGTTTCATTGGATTTACTCTATATGGATGTTGTTTAAATGGTAACGCAGTACCCACATCAATGTCATGTTCAATTACGGTAGTACAACCAGGTACATCAGTAAACAAGTTAGGGAAAGACTTAACCCTCTGGGGTCTGAGGTGATTCTGGGCCCCTTGAGATGTTTTGACATGCCCTGAAATTTGTGCTTATTTCAGCTACTTATAACATACTATTGGCCAATATGTTTTTTTTTTTTGTATTCAGCACAATCTGTGCTACAATCATATGTGAGCAAGATAAATATACATGTTTGCATTTTTTTGAAAAAAAAAATATTATGCGTGGTTAGTAATTTTGGGGGAAAAAATTTAGCTGAAATAAGGCCAAAAAACCCATACTGAATAGTTCTGAATAAGACTTTTGAGTAATCAGTCTTGTAGGCTAGAATATTTACATCAAAATTATGTGAAAATCATCTTGTTTACTCATTCACAGAAAAATATATATTGATTTAAATTTTGTAAGACAGGTTTTGTGATGGACAAGCTTTATGCGAGGGAGTGACAATGGCCATGAATATTTAAGAATGTGAGGAGATAGAACATTTAAAAAAATTGTTTTTATCATTTGTATTTTATTTACAGCACAGTATAATCAAAACATACATAAATGAAGGTCAAAGACACATTATTTCGCACGCTGATCTAACAACAGCGATGTGAACAGACGTTGAGTCATTCCTGAAAACAGATTCTGTTCAACAAGTGAAACAAGTAAACCATACCTGATATTTAAGTGTTTGCTGCTTCTTTCCATGGATTCAAGAAAAAAAAACATCATCAGCAGTCAAGGAGCTTGTTTTACCATAGAACAGGGGTGGCGAACGTCGGTCCTGGAGAGCCGCAGCCCTGCAGAGTTTTGCTTCAACCCTAATCAAACACACCTGAACAAGCTAATCAAGGTCTGAAGGGTTACTAGAAAGCTACAGGCAGGTGAGTTTTAATTAGGGTTGGAGCTGTACTCTGCAGGGCTGCGGCTCCTCAGGACTGGAGTTCGCCACCGCTGCCATAGAATATCAGTGTAGTTGAACATCTGATGTTGGTAGAGTGCTCTCAGAGGAAAACAGTTTGAAGGGACTCCAGTGAAAGTCAGTAGGATTAATCTGTGGTGCAGGTATCTGATCACTAAAAAACAAACAAACAACAACAACAAAAATAATTTTCAGGAAGCATTAGGATCATCTTTTGTAGTCCGACTTAGTCAGATGCTTTGTACTATCGTAAAAAAAGACATTTTATATCTGAAAAACAAATTATTATTGTTTAGCATGTTATAAAAATATATTTGTGAACAGAGTATTAATAATAAATATGGTCTAAACATTCGACCAATATGTGTTACAGGGTACACATATTACTTTTATATAGGCTATTTTTTTATATATAGAGCATGAAAACATTGTGCCATAAGAACAATACAATGAATTGCCTATCATTTTCAAAATGTTTCACTCGATTTCAAACATTTTAAACAGGAATTATAGTTTGTGACAAAGCCAACTATGATTTTGTAGTCATATAGCTTAGTATGTATGATTTTATGGTATGATATGATTTTGTAGTCATAGACTCACACATGCTTTGTAGTATCGTAAAAAGGTTTAAAATTATTATTGATAAACACGTTACAAAAATTTATTTGTGAACAGGGTATTAATAATAAACATGGTCTAAACATTTAGACTTAGCATTCGATTTCAAACATTTTAGTCAGGAATTATAGTTTGGGAAAAACCCAGCCAGTAAATGTGTTCACTTATGTCACAATAACACGTTAACTCAGTGGTTCTCAACATTTTTTTCCACCGGGCCGCACTATGGTCCAAGTGCAAGTCTCGCGGGCCGCACGCATATCATTTACATATTACGTCAGCAATACAAACCAACCTGATTTATAATATTATAACCTACATATTATGATATCTAATCGATTACATTCATTGAAATAAATAAATAATTCTACTCCCAATAAATAACACCCAATTTTGTGAACTTCGGCTCGAAAGGAGTAACAGCACAATCATAGGCGGAGTTTCACTTTTATGCGTGGGGGGGCACCCACTGGCAGACGAGCCATGATCACTTTTTTATATGTTCTACATTTCATTTATTTATGTAACACATATTCTACATTAAAAAAATAATTTAGAATGAACAATAACTGCTGTACAAAGAGTAAAAAAATAAATAAATAAATAAAACATACCTAATGCAGAAAAGCCGTCTCTTTTTCCGAATTGCGTAGATGACCACTATCTTTCTTTCATCTCTTCTGATAAATTTTCAGTCAAATTGTTTTCTGTGTGCTAGATCAGAGCTAGAGCCCTGCATTTGAGCCTGTTTTAGGCTTCTCCTTATTTTTATATTTTAGACATACATCAATTAGTGATGAAAAAAGATTGCCGCGCTGGTGGAAACAACACGAGACCGTGCTACCGTGACTGTCAAGAGCGGCTCGACGGTGTTTAGTGTCCAGCAGCAGCAGCATGCGTGCCGTCAGCGCAGCTGAAGAGTTCTGCATTCAAATGCACGCAATAGGCTTAAGTTTGCCGCAAAGCATCGGCAAAAGTAATTACCATAAATGCGTCAAGGGGAAACAGTAAGGAGATATTTGAATTATTTACTAATAAACTAGTGTTTTCTGAGTCGGTGTCGCAAGGATGAAGTTGTCGATCCTGACTCGCCATCTCTTCATTAGACGAACATTAGAGAGAAGTGCTCTTACAGATTATGATCATAATGAAGAGTTTTTATTTGTGTATTGGTTAAGTAGTGATTGCAGATTCGATAGATATATGATCATGTCTGGGAGGCATGTATTCGCCATGAGTTTCGGTTCATTTGTTTGAAGCGCTCCTGTTGAGAAGAGAAGGCAGGAATAGAATACACAGAAATCGCATCATGTTTGTTTTCTTTATTTTTATAAAAGCACAATGTTTTGTGATATGTGAGTGCACACAAATAAAAGTAGACACTTCACAGTTCCGAATGATGTATTACTCTTATCTTTATGAGCAAAAATGACGGTGTATCCACTGAAAAAATGCAAGTGATTGCGCTGGCGTCTCTATGTTCAGTCACCTTTATTTATATAGAGCTTTTAACAATACAGATGTGTCAAAGCAACTGAACAGCATTAAATAGGAAAATAGTGTCAATAATGCAAAATGACAATGGTAAACACTCATTTTTCAGTTAAAGACAGGTCATCATTGAATTCAGTGATGTCAACATCCAGCTCAGTTTAAATAATATCTTTGCAATCATGTCAAAGATAACGCTGGAAATGAAGTGTCCCCAAATAAGCAAGCCAAAGGCAACAGTGGCAAGGAACCAAAACTCCCATCGGTGACAGAATGGAGAAAAAACATTGGGAGAAACCAGGCTCAGTCAGGGGGGCCAGTTCCTTTGACCAGACGAACCAGCAGTACGGAAAAATCTATTTAAGACGTATTAAAACAGACGATGAATTAATTAACAGCAAATTATTATATGATGCAATCAAACTTATAGCAAAATGTGGTAGTTATGTATGTTGTTTCCGGGTTGGCATCATCTGAGGTACTCTGAGGGGTGGCATCATCTCTTCTCAGGTGTTCTGGGTCCAGACTGAAGCTTGTGTAAAAAAACAGAGAAACAAATAGAGACATAATTAGAATAGCTGCTGTTCCAACCAAGCAAAATTATTTGTTTAACCCAAACTAAAGAATAATAATGTGATTTTTGATCAGATATAACTGCAGTAAAATATTATGAGATGCATTAATTGAATGCTTGACCAAAGAGATGTCTTTAATCTAGATTCAAACCGAGAGAGTGTGTCTGAACCCCAAATGTTATAAGGAAGGCTATTCCAGAGTTTGGGAGCCAAATGCGAAAAAGCTCTACTCCTTTAGTGGAATTTGCTACCCTAGGTACTACCAAAAGTCCAGAATTTGCGACCTTAGGGAGCGTGATGGATTGTAGCCTGGTAGAAGACTAGTTAGGTACGCAGGAGCTAACCCATTAAAAAAAAAAAAAAGGGCCGATACGGCACCAGTCCAGTATAAATATTTTTGTACAGATCAGGGAAATGAATAGATAGGTAGCCAGTTGCAGAGGGAGACGGTTAAAATTTGGCACCGTTTTCGTCCGTAATATGATCATATTTCTTGACCTGGTAAGGACTCCAGCCACTGCATTTTGGACTACCTTTAGCTTGTTTACTGAAGATGCAGGACAACCACATAGCAGTACATTACAATAGTCCAGTCTAGAGGTCATGAATGCATGAACTAGCTTTTCTGCATCAGAAAAAGTTAACATGTTTCGTAGCTTGGCAATGTTTCAAAGATGGAAGAAGAATGCTGTTTTTGTAACATGGGAAAAATGATTTTCAAAAGACAAGTTGCTATCTAATATAACACCAGATTTTTGACTGTAGAGGAAGTAACCGTACCTCCGTCTAGTTGCAAATTATAATCCAAGAGATTCTGTTTACTGTCTTTTGGTCCAATAAGTAATACCTCGGTCTTATCCAAATGTAATAGGAGAAAATTATTAGGTCATCAAATCTTTTACATTTTTAACACACTCTGTTAGCCTTAGAATAATTTAGAAGTTTCATTGGTCTTGTGAGATATGTCCTGCAAAGCGGCTTACAGCTTTCCACTCTCTGCGCCAAACTATTGGATATAACCGCACATTTATCTAGGTTAAACATTTAAACATTGTTATATGCTTGAACTGTTTTATATCTATAGATTTTATTTTAGTCAAGTCACTAAGTTATAGTGATGATTTGAGAAGGCTAAATTGATCAAGCATATGCTCACTGTCTGCTGCTGGCCACTTGGTCGTTACTTTAAATGCGTAACGTTAATTATATGTGAGCACAGCTCATTTCTGAAAATAATATATGAAAAACAAAATTATTTTACATAAAAACATTAGGCTATAGCTTATATTTATTTAGTACATATTTTAATTAATGTAAAAATTAAAATGAATTGTAAAACTGAAAGACATTTTTTAAAAAGTGTGTTCAGCATGGTGGGCCGCATTTGAATTCGTGACGGGCCGCAGGTTGAGAACCACTGCGTTAACTAATGCAAAAAAGAAACATTACTTACTCATCAGATTGATCTCCTCTGCTGGATGAAGCAGCACGTCACATCTGGTTCTTTTTCTAAAGAGGTAAATTCTGGCTTATTACTCACCGTGCGTCTTCTTCCAGAAACCAGCAGTAGGCGCGATGAACTTCACTATCCTCATGCTTTGTTTACATTGGGCGTTTACATGTGCTCACATGGATATTATCATATGAAGGGCGCGAGCCGCGTGGACGGGATCTCATTAGAGATAATGAGTTTTGACGGTAAAGACTGAACATCTGGTTGGTTTCATATGGATTACTTTATCACGGAATATTTGTTTTCGATAAGACTTCATTTAAAAGTAGACATTTCAAGCTTTCTATAGATATGACTTACATGTCTATGTGCCGAGTATTCGCTGAGTTTCAGCTCACTTTAGTGATGCGTTTCAGATGGATATTCGCGGAGACAGAGAGCGCACCCTGCTTGTTTTGTTGTTATTGTGAGCGTACACAAATAAAAGTAGACACTTATCAGTTTCGAATGATATATAACACTTATTTGTGTGACCAAAATCAACAGAGCATTTTTAGTGTCTTTTGCACTGATCCTAAAAATAGTGAGCTGGTCGCGCTAGCGTGACCGTCGACCCCAGGGAGTTAACTAACTGAAGAACATAATTTTTCTTAGATTGAGAAAGATGTGGTAAATTCTGAGCCAATTTAGCATACATTTCAGAGTTGTTTAATCATCCTTCGATGACCGCACAAGAAGGATAATGAACACAGTCATCCTCGACGAAATCCAAATAAGAACTCTGCTGAGGAGAATCCCCATCCTCACTCAACCGTACGGAGTTATTTAACACAGTGGTAACCAATGCAACCGATGATGCCGAAGGGAAATAAGGCTTGAGGAGGTTTATGTGACAAATCTGGACACGTTTACGTCGTTCTGGAGTTTTCAGAAGATAATTCTGTCCAGGAAGAGATTTAAGAACACGATAAGGACCTGCGAAATGAACTTGGAAAAGGACTGTTGACAAGAGGCAGTAAAGCAAGCACTTGGTCTCCAACTTGAAAATTCCTCGACACCGCTTGTTTATTAAACAAATGCTCCATTTTGCGTTGGGATTTCCCCAATTTCCTCTGGGCAATTGCACGAGCCTCATACTGCCGATATCGAAAACCACTAACATAGTCCAAAATATTCGAAGATTCAGGAGGAACCCAATTATCAGCAAGAACAGCAATGGGACCTTGAACTTCATGTCCGAATACCAACTCATTTTGACTGTATCCAAGACTTTCCTGAACAACCACTCAAACTCCTACAAGCAACCAAGGCAACCCCTGTTCCCAATCAGAACTGTGTTCCACACAATATGATCGCAGCATGGACTTCAAGGTCTGATTAAGGGCCCCTTGACTTTGAGAGTGATATGTACTAGAAATGTTATGACTGATTTTCAATTGTCGTAAAGCCTTAGCAAACTGACGACTCATAAAATTAGAGCCTTGATCAGTCTGAATAACTCTAGGAATGCCAAATATTGACATGAAATCAGTTAAAGCTTTGAGAATAGATTTTGTAGTAATAGATCTCACAGGATATGCAGCTGGATATCGAGTGGATAAGCACATAATGGTCAATAAATGCATATGACCAGTCTTTGATCTGGGCAGAGGACCCACACAATCAACCAGCAAATACTCAAAAGGTTTTGACATAGCTGGAATAGGTTGAAGAGGAGCCACAGCAGTTTTCTGGTTTGGCTTACGAGTCAATTGGCATGCATGACAAGTTTTAATAAACTTTGACACGTATAATACAAATAATTGAAAACAAAGGTTTGAGAGTTTCATCAGCTGACTGTTCTTGAACCAAAGTCTCTCGAGAAACATGAAAAATGGGGGACAAAAGGTCCTCCACTTTGTCCTGTGAAAGAGACTCACCAACTCATTCTCGATTTTACCATTCTTCTGACTCAAAATACTCTCATCCCCATCATTCTCATTGTCAGGGTCAGAAGAAATCTCACCTACACATGTACCTGCTCTAAGTTGTTTTTCTCTGGCTCGGGTGACAGCACAGGAAGGAAACACATGAGGGAATTTTTGACCACATTCATCAGGGATATCTGCACACACAGGCGTAGAAACTACCACTGTTGATGGCACAGGTTTTTGTGTTTCCCAGACATTACCTTGAGCAAGATCATTGCCCAAAATAAAAGTCACACCTGGTACAGGAAGAGAAGATCGAACCCCTACAATCACCTCTCCATCTACAAGATCAGAGGTAAGATGTATTTTATGCAAAGGAACTCTTGAAAAGGTCATTTCTATGCCCCTAATCAATACATCCTTTCCCATCGCAGTTTGATCTGATAGTGGAAGTACTCCCTCTAACAGAAAAGACTGGGCTGCTCCCGTATCTCTAAGAATTTTTACAGAGACTACTTCCTCCTTTTCTGGTAAACTCAAATTACCAGCGGTGATAAATGGAGCATACTCTCTACAATTGTCATCTACATCCACATGCTCTGACATTATTCTCTGGCACTCTGGCACCTTTCTAAGAACATATCAGAAAGTTCAATATTATACTCCCCAATAGAAGTCATTTTTAACTAGCAACTACTTAACACAGTGATAGTTAAAAAGCCTATCACAATTTACCTCCAGGCTTAAATTACTAATCAGTATCACCCTAACTGATATACCATTCACACAGCCTAGCTCAACATACTACAGCAGTAAAACTTAAAAATCAACAAGAATGACTACCGGTTTATCACCCATCTTGATCAAACAAGTCTTATAATCATTGCTTTAGTGTTTAGCTTTAGTGCTCAAATGTGCCTACATTGTTCCTCGAAATCACTGATACCTATGCCACCCTTTTATCCTGTTGTGCGGTTTGCCCTGGCTACGGATTTGAATATTATGCAAGGGCCCTTCATTCCCCTGGGACAGGGGAACAACTCGTCTTAGGGTAAACTTGAGTAAAACAGAAATCTTAATAACTGGTCCCCCAATCTCAAATAAAAAATAAAACTAATGTTTCTAGCTTTGACCTTGACACTACTTCTATTTTTCCATCGGCTACTGTTAGAAACTTGGGTATCACTCTAGACCCTTCACTGACCTTGAATGACCACATCAGCAAACTCTCCAAAGCTGCTTTTTGCGACACGTGTCCACACCTTTTAACGGCTAATTGTGCATACGGTCGTCCTTTCCTCCTCAGTAGCAAAGATAATCGGTAAAGGCTACGAAGGCTAAAGCGGGGGACACAGCGGAACAATCTCACTCCATCCTTCGTGTATAGCAAGTCGCACCACACCCACATATTCTCAATCAAAATTCTGCTGCCAGACTATTAACTTACGCAAAAAAGTCTGCTCACATCACTCCTGTTCTATTTAATCTACACTGGTTGCCTGTATCTGCTCACATCACTCCTATTCTATTTAATCTACACTGGTTGCCTGTATCTTTCCGTGTGAAATACAAAATTATTTTACTCACCTATAAGGCACTCTATGGTCTTGCTCCCTCCTATCTTTCCGATCTACTCTCTCCCATATTCCTTCTCGCTCACTCCGGTCTTCCAGTTCAGAACTTCTCTGTGTGCCTAGGTTCTGCTTATCATCAATGGGCGGCAGGTCTTTTTCTGTCATGGCACCCAAACTCGCTCCACTTGGCACTCAGAACGATTAATTCTTTAAGCGAATTTAAATCATGTTTAAAAGACAAGCGCATCTTGTCAGTAAAGCCGGTTCTGTAATCAGTAGTAAATCTCCATAATGTGCTTTCAGATGGAGCAGCATTTACTACACAGAGCCGTAGTTCACTGACAAGCTACGCAAAATCGCGTTCAAAATCACAGTCGATTTAATCGCGTGATTATGAAATCGAAGAAATCGTTCTGCGATTATGAAAGCTGTTTGCGTAGCTTGTCAGTGAACTATGACTCTTTGTAGTAAATGCTGCTCTTTTTGAAAGCACGTGACAATACCACATTTAATAACATGTTTTTACTCCAAACTCACTTCATATTGAGTGTTTGAAATAAATCCTTCTGTGAGGTAGTATTCTAAGCAGTGATAAAGGTTATGTCGCGATTTATTGCCTTTGCGATTTAATTTCGATTAATCGTGCAGCCCTAATGTAAACATAGCCACTGTAAATGCCCACTGCTATGATTGGCTAACATCTTTGCATATGAAATAAGTTTTACATGTGGCGCTCTCTCAAAAACGTTTTCTATATTTTTGCTATTACTGCTGTCAAGATGAACTAATCATGAAAAGTGTTGATTATAGCATTATATTTAGATCTACTCCCATTGCATGAAAGGTTGCAGGGACGAGCATGGTAGCCGATGACAGATTGTTGAGCGCATGAATGCAGAGATCTCATCATTGCAACTCGAGTTCTGTGCTCTCATGAATGCTTTCATCATACTCTAAATAACAGTGCGAACACTGACTTAATTCACGGATGCATAAACAGCAATAAATGATTTTGTGACAAAGAACACATGAATCATTACATATCAGAAATCACTGATCACAGATTAGGCATTAGAATGAACATGGTTACTTACATGTTGTGGCATTACTGGCAAGTCCATATCTTACAGTAAAAGTATGTTTGCAAAGCCTGTGCCGAAACTGTGACTGATTTAGCAAAGAATCCACAGTGAAATTTGCTGAACAAACACATAATGCTCTGCTGAGACATCCACATAGTTGAAAATAAATAAACACATTCCTAGCATTAGGATCCTCTGGAATGTTATTTTTAATCCAGTGATCCTGTATTGATCTTCTCTCCTTCTCATCTCACTAACACTCCAGTGGGCGGCGCCAAAGACACAATGTAGAAGTAGGTGTTGATCTGATACTGCAGAGGTGGATTTTCATTGCACTATAATGTGAGAAAATCTGAAACGAGTCGTTTTCTGAGCTTGGTTTCATAAAAAGCTGTTTTTGGACTAACAAAGAAGTTCTGAGTTCTGAAACCTACAGGATATTTTTAAAGTACAATGACCTCTTACATGTCAAAAGATTTGATTTCTCAATTCATGACCCCTTTAATAATAAATCAAAACAATTGTATGTAAAAAATAACCTGCTAAATATAGCTTCAAACATACAAGCAAATACAAAGCAATAAAAGGTAACAAAAGAAACACCTTACAATAACTAAATAAAAAAAAACTTTTCGTATTTGAGTGCTTTAAGTGTCTGAAAGTTTCCAGACAGGCACAAACAGGGCTCTCCAGAACACACAAAGCACACATGAGTACTTGAAAGCAGCCATCTGTCAGTGCGTGATCATTTTGTATCCAACATGTACTGCATTCCAAATGGCATAAATTATGCCGTTGTCAAACATATGTAAGGGAAAACATTAAAATACCAGTGACTGAAATCCCGCATTTTCGAGTAAAGCAAAGTTTCTCACAGAGCATACCCTGTGCAATGAAGCTTCTGATTTCCTTTGTATTTCACTTCAACAATAAAACTTTATGCAAGTTTATATATGTATTCGATATTGTGTGTAATTGGCAGCAAGCAGAATATTTTGTCTCTAGCTGCACAGAAGTAACATCATGTGAAAAAAAAATCATTATCATTAATTCGAAGATGTTCAGTTGAATCAGGCAGTGGCTTTTTCCAATATAAGGAAAGAGTAGGCTGAATTTTGTTGTTCTTCTAGCCATTTTTTTTCTAGACCTAACATAGGCTCCCTTAGCTTTTGATCTATATACAGTTTGTCAATTTTTTTTCTTTAGTTGCGAAATAACTACTACTTCTGCTATCCTATATCCTTCTGCTTTGCTATATTACTTCCTTAGGAATTTACCCATTTCGTAAGCTCCTAGTTTCGCCTACAAGCCCTTTGTGTTTCTGCTTTGTTCCAACTAGTTTTGATTAGTTTATACATTTTCTGCTTCACCTTTTTATAGTTAATGAGGGAACTGTTTAACTTACATAGTGATGCTTTTGAGAATTTGAAGGTATGATTTTATAAAACATTTGCTGAAATATGAATAGCTTTGTGATCAGTCATAAGCTTTGTAATCAGTCAGTCAGTTGATAAATCAATAATCAACTAGATTGTTTCGAACAGTCCTTGTTACACCAGGGGCCCGTTCTTTGTACGTTGCTAACTCAGTTAGCTGGATTTGATTGTTGACGATTTGGCATGATCTTGGATTGGTTGGTTCTTCAAATCTCATCCTGGACTTGCTGTCTGCTCTGGGGCCCGTTCTTCGTACGTTGCTTATTACATATGAGATGATTTGAAAGATTCCAGATCTTCTAATCCTGATAACTGATCTCTGGCTAATTTGGTTCTTCAAACGAATTTGCGTATTAGATTAACATATCGTGATAAATTGTCTAGATTACTGCACGTTCTCGTGTTCTCCGAAAAGGGCAGATGTATCGATACTCGAAACCACGATCAGCAATGCAGCGATTGGCTGGCATCGAGACAGCAACTTAATGACATTGTCTTTACATTTTTATTTCAATGTTATAATTAGCAATTCATTTAATTTTATCTTTGAAACAGATTTTTTATGTGACAGCATTAATTAAAGTTTCTTAAGGGTCAAGATCAAGTTATCTGCATCTCCTGCGCTCCATCAACATAAATATTTCAATGAGTAAAACTGCCTGTGTCTATATATAGTCCATACTAATCATCAACAACAGGTGCGTTCGAAGAACCGAATTAGCTAGATCCTGATTAGCGCGATGATATCATCTTGGATGTGTCATTTGATCTTGGATGTAATAAGTGACGTACGAAGAACGGGTGTATTGAGTTTTACCTGGATACATTTTTCCCCAGGTATCAGTCAACTCATATTTGTCCACAAATCTTTTCAGGTTTGAATTTGAAGATATTGTTTGCTATATTAATGTCTTGTATAAACAAGGCAGCTTAATGTGTATTACATTTTTTGATCCAGATGCATTTTTTCTGCAACATAATTTTACCCATAGTTAATTCATTGTGACCTCCAGAAGTTAGTATACTTAGATGTAGGATGACTCCCTTGGAAAGAACTGAAATCAACTGTAATTAGCAAACAAAAATAAACCTTCCATTTTACATTTATTTTTCAATCCCCCAGCATGAAGACATAACATAAAGCAACAAATAAATACTTTGAGAATATCGAACACAAAACTAATGTGAGAAAATGAAACTTCTCCTAAACACCTCAAACATTACAATTACGTCTTGCCTATCTGCAACAGAACATTACACACATTACTGAATATGGGGTTTATTATGGAAGAGTTGTTTTTTTGTTTTGTTTTTTTCCCACCTCACTTTCTTCCCCTTTTTAGTCTTTTTCTGATATATTTCTTGGCAGTTTCTTTCAATATATGTAGCTTGTGAAATGTAAATAAATGGATGATGTTATTTTAACGTCTATTTTGAAAGCACAATCACTCAACTAAACAAGTTAACTACATTAAAAAAACAACAACAAATAAATAGATTAAAAAAAATAATAAAATGAGACCGGTAAATATTTTTGCATGTCTGAGAGTTTAAGTCTAATTATGCAGTAAAAGTTGAATGAATGTACCACAGCATTTTTCAAACTAGTTTAGATGGAAGAAACGTTTTACCATCAATGCAAACGGGCCACTGAAGAGCCTGCTTTCTTCCCTGTCTTCTTGCTTGTTCAGTGTGTGGCCACAGTTTATTTCTGGCGTCCTTGATACTTTGCATCAAGTATTTGAGATTTCTGGTTTTCCTTTTCCTGAATTTCCCTTTCCTTTTTTTTTTGAAGTTCTTGCATGAGATTCTACCCCAGACACTAAGTGAAATAAACTGCATAATGATGCGATAGTATAAGCAAGTGTCTCTGGAAAGTGGGCCCAGTCTACCATGTCTGCCAAGTAGTTGAGCTGGTCACCAATTTCAGGTAAGACTTTACTAAACACATCGATGAGAATGTTTCGGACATCTTCTCCTTGCTATTCCGGAACTTTAGCCACTCGTAATTCCATCTCCTTTTATAAGCATCCAGTTTATCAGAATTGTCACATATCAGGCCATTTTCTTTTATCGCATGACTTCATCCTGTCTTGCAGCAAGCTCACCTTGTTCTTCAAATCTTCATCTTGCTTACCCATAAATTCAAGCATCTCGGTCACACTTACTGAACATGTATTGTCTTTAACTGTTGGCTCCAGAGACTGCATGCAGTTGATATTGAAGTAGCATGTTCAGGGCCGTTTCTAGCCATTTTGATGCCCTAGGCGAAATCCAGATGTAGCACATGGGCATTACCATTATCATGCAGCGTAGCTCGTTTGATAACTGTCACAACTAACTAAACAACTATAAACTGAACAAAAGTATAAAGTGAACGTTACTCACTCGTATAGGATGCACACGGCACAAAATACAGTCAAGCTGAGGCTGATAAATGATAATGAACGTCTCTAGCACTCGTTATGCAGCGAGTCCGATCGTTAGGCCGTGGCTGCTGCAGTCTGCCGGTCTCATGACTCTGACTAATGAACAGCGTCTCTTCCGGCCGTCAGCGCAATGTGCAATAAAAGTCCCCGTTCTGACTAGTGCGACAGCGCTCTGAAATTGTCACCGTTCTACTGGTGTGCCCTAGTTGGCCGCCAGATGTCACTGTGTGTTTGTTTGAGCACATGGCTTGTTGTGTGTTCGTTGGTGCCATGTGCTCTCCTGTCTATTGTCTTTCCCCACCCTTCTTGTTATCTCATTATTGTTTTAGTTACTCCACGAAAATGCCACATGAGGACTCAGCGGAGAATGGGCTCACTCCAGCTACCAGCCTCCACTACCAGCAGCCCCCTCTACCAACGTGTGCTCCAAATAGCAGCATTAAGTTCCCTCCGTCAACGGGGGACTGACCTTAGGGAATTCACCATGGTGTTCAGGAGTGCTGCTGAGGGATTGGACTACAACGATGCGGCTCTCAAGGACCTTGATGAGTCCATCAGCACCTGGAGGAGGTTCGGCACAGAGCACCTGGCTTTTGGGGCGTTTGTGGACTTTCTAGCCCACAGGGAGAGATGATCAGTTCTGGAGCAAGAGGTACCTTCTCATGTGGTGCCTCTTCATAACATGGCCGCCACTCCAGAGTCTCTTCTCTTCATGGCTGCCTTTCCAGAGCCTCTTCACAAGATGGCTGCCAGTCTGGAACCGCTTCACAAGGATCGATCAAAGCGTTTTTGGACTAGTTTCAGTTTGGCGGACCCACCTCTATTGTCAGTGCGAGCAGCTGTCATCACTGTGGTGGTCCCTAGTCTGGTGGTTCTGGAGGAACCGAGTCTGGTGGTCCCTAGTCTGGTGACCCTGGAGGACCCGACTCAGGTGGTCCTATGTTCGGTGGTTTCTGAGGTCACTGAGCAGCCCACTCTCCTGGTCTCGGCCATGGAGGCCGTTACAGAGCTGCCCGATTTCACTGCTGCCGCTACGAAGGCCATCACTGAGCAACCCGCTCTCCTTGTCTCGGCCATCGCCAAGAAGGCTGTTTTCGCCTTTCACCTCAGGGCTGTTCTGCGGGCATGAGCCGCTTCGGCGTTTGCTCTGGCTTCCCAGGAGCCTTCAGAGTCTACTCCACAGCCTGCTCCAGTCCAGGAGCTCTCGGAGTCCACTCAAGAACCTCCTCCAGTTTGGGAGCCTTCAGAGTCCACTCCAGAGCCTGCTCCAGTCCAGGAGCTCTCGGAGTCCACTCAAGAACCTGCTCCAGTCCAGGAGCCTCCAGAGCCCATTCCAGAGCCTGCTCCAGTCCAGGAGCTCTTGGAGTTCACTCAAGAATCTGCTCCAGTCCGGGAGCCTTCAGAGTCCATTCAAGAATCGACTCCAGTTCACGAGTCTGCTCCAGAGCCTTCTCCGACCCGTGGATCTGCTCAGTCGTGGTGGTCAGGAGCTCTGCCTGCGCGGCCGTGGTGGTCTGCAGCGCCACGTGGTGGTCTTCAGCCCCACCTGCACCAATGTGGTGTTCTCCAGCTCATGATCCAACATGGTGTGCCCTATTCCCATCTGCTTTGCTTGGGTGTGTCATCGCTCCACAATGGGGATTTTCAGTCATGCTTGCTCTGCCGGGGAGGTTTCAGCCTTCTAACTAGCGGTGTGGTGGACTCAAAGCTCCGCCTGGAGGGTTACACTCCGCAGGTTCGGCACACGGGCCTGGCCACATCCCTCCCCCTGATCCGCCTCCGGTCCACCTCCCTCCTGGACTTTTTGTTTTCTGTTTTACTAGGTGGAGCATCTGGAATCCACTCCTTTAAAAGGGGTGGGGCTCTATTGAACGAAGCCCTGCCAATAAAACAGTCAGCGTTCAGAGACGTGCACTTAGGACTGCGCATATGCAGTGTCTAGTCTAGTCTGAATAATAAGCTTTTTTTAACGCTATTTTAGCAAAATGAACCACTTTTATAAGAGAGTTGTTGTCAGATTTAAAATTGAAAGAATTAAGCATAGCTTTGGCAAAGTTTGGAGAGTTTGATGTTTCCCCATCAAGGAGTGGGAGTGCACTTGCATGCCCGAAAGTCATTTCAAAGATGGCCACCGAGTGACATCACTCTTAAAGGGACTTTGGTATGATGCTGCTCCTATTAAGGGCTATTAGAAATTAATGAATTGATTCAGCATTTCAGCACTTCCTTAAGGACGCCGAGTTTTTGACAATTTCAAACAAAGCGGTTAAAAAATTATGTATTGATCTTGTGAATTAGAGAATTTTACTATACCAATTTTTTTTAAATTGACAGTTAAAGTTTTATATGGGAATATTACACAACACACTGATCCTTTAACAATGCATTGGCGCAAAAACACATACCTTTTGGACCAATTTTGCAGCATGAGTTCTCGACTGCCACAAATACTGCCTTTACAAAAGTATTAATTTTGTGCACTTTTTACTGTACCAATATTTTAAATTGGCCTTTGAACTTAGCTTTATTGCATAGCAAAAAAAGAAAGAAAGAAAAAAAGTGTTACTTTGCCTAAGCACTGACAGAACCCATTGATCTAACGGTGTTATTGAGCGCTCCAACTGCAAACTTTGCATGCAACCTTTGCATGCAACAATGGCATACAGGCATCGTCAGATTGACAGTACTCTAGCCAAATGATTTGGGGGGATCCAATGGTGGCAGCAATCATATTTCAGGTTGGCCGTGCCACTCTTTATCACAACCCTGCTAAAATCTAGTGCATGAGCATGTTGATCTGCCAGTCTTGGGTCTTTTAATGCGGAGAACTTTGTTTTCTAATCTTAGCTTATCATTTAATGAATTGCCAGCCCATCAGCTAATCTTAAAAATGTTCGCCATTAAACATTAATTTTGAGTTGATCTATTTTTTTAAAAATCCTCCATGGACTACAAATATCAAATCTTGCTGAATAGTTAAATCCAGACACAGCCGAAGTCAAATACACCCATGTGCTGTCAGTTTGAAAGTCTGCATGAACCGTAAGTTGCTACCAACTTTATCAGAGCCTGGACAATCCCCCAAGGTTGGTTAGCAGAAAAATGTCATAATGCTGCAGCATGCTGGGGAAGACACCAGGCTTCACTATGCTAAATAAACTGCTTTTGCGAGAACCGCTTATCACTTAGGGCGTACTCACACTAGGCATGGTTGCCTAGTATATACTCCAATTAATTGAAAAGTGTACTGTCTGAGTAATAGAAGATGTTTGTTGTTGTAATGATGACAGTAGCGCAAACAAAAGTAGTAGCTGCCTGTTCTGTGCTCCGGCACAATTAGCGATCACACATGTGTACCGCACCCGAGCCTAATCAAATTGTGCCCAAGGCCACCTCTTCAAGCAGGCCAGGGCGTGGTTCAGCCAACCGCGCTTGGGCATTGTACAGAGAGATCACACTAGTCAATGAACCAGACTTCGGGGATCAGACGTGCTCGGGCATGGTTGTTGCCTAGTGTGAGTACACCCTCAATGAATATCTAGAAAAGTTCCTTGTGTGAGCTAGCACACTTGGCAATACAACTCTTTCTTATTCTGATTTCCCCTCTAAAACATGTTTTCCATTATTTTTTTTGTTTAATAAAGACAATTCCATCCATCCGTCCATTTATTTATTTATTTAAAATAGTTAGCAATCACCTCTCCCATACTCTCAGGGAATATTCACATATAATTTTTGTACTTAAAGCATGATAAAAGTTTTGGTCCCACTTTATATTAGGTTGCTTTAACTACTATGTACTTACATTTAAATTAATAATTTGATACAATGCACTTACTGTGTACATACATGTTTTTACATTGTACTTATATTTTTAAAAAATACCTATTAGTAGTTACATCAGTAATTAATTTCTGTAATTACATTAAATTACAATTTGACCAGCCCTACACCTTAACCCACCCTTAAACCTACCCTATACCACCAAACCTGTCCCTAAACTTACCATTATCCCACCTCAATAGAAGCAAAAGTGTTTTGAAATACAATATGAACACAATAAGTACATTGTACTTATTTTTTGATGTAAGTACATAGTAGTTAAGGCCACCTAATATAAAGTGTGACCAAAGTTTTTTTTTTCTTTTTAAAGACTACATTCAATTCAATTCAAGTTTATTTGTACAGCGCTTTTCACGATACAAATCATTGCAAAGCAACTTTACAGCAAATTAAGTATACATATAGGTATTGCACTCCCAGAAGAGCTGAAAGTTTGTTCTGTCCTTGAATTTAAAAAGAGATTAAGGGGTGACATAAAATGATGACAGGATTTTCATTTTTAAGTGAACTATCCCTGTGGGTGTATTATATTACATATTGATCATGTGTCTGTCTTCTACAGATGTGATCAGTGTCATGGAATATAATGAAAGACTTGCTCGTTTTCGTCAGGGTCATGTCAACCCGTTTGACAGGAGACAGATCGACAGCACCACTGAGCGGAAGGATTCTCCAAAACATGGTGTGTCAACTTTTATTAAATATATAAATATGTACTAATCCTCTCCTGAAGGTACAGGACAGGCCAATACAGATGTTTTTTTTTTTACAGGGAAAAATATTTCTTATGAATGAGATAATTTGTAAATCACATGATGTAAAGTTGAAAATGGAAATATATGCCTGGCTAAAGTAGTTCCAAATTTTTTTTTCTGAAAGTGATTTCAGTGGTATCCTTTCTTTGTCTTTATTGTTATAGTTGTCGCATGGATTCTAATTCTCACAGAATTAGAAATATTGTATAGTTGTAGTTATTATCCTGGGTGTGAACGGCCCCTGAGACAGAAAGACCAGAATATCACAAGAGACTCAGTACGCTCTTAAAAATAAAGGTTCTTTATTGGCATTGATGGTCCCATGAAGAACCTTTAACATTCATGTAAGCTTTCCGCTAAACAAAAGGTTCTTAAAATGTTCTTCACACTAAGAAAATATGTTTTTTTTAAGAACTGTTCACTTAAATGTTTTTTGGAACCTAAAATTGTTCTTCTGTGGCATCACTGCAAAAATACCCTTTTGGAACCTTTACTTTTACGAGTGAAGTGTCAGTATGCAACCACCTAGCAAGCACTAAGATCACCCACTATATAGCAAACTAGATACTACATAGCAAAGTTGTGGCAAACAACCACCCATAATACCCTAACATGTTGCATAATACAGCACCACTCATATTTTATTCAGAAAATGTAAAAGAATGACAAGATGCATGTGTATGCCTTTGAGACAATCAGGTGTACAGGGATGTGAGACTGTTAGAGAGAACAGTGAACTGGAACTAGATGAGACTGTTGTATCACTTCCTGGACTGAACAGCAAATATGCACATTTACAAAAAGACACAAAGACTCAGTCTCCCTCATCAGTTGGCACATTTGACATTCTCTATAGCAGGTGTATTTGACAACATGCTGTGCTGTGACATCTATGCAGGTCAGTCCAAACAGAATCTTGTATGCATATTATATATATATATATATATATAGTTTTTTTGTTAGCTTGTTGTGTTTACTTTGTTAATTTATTGCTGACTTAATGTTTTGAGGCAGATGCCAGCTTCTAGCAGACCACACTTTATTAGGATGATTTCAATCTTGTGGAACCAGTTGACATTTTAGTGGTTTTTCAGTTTTCAGCCTGTAATATTTATTTGGAGGAATAAAACATTACACACTGCATGCAGTTCACACACTTATGCTACAGTTCCTGATAAAGGTAAAAATTCTTCATCGAGTAAGGTCTCTTTTATACATATAAAGTACAGTACTTTGGGTTACTATGGTATTAGTGCATACTAAGTAATGACCTACAAATCTAGACTCTATGTCAAATAAATATCACTTTTCTCTACATTCTCTTATATCACTCTTTAACAGACCGCACCACATTCTTGTTGCCACTTTTTGGCTTGTGTAATATTTTTTCTTTGTGAATTTTGCTGCCTGATCCTCATTACAAAATATGTGTGTATTTAGCATGAAAATAAATTAAACATGTTACAATTAACTAGACTTTTTAGAGTTAGTTAATTATTAAGTTGTACAACTCAAACACACAACCACTGTTTGTACATTCCTTATGTTATTGATTACATGAAGGCATACCATGTCACATAGACTTAGTAGCTAGTAGAGATGTAATGTCCACTGAGAAACAAGAGTTCTTGCTCAAGGAAAGATCAGTGTGTGATCTGAATCAATATCATGTGTCCACAGAGGTGAGGTCGGAGATCTTTTCCTCAGAATCCAAAACTCAAAGTTCAGAACGAGCAGTGGATCTGGGCTTGGCTGAAGACCATTTCTCTCGACCTGTGGTAAGCACTTAATATGCAGTTGCTCTGCTGTTGAAAAACAAAGAGTGCTTAAGCGGTGCCATACCTGTCAACATTTGGGTCCCAAAATACGGGAGACGGGGTGGGGTGCTTTGGGTTGGGGGCGGGGCAAAGTATCAATTAGTATATTAATTAGTATATTAATTTAAACAATTATTATCAAACAATTATTTAAACTGTGTGTATATCAAAAACTTTTTTTTTTTTTGGCGGGTTTTTGTGTTTTTTCTGCGTAAAAATAAGGGTCGTTTTAGGCTTTGGACTAAAACAAAAAGCAGAAGGGCTTATTGAAAAATGCAAATTCATTCTCTCTTCATTCTTTCGCTTTTCGCCAGGAATATAGCCATTTCCCCGGTAACCGCAGTAAACAAAGCAGCGCAGCACCTGATTTTGCAACTTGCAGCACTCATATTTAATCAATTAAACCATAGCCTTTTGAAGTGTAAGCTATATCTCAATTTGCACGTATATATTTTTTTTTTTCACCGGAGCACCACCTGAGTCCTCTCCTCCCGTCCCATTTCTACCAGTGATCCTTTCATTCCCGCGGTACTCATCACTGTTGTAGGTTGCCAAGTTGAGAGGATAAATGGGTTGAAATTTGTATGTGTCAATTGTGTGAGAAGGATGCGTTTCATACAAGATCTGGCAACTGGGCAACCTTGGAATTTGTGGAAGTGATTATTCATATGATGCGGTTTGGGCCATACAAATTACGAGAGTTTTACCGGAGGCGAATGTAGCAAACATATAAAATACGCCCAGTGGGATTTTTTTATAGAAAGATAAAAAATATGGGAGAAATACGGGAAAATATTTAAACTGGATGATAGCGGGATAGAATGGTAAAATACGGGAGAATCCCGGGAAAAACGGGAGGGTTTACAGGTATGGCGGTGCTCAGCTAAAATGGGATTAGCATTAGTTAGCATGCTAAGCTAACATAGCTGCTAACACAGTTTACTGTTACACAATACAGAGCCGGTCAACTTCAGAAAGGTGTTTGATAGTAACAGTAATGGATATAAAAAAGTCCTTTTGTAATGTAGGATCCCGGCCTTCAAGATATTGAAACCCTTGAATCTATAAACAGATAAAAACAAACATTGAATCTCTACATTCCACCGGGAAAACTAAAGGTTCGTCTCCCCAGCCATCTGCAGTCATAAAACTACTTACAGGGTCAGCTCAGGGTCTCAGCAGTTCCTGTCTCTCTCTGTTTATCTTTACAAAGAAAACACGGAGCTAATGATTTGCCAGGCCACCTCCATGTCGACTCAATACTAAGACAACAAGAACTGACCCCTCCCATCTGGACCCGTTTAAACTACAGAAGGTCAGTAGGTTTCGTGACTGGTTTCAGCATCAATAAAACATCTAATGGACCAAAGAACAAAGAACCTGGTACCTAAACAGAGTCCCGCACAGAATCGCAATGACCTCATGACCATTTGACGCATAAATTGCTAAAATCCGACCAACAAAAGAGACAATTTTATAGCTCCACGTCTAGCAGGAAATTCCCAGCAGACTCTCAGATCTGACTGAGAATGACCGCAGGACCTTCCCTTTGCCCCGCATTCCAAAGGAAAGAGGACAAGATGTCTTTGGACATCGTGCTAAGTTGAAAGTATGAAAATATCGGAAGAATAGAGTCAAAAATAATATGTGTATGTCTTGATATATATCTTGATGTGGTTCATTAATCGGTGCAAAGTTAGCAGTGTTTATACCCTTTTAGGAAAAAGGATTAAAAGTGTGGTAAAGGTGAAGTTAATCTCGAACGAATGGAACGACACATGCAGGAAGGATGAATGAAGTAAACTTAAATAGTAGTAATACTGCTTTTAAGCAGACCTTTATAGGAGTATTATACACAACTTATAGATGCGGTGTATGTGGATGAAGTAAAGCCTCTTGTTAGTGTATGCATGCTCCGCCTTGCAAGAAGTCGATTGGAAAATCGCATCGGGGGACGGACTCATGCCGCTGAACAAAAACCCAATGCAGGACAGACTCGTCGCTTGTTTGCGGCTTCTCCTACTCTCGCCTGTCTCTGTGTTAGAGCACCCCACGTGTGCTCACGCGCTTAACATCAAAGCGACCAGACATCTAAAACTCAACACTTTAGTGATACTTCGTTGAAATCTTCAAAGAACTTAGTCGTGCAAACTAAGACTTTCAGCAGAACTGCTCAAGCCCTGCTTCATCAAAGACCAACCAATCCAAGAGGGGTTTCCCAAAGGACGTCATTCCGACGTCACCGACCAATCAGTAACAGGTTCCTCAACAGACATCCAGGAAGCCGCGTCAGCGAAGGAACTGCCTCAGCTTTCAGCTATCAACTAAGCAAAACGCAAGTACAAACAAAATCTTCGATCTGCTGAACTGGTGAATTTAGATTCTCTGCTCTGTGAATTCTTAAGGTGAATTTACATCACTCGTGAAAACGAGGTAGAACTATGAAACTCAGACTCCGTTAACGAATTCCTTCCTCCGAAACTGTGTGTGTGTGTGTCTGTGTGTTTTAGCTTAGTTTTAATGTAACCTAGAATAGCCAATAAATTCTTGTTTAATTTATAAAGAATCATTGTCTGGTGTCATATAATTTCAAGGTTAAAGCTATTGCCAAAAGATCCCTTGCTTGCTACTTAGCTCGTAGCTTACTTATAATAATTACCTCTGTTAAGAGCTCACAAATAATCATAACTGTATTTCAACCGTGGCCAGGGAGAATACAAAATTTACATATTCAATTGGTAATATACACTGACATCAACTTCTCGCTGGCCGAGTAGCTGATAGAGTGTAAACTATCAAATTTAGAATCAATTCGAATCAGGTTGAATTAGGCTCTTCAAATCCGAGTCCTATCAAAACCTGAATCAATAATAATAATTAATTCCCTTACAACTGAGTTAAAATTCCTTACAGTAATCTGATAATAACAGATAATCTGTTCTGATTTCAACAAAATTGGATTGAAGATTGTAGGAATACTAGCAAAAAACCTATTCAAATATGGCAGATAAGCAAAATTACCAAAATTGACAAATGGTCAAAAGTTAAAAGTGTTTTGGTAAAAAAAAAAAAACTATTATCTTCTGAAATCTAACTGCCGCTGTCTGTAAACTTCTTGGGACACATCGTTGGTGATAATGAGTACTCAGAACGTCTTGTGATCTGAGATTGCACCACATGGCAGTTCCGCCCACAACCTCCTGGTTAGGTGTTTGCCACTTTTCACAGTGTGCCAAAGGGTACTTCAGAAGGGTATTTCTCAAAAATCATAGCAAATATCAAACATTTGTTTAGTCATTTCTGTGTGGCTCAGTCCAAAGACCATCTGAAGCAATTTTGGACAAAATTTGACAACAATTTAACCTTAGTTTGGTTGCTTAGTAAGATTTGCACCAGTTCAGCAGGAACTAGGAGATTATTGTACTTGTGTTGAGTTGCCTCTGTGGGCAGATTTTCCTGTGTTCTCTCCTGTGGCTTGCAGGAGAGAATCCATTTGATGCTGATTGGTTGACAGTCTGTCGATGGTAAGGTTTCGTGAAACAAAACAATGCTTATCAGAGGACACGAAAACATGTTAGATTGTTTTGATTGTTTGATTGTTTTTTCAAACATATGTTTGAGTTATTTCACAATAAATAAACTCAAATAATTGTAGCCTACATAGTTTGTGCAATTACATTTATTTAAACTGAACGTTAAAAGTTCATATTTATCATGGTCTATTCTTTAATGTTAATAGAAATCATACACTGTCAGAAAAAAAGGTTGCATTTAATGCATGCAACAGCCTGTCACTGGCAGTCCCTTATGATAATGAAGCATGGTTTTACTAAAGTGACCATAGTTCAACTATAGTATTTGTAGATTTCCGTGGTTAACACAACAGTTAACATATTTTAACCATGTGAAAACAAAAATATAGCCTAATAAGTTACAATTACGGCGTATTGAATGTTAAAATGCGTTTCAAATATAAAATTAAGTGGATATCATTACCCATTTTACTCTTAATTTAATAATTTAATACATTTCATAATTTAAAAGTTCAGTTTAGAAGTATTGTATTGGTATCGATATCGACGATACTGGCTTTTAAAAGTATCGGTCTCGTATCGAAAACAAAAAAAGGGGTATCACCCATCCCTAGCAGTTTTAGATTTTTATGTTATGTTTCTCGAGGTTAGTTTATAACATTTACAAAGTGCCCCCGTTTCAACAAGCTTGATCCCCCCCTCTGGCCCCCTAAATTTGGAATCGTATCACACCAAACAATTGTGGGTGCAATGCAGTAATAGAAAAAGTAAACATCACCAGATGCTAAATAGGTCGAAACCAAAGATTTTCTTACTATAGGGAGATGAGAGGGTCTGTATTACCAAAGACTATAGAATACCCAAGACGTGTCACTCGTATAGTTTTGAATAGGGAAAAATGCAACGCTCAATATGGCGATCGACTGATCCCGTTCAGGTAAAAGAGCCAACGCTATCAGTAAAAGCAGCGTGTCATTGCGGGCTGTTAGAAGTTACGGTTGCTATAGAAACCGTCAGGTTCAGAGACCGTGCGCTCAGGGCGTGCATGACGCACTGGCTGGTTTAGCCTGAAACATAAGCTTTTTTTAACAGTATTTGAGCAAAAGAAACAATATTTATGAAACAGTAGTTGTCAGATTTCATTGGTGATTTCAAATATGAAATTTAATCTTAAGCTTAGCGAACAGTTTTGGAGAATTTGATGTTTCCCCATTCAAAGAGATAGGAGCTACACTTGCATGCCCGAGAGGTGTTTCAAAGATGGCCGCCGAGTGACACGACTTGCCTTAAAGGGACTTTATGACATACTTTGAGCAGGAATGAGAATAATGGTCAACTGTGAGATACATGTGCCTTAATAACTAATCACGTGTGCGCCTTGACCATCATTGAATGTCAGTCCGAGTGTGTGACACTCAATCGCGTTTCGATACCATAGGAATGAATGAGAAATGCCGTAAGCTGTATCCCACCTGTCGCAAAAAGTCTGTGATTTCTCTTATAAAGCGTCATTTTTTTTTCAGTGTGAACTCTAAAAATAGTTAAATCCAAAAGCATTGTTCAGTGTAAAACATTTAGAAGATTAGCCGATACGCTGTCGTTTCATTAAATGATAAGCTGTTTCCTCTAAAAAAAAAAAAAGCTGTTTATTCAGCGTAGTGAAACCTCTCCTCCACTGACATCCATTAAAAAAAAACAAAAAAACGCTTCTGGTCTCCTTTTCCATACTGGCAAACCGGACGCGTTAGCATTAGCAGTATGTTGACGTTTATTGAATTTTTATATCTAACTGTTAGTGAAACGAAAAAAAAACAAAAAAAAACTTTTAGAAATCAGTATGCATATGTGATGGACAGGTCTATGATTATCATTGGGATCTAATGATAGGCATTTGAGTAAACAAGGCTTCATAATAAAGTTTGAACTGGAAGCAACAAGAATGGTTAACAGAATGTGAAGTCTGGCGAAAACCCTAGGCAAATCTGGTGCGCGGACTGGCGCAGGCCAGAAGAGACCGACACGCTTTTTTTCCAGCGACTGTGCATAAAACCAATCCACACACAATCTGTTGCGCTGAATGACCAATCAAGGCGTTCAGTTGTGATGTGCGCGCGCTCGCTGACTGGTTTATGCTCTCGGGCGACTTTTTCATCAGAAACAACCAGTGCAGATGTGCGTACAAATCCTGAAGGTTATCGACCAATAGCATTGACATCAAATTTATGCAAATTAATGGAGAAATTAATAGTTCAAAGGGTAAATTATGATTTAGAGAAAAGGAGTAAATATAGCAAATATCAGTGTGGCTTTAGAAGTAAAAGATCAACGATAGATGCGTTAAGTAAAGTTAGTAATGATATAGAAAAGGCAATTAATATGAAAGAGATTATGATAGTAGTATACTTTGATATAGAAAAGGCATATGATACAGTATGGAGAGAAGGACTGCTATATAAAGCTTCAAAAATGGGTATAGAAGGTAAATTATATTACTGGTTAAAACAATTTTTATTCAATCAGTCATCTTTTTTTAATGCAGCGAATGGCATTTCTCAAGGAAGTGCTATCAGTCCAAAACTTTTTAATGTTATGATAAATGATATTTTTGATAATTTAGAACCTGGAATAGGTTGTGAACTTTATGCTGATGACGGAGCTATATGGAAGAGAGTACGAAACATGACCAAAGTTCTTTCAAGCATGCAAACCGCTAGAACAAGTGAAAGTATTCAAATATTTAGGTATCTGGCTGGATAGCAGGTACACTTGAAAAAAAAAACATAGAAGGAGTGGAGAAAAAGTGTAGGAAAACTTTAAATGTTATGAGGGCAATAGCTGGTAAAGAATGGGGAGCAGAAAGATCCTCAATGATGACAGTGTTATCAAGCTTTGATTAGATCTGTATTTGATTATGGCTGCATGATATATGGTGCGGCGTCAGAGACATTGCTAAAGAAGCTAGATAGAATACAATACAGAGAACTTAGAATGTGTTTAGGAGCAGTCAAATCAACACCGGTAAATGCTTTAATCGTTGAATCGAATGAATTGCCCCTGAATTTGCGCAGAGTGATATTGTCATTGGCATATTGGACATCTATTAAACGTTATGCTGGAGACAATATTGCTAAAGATGTTCCAAAAGACTGCTGGGAGTATGTGAGTAAAAAACGGAAGAGTATTTGGGTGGTATATTAACCAGATAGCAAAAAAACACTAGATATCTGATATAGTATGTAGTATTTCTCCAGTATGGAGTGAAGTGCCCATATGGATAATACCTGAAGTAAAAATTGATCTGGAGATTTTGGACAAGAGAAAGGAATGGGAGGAAATGGGAATACTCAAACATAATGTATATAGGCATACAGTAGTCAACATTTGAAGTGGATCAAAAAAAGGTTAATTAAAATTGTCCTAATACAAGAACGCATTTTGGTTTTAGGACAACTTTGATGAAAGGTTGTGATCCACTTCAAATGTTGACTACTGTATATCTGGAAGATTTTATGGAAGTACACAAATATACACTGATGGGTCCAAAGACCCAGATAAAGGGATGACAGGAGTAGGAATATATGTAGCTGACTTGGATATATTCATAAGTAAAAGATTGTCATCTGAATTATCAATATATTCTGTTGAAATGGTCGCTTATTATAGTGGGACTTATGTGGGTAGAGGAAGTGACAGAGCTGTGATTTGCTCAGACTCTTCTTCTGTCTTAACATCATTATCCAGCCACCAGTCATCCAGAGAAGATTTAATGAATGAAATTTTAATGTTAATATGGCGAATTCAAAGGAAAGGAATTTTAGCCCATATAGGGGTAGTTGGGAATTAAATAAGTTATGAATTGGCTAAAAATGCTTTAAAAAAAGGAAATTGATATTAATGTTCCATTAAGTAAAGGGGAAATTAAAAGTATTACTAAGAGGAATGTTACAAGAGAATGGCAAGGAGTGTGGAATTTAGATTCTAAGGGAAGACATTTATAAAAAATCAAAAAGCAGGTAGATACTAAAATTATTGTAAGAGGAAGGAATAGGAAGGAAGATGGGATAATAGCTAGATTAAGACTGGGTCATTCAGGGCTGAATGGTTAATTGTTTTTAATTGGTGTACATGTTAACGGCCTATGTGAATTTTGTGGTGAGAAAGAAACAATTGAGCATGCAATATATGAATGTATAAAGTATAGTGAGGATAGGAAGGAATTAAATGCATATCTAAAGGATAAAGGTAAGAAGAATAAGGGCGTGGGATATTTATTGGGATATGAATTTAATAGTGATAGAACTGGATATAGGATTCTATTTAATCTTTTATATAGCACAGGCCTAGATAAAAGAATATAATATAAAAGATGTTCTGTCTCGGTTTGGAGCTTCAGTGTGGAGGGCAGAGGAGCTGAACACGCAGCGCCAACCGATACCTGGACTCTGATGGCTTCAGAGTTGAGACAGAACAATGTCAACTAATATCATGAATAGAAACTCCGGATTGCATAACAGCACAGAGGTGGCACTATGCTCAAAGTTGCAACTCGCCCTAAACCAAGAGAAGACGAAGCTTCGTGATTTTAATGGGAAGTTTGAGAGTGATTAACTCGGGCTAGGACTGAAGTCAGTGCTAATGTTTTTTGATCATGTAAATGTTGCTTTCCGCTCTTTTTGACTGACAAAGTGTTACAAGGAACTTACAATGTTTTTATTAAATTCACATTAAATACAAAGTTAGTCATATTAAAAATATTTTATGGCATGACACCCATATCTGGTACTTAAGTAAAAAGACGGGTTTTTATGCATAGTTAATAGATTACACTATTAGGCTACTTTGCCCATCGCCCATTAGCCTAATTAGTTAGATCAACTAACATAATTTATAAAGGTGCAAAATGCATTTACTACAAATATTTAAGAATCGAGATATTTCAGCTATAGTTAACATTTTTGGGAATATTTAGAATTAAAAAGGAAAAAAATAAATACAGTGCTATTGTTGGCTGCTGTTATGTGTCACATGAAAAGCATGATGCGGCCTCCCCGCTCCCCCAGTTACTAGGGTATAGAAACGCCCAACTGCTTAAACGTACCACTTAAACATTTCATTTGTATCTTCGTTCTATGTATTGTCCTATAATTGTGATTCATTCTTATTTTAGTACTGTTCCTTGTCTTTAATAATTTTGAACTTCATATTCAGTGAATTAATATTGAAACTAATGTTTTACTATGAGTACAGCAATTGAGAAAAGTAAAATTATAGAAAAACTATTGCTTTCGCCCTGCATTTATATTTATCTTTGTCTTTTTTGGAAACTTTCTTTTCTAGGAAAAAAACGGGTTGAACATTATTCAAAGTATCTTGTGTGTGTGTGTCCACAAGAAGAAAGTCCTACAGGTTTGGAACAGCATAGGTGACAGAATTGATTTTTGGGTGAACTATCCCTTCATGCATTGAAACCTCTCATGAAAGTACATGCTTCAGCATGAGTTGCCTATTATTTGAAGCACTAAAGTGTGTGGATGTTTGCACAGGGTTCGGTTGTGGCATCTGACGTAGAGCAGCTGAAACAGGCCATAGCGGAGTGCAAGAGACTGATCCTGGAGCTGCCAGAACATTCAGGGAAACAGAAGGACACGGTTATCAAACTGATCCACCTTCGGCTCAAACTACAGGAATTAAAGGTTTGGACTACCAGTCAAAATTTGCAGACATTATGGTTTTAATAATAAACAAGGAACAAAGGGAAATCGGCCTATAGGATAGTTCACCTAAAAATTAAAATTCTGTCATTAATTACTCACCCTCATGTCGTTCCAAACCTGTAAGACCTTCGTTCATCTTCTGAACACAAATTAAGATATTTTTGATGAAATCTAAATCAGAATCTTTCTGATCCTGCATAGACAGAAATGGAACTACCACTTTCAAGGCCCAGAAACATAGTAAGGACATCGTTAAAATAGTCAATGTCACATCAGTGGTTCAACTGTAATTTTAATCTATGAGAATACTTTTTGTGCTCAAAGAAAACAAAGATAATGATTTTATTCAACAATTTCTTCTCTTCCGTGCCAGTCTCCAATGTGCGTTCACGAGTGTACCACGATGCATGCATGTGGTGCTGCTGATACAGGAGCCGGCATTCTGACGTAGTACCCGGATGTTCTACACCTTGTTTGCAAGCAGAGGAATGCACACGCATGCGTCTTGGTACTGTCGTGAATGCTCGTTGAAGTCTGACACGGAAGAGAAGAAATTGTTGAATAAATTCGTAATTTTTGTTAAGTATTATTGTAGCTTCCTAAAATTAAGTTAACCATTGAGTCACTGGACTCTTTTAACAAGGTTCCACCAAGTACATTTTGGCCTTGAATGTGTAGTTCGTTTGCCTGTCAGAAATACTGTCATTTGTGTTCTGAGGATGAACGAAGGTCTTACGGGTTTGGAACCATCCCTTTAAACAAAAATATAATATTTTTACAAATACAATAAGTTTACTTCAGTCAAAGCTAAAGCCGAGTTAAATCTTTCATTGTCCTTCCCCATTAGAATGCATATGTTAGTTAAAATGTGATGTACACATTATAGATACCTTATAGATTTACAATGTAAGCATCATAAAAAGTATGCAAATACATTATTATGGTACTATACACGTTATAGTGTTACTCTGAAACACTCTGTTGTTGTATAGAATATGTATCAGGGTACCTGTTCTTTTCTGTATCCACCAAGGGTTCCTGATTTAGATCAAAACATTTTTGAGTTGATAAACATAAATTCAGTAAGTGTCCAAATATTTGGCTAGCAGTAAATTTTATAAATAAATTGTGGAATTTTGTGTTTTTACTGTTGTGTTGGTTATAAACAGGACCCAGAAGAAGATGAGCCCAACCTGCAGGTTCTATTGGAGCATCGCTTCTCAAAGGAAAAGAGCAAGAGTGTCAAACAGATGTGTGACAAGTGTAGCACCATCATATGGGGTCTCATTCAGACCTGGTACACCTGCACAGGTCAGATCATCTCAACTGAACCCAATGATTATTAATTAAAAACGCAAATGATTCAGTCATTATGTACTGTCTTTCCAAACCAGTACCCAAAGAAAAATTATTATGCAGCTCTTTTCAATAAAACACTACTTTTATAAACCTTGAAGTTCCTAATGACTGTGAAGCTGCTAAAAGAACAAAAATACTAATAAAGCATGATAGAACTATAAATATACATATGAAAGTAGTCCGTATGACAAGTGCATTATGCGTATGACCAAGCCTTCCAATATTATTTTTATATATATAAAAAAAGATTACAACCCCAATTCCAGAAAATTTGGGACATTTTTTTTAAATGCAATACAATCAAGAATCTGTGATTTGTTCATTCTCTTTAACTTTTATTTAATTGACAAAAGTAAAAAAAAAAAAAAACGATTTCCAAAGTTTCCCAAAAAGTTCATGTCAAACCGTAAATAATATTTTGTAATATAAAATGTTTTTGATTTTGCTGGCTGCAACACACTCCAAAAAATTTGGGACAGAGGTAAAATAAAAGTGAAAAGGTTATAGAATATCCAAATTAAACTGTTTTTAAACAGTTCATAGTAAGCAGGTGAACTGGTAATTGGTGAGAGTATCATGTTTGGGTATAAAAGGAGCATCTCAATCTTTGAAAGCATAGCTGGATCATTGCTTATCACCTTGTGCCAAATTTCATGAGAGAAGTGTCAAACAAATCAAGAATCACATTTCTCAATGCAAAATCGCAAATAATTTAAGTCCTTCGCCAACTACCAAACATAAATATGTGAAAAGATTCAGGGAATCCAGAGAAAACTCAGTCTGTGTAGGGCAAGGCAGGAAACCTCAAGTGAATGTGCTTGACCTTTGAGTCCTCAAATGACATTGCATAGGAAACCGTCATGCTGCAGTGTTAAATATAGCTACATGGGCTCAGGAGAACTTTGGAAAACGCTGTCACTTAACACAGTCTGCCGCTGCATCAATAAATGCAACCTAAATCTCTGTTTCTCTTAAGAGAAACCTATACATCAATTCTATACAGTGATGTTGTGGGATTCTCTGGGCCAGACCTCTCAGATAGTCCAAAAAGGGGGAATGTGTGCTTTGGTCAGATGAGTCCACATTTCAACTTGTTTCTGGGAAAAATGGACATTGAGTTCTCAGTCCCAAAGACGAAAGGGAGCATCCAGACTTTCATCAGCAACAGATGCAAAAGCAAACATCTGTCATGGTATGGGGGTAAAATTGTCATGGAGGCATATATTGGAATTGTACAGAGACATATACTGCCATCAAGATGACATCTTTCATGAGAAGTCCATGGTTATTAGATCAAGGCAATGGCAGGACTCATTCTGCATGTGCTAGATTGGCCTGCCTGCAGTCCAGTATCTTTCACCTATTGAAAATGTATGACCAGTCATGAAAAAGAGAATCAGACACCCGACGAAAGTCTTGTATCAAGTGAGATTGGACATAAATTGCTTTGCAAACTTTTAAAAGTAGTATACTCAATTCTCAAAACAATTAACATTTTTAATTAAAATGAAAAGTTTATGTGACACAGTTGTTAAACAGCCTCGGTCCCAACTTTTTTGGGGTGTGTTGCAGCCATAAAAAAAAAAAATATATATATATATATTTCAGTGTTACTGTGTTCCTTGACATTTCAAACAAGTATTTATAGTGTGATTAAATATAGTGTGATTTGTGGTGCACTGTTCACAAAACCTTGGATAAATCTACAGTGAAGTAATTTACACTTCAGGCTTTTCAATCCTACACTTGGCTATAATGGAGTATTATTTTAATTGCTTAAGCATGTTCAGATCTTACTGTGATGGACTGATTGTCCATCCAGGCTGTTTCCCTGCCTTCACCCTGGGATGCTGGATCCCTGCAATTCTACATAGTACAAGTTGTTTAGAGAATGGATGGATTCAGATCTTACTGTGATCAAAGGGAACGCAACTTAATGTTTGGTTTCAAAACGATTATAAATTGCTTTCCATTTCTGGTTCCAGGTTGTTATTACCGTTGCCATAGCAAGTGCATGAATCTTATCAACAAACCATGTGTGAAGTCAAAGGTCAGCCATCAGTCTGAGTATGAACTCAGCATCTGTCCTGAAGTCGGTTTAGACAAACAGGACTACAGATGTGCTGAGTGTCGGACACCCATCTCTCTAAGTAAGTCTCTTTCCAAACAGGCATCACATCTTCTATTGCTTTTCCAACATTTATCTATGTCGCTGATGATGACACAAATGTAAACAGAGGTTTATTTTGTTTGTTTTGTTTTTGTTTAATAAATTCTTTGTCGTTATTGTCAGAATTTTTAGATTCAGTGTTGTATGATTACTCTATAATGGGAAAAAATGGTGAGTTAACTTTGATATTTAGAATTCCCTTGCATAGGAAGTTGTATAACGTTGTCATATGTTGTGTAGGGGGTGTTCCTAATGAGGCACGGCAGTGTGATTATACAGGTCAGTATTACTGCAGCAGCTGCCACTGGAATGACACAGCCATTATTCCAGCTAGAGTCATACACAACTGGGCGTTTGAGCCCCGTAAGGTACAGTAACACTAAATCCTAGTGAGCTACCATGTTGTCTACATAAAGGCCCCATGGTTTTTTCTCCATTTCTGTCACCGTTGGAGTTTTGGTTCTGTGCCACTCTCGCCTTTGGCTTGCTTAGTTGGGGGCATTTAATTTCTGGACTATTTCAAACTTGCGCACAGATACTATCTGACCTGGACGATGACGATGGTTACTTGACTTGACTTGACTCACAGCGAAGTTAGGGGTATGATGTTAGCAAAGATCCCAACGCTGCCGAGAGCAGTGTTTAGATGAATATGTAAATATGTGCTGCATGCTTTCCTCTCAATAAAAAAAAAAAAAACACACAAAAATTACATAAATGAAAAAACAAATTAAGAAAGCATCTGATCATAGCGATGTGGATATGCTTGCACAAGGTCTGCTATTCGGCACTTCAGTCAAGTAAAGTCACATTTATTTATATAGCACTTTATACAAAATATTTAAAACCAAAGAGCTTTACAGTATTAAACATGAAAAAAAAACAGTGCCAGAGTTGATTTCAATTAGAATTACAACTTCAATTTCTACTATTAAGCAGCTCTCCAGGGTTTATGGTTTAGCCCCAGATACAGATCCCCTGTAAAGACCTTGTCTCAGACGACCACCGGGACAAGACCACAGGAACCAGATGTGTCCTCTGCACAATGTGACTTTGCTGCAGCCTGAAATTGAACTGCTGGCTTCGTCTAGCCAGAGGAGAACTGGCCCCCCCGACTGATTCTGGTTTCTCCCAAGGTTTTTTTCTCCATTCGTCACCGATGGAGTTCTGGTTCCTCTGGCTTGCCTCGGATTGCTTAGATTGGGGACACTTCATATTCCAGCGACTTGATTGCAAATGATTGCAAAGATACTATTTAAAACTGAACTGAGCTGGACGATAACATCACTCAATCAGAGATGAACTGACTTTAGCTGAAAATTGAGTTTACTATTGTCATTTTGCATTATTGACACACTATTTTCCTAATTAATGCTGTTCAGTTGCTTTGACACAATCTGTATTGTTAAAAGCTCTATATAAATAAAAGTGACTTGACTCGCGGACGTTCAAACCTCAACGGACTCACTGTCCAAGAGGCGGAGACTGTACTACACCTACCTATTATATATTGCTGATCAATGGTAGTCTTTTTAAGTTTTCGGAAGGGGCTTGGTAAGCTGTTTCAAAATCCCAAAAAGAACTCCAAACCAAACTTTTTTTGACAATCACTCTCAGGTCTGTAACCAAGCAACAATTGCATGAGTGCTGATGAGGTAAACAAAAATAATAGAGTACCCACGTTTGAACAGCCCTGTTGACAAAAAACGGATGAAATTAGTCACTTGCACTATAACCGGTAATGCTCCGTGATGCTTTTGTTGGCCTCTGTAATCCTGGTTGCAGTTCCTGTGCTACTGTAATATGTTGCACGGCAGTCTGTAATTACTTATAAGTGTTTTGTCATCAGAATGTAACACATCTTCAGGGTCCTCCAAGAGTCTTTCTACCATTAAACATCTCCGTTCTTCATTTTCAATTATTAATAAATGTAATACCATTGTTGGACAGTGCAATTGTACGGGGGTTTTCCGTTAGCTTTCAAATAATTTTGAAATTAGGACAGCTGTGGGGTTGTCCTAAAGTTAAGACAGTTCTTAGGATTTTTAGTCAAGTTAGGAGGTTTGTGTAATACCCCTTTCCTATCTGTAGTTAAGATAACACACTTAGGAAATGCTGTTCTGTAATAGCTTTTGTCCTAAATGTGGTCCTAACTGAAATTACCATGGTTACCAAACAGATAAGATAAGATTTTAAAGTTAGGATCTTTCTGTAATATGCCCCCAGGTCATTTTTCGATTTCACTCTAAGTATATCAAGGGCTTAAGCAGCTACCTTCTAAGACAGCATCTTAACTGAAATGGAACTTCATAAGTGGCTAATTTGAAACACTCCACAAAGGCAGAAAATCCACATGGCATATCTTTGTTTTTCTGTTGGAATCTCTATCTTACTATCACACACTGTTGTTTAAAGTGATAAAATATAAACTTAATTACCACCATTTATCCGATATTATCTATCAAACTAATCTGACATCATTCGCTTTTAATCTAACCATTTAACGAACGCGTTAGCATTTTATTAGCCTGTTAGCTTGTCATTTTCACCTGCCGATTCTTTTCTCTCTCTCACTCCGTTTTTTACGAGTTCATCAAACATCTGTGGTAAATCTAAATCATTCAAACAAACACAGTGATTCATGGCTTCTTCTGTTATTGTCACTTGCACTGCTTGCCACGTTTAGTGTAGCCTTCTCTGTTAGTGGTGAGGATTCACATGTGATAAATGAAGGGAAATAGTTAGGCTGACAGAGAAAATTTCAGAACTAGAGACATGCATCCAAAATTTAATTGAGGATAGTAAAAATGTGAGAGCCTTAAATATGGCTTTGGATGCGACTAGCTCAGGGAGTACTGTACATTGTTCGTTCCTGTTACAGAGCCTACGTAGCAGGGCTATTGGGTGACTGTGAGGTCCCCATAGTCACGGGACAAAACACCGCTCTTCCGTTCCGATGAAAACATTAAACAGGTTCTCCTCACTGAGGTATGCACCCATGAGAAACTTATGAAAATTGCCTTATTTATTGCCGAGTATATTGTAGGAAATGGGAATAATAGAGACACCAGCCACATAGTTTAAAGTTTCAAGTTTTATTTGTCATATGTTCAAGTGTCAGTGACAGAATGTACATTGAAATGCTTTTTGTAAGGCTTAGGCAATCTACAGCAGTACAAAAATAACAACAGAAATAAATAATAAAGGGGCAAGCAAGACAGAAGTTTAAGTAACAGAAATGTAGAATAATGATGACAACAGATTCACAATGCAATACAGTACAATAAGAATAAAAGTAAAAAATAAAAAGTGCGCAGGTGCAAGGCTGAGGCGGAGACTTTGCTTTGGGGTATGTAATGTAGTTGTGCAAAGTATGCAAGAATCAAAAAGACATGATGTTTTTATAGTCTTTGATATGATATGAAGGGGGATAATAGTGCAATTTTAGAGACACCTTGTCAGTTTATTAAGGGTTCTGATAACCTGCAGGTAGAAGCTGTTTTTCAGCCTGCTGGTTCTGGACTGAATGCTCCGGTATCACCTGCCTGATGGCAGTTTGATAAACAGACTGTGTGCTGGGGACTAGGGTCAGTTGAGATTTTTTGGGCCTTCCTCAGACATCGCCGATGAAAGATGTCCTGTAGGGATGGAAGTTTGTTGCCAATGATGGCTTCAGCTATTTTCACAACTCTCTGAATGGCCTTGCGGTCGAGGAATGAGCAGCTGCCATACCATACAGTAAGGCATCCCATCAGGATGCTCTCAATGGTACATCTGTAAAAGTTTGTAAGGATATTGGGAGGGAGACCAAAGCTTTTCAGCTTCCGTAGGAAGTAGAGCCGCTGGCGTGCAGATTTAACTACTGATGGGGTGTGCAGAAACCAGGATAGGTCATCGGAGAGGTGCACACCAAGGAACTTGATGCTCTTAACTTTCTACTGCAGATCCGTTGATATATAAGGGGGCGTGGCTGACCTCCTGTGTCCTTCTGTAGTCCTTGATCATCTCTTTGGTTTTGCTGACATTGAGGCAGAGGTTGTTGTAATTGCACCACTGTGATAGTGCTCTCACCTCATCTCTGTAGGCCGTCTCATCTCCATTTGTGATGAGACCCAGGGATTGATGTGTCGTCAGCAAATTTAAAGATGATATTGGAACTGTGTTTGGTAGTACAGTCGTGTGTAAACAGAGAGTATAGGAGGGGACTGAGAACGCAGAGCCTGTGTCCTGTGCAGTGTGGATGAGAAATGGTTACCAGTTCTCACCACTTGGGGTCTGCAAGTCAGAAAGTCCATTATCCAGTTGCAGAGATGAGAGTTCAGTACTAAACCTCTGAGCTTTGTAATAAGTTTTGATGGGATGATGGTGTTAAACGCAGAACTGTAATCAATAAACAGCATCCGCACATAAGTGTTTTTCTTGTCCAAGTGTATGTGGGCATTGTGAACGGTTAGAGCAATGGTGCCATCAGTCGATCAGTTTTTCCTATATGCAAACTGGAGAGGGTCCATGGTGTCTGGCAGGAAGGAACAGATGTGGTCTTTAATGAGCCGCTCGAAACACTTCATGATGATAGAGGTCAGTGCCACAGGTCGGTAGTCATTCAGGCAGGTGACAACAGACTTCTTAATGTCTGGGATGATGGTGGTTTTCTTAAAGCAGGTGGGAATCACAGACAGTCTAAGGGAGAGATTGAAGATGTCTGTAAGCACCTCCGCTAGCTGGTTGGCACACGATCTGAGGACATGGCCATAAACACCATCAGGACCAAGTGCTTTGCGTGGGTTGACCGCTCTAAGTGATCTGGACACGTCAGGCAAGGAGAAGGTAAGAGAACAGCTGTTATTATCTGCTGGCAGTTTCACTGCAGGGAAGGTGTTGCTATCCTCAAACCATGCGTAGAAGGCATTCGATTCATCTGGCAGAGAGGCAGACAGATCCATGTTTTAGGTTTTTCCATCCTTTTTTCTACTGTTTTTTTTCCAGCAGCAGGACCAGCTTCTGCACTGGGCACTCAACTACTGATGGTTTGTTTACAACTACTGACGTTTACCATCCACCGCCAGTTTTCTGTCTCCAAAACGTATCTTCACTCTTCTCACCAAACCATCCTTGTCTCAGTCTCAATAACTTCTGCTAAGCGCCACTCATTCCTGGGTAGATCGTCTGCCTTCTCCAAGACTATATCTCCAACTTGCATGTTATTTCTTGTTGTAAGCCAGTGTAACGAATCAGCTCATGACAGGAAATATGAATAATTAACCATAACTAGTTATAAATAACTATTCATATATTAGATCCACTGTAGATATTTAACTGACCACTCAGAGTCAACTGTCTTGTCAATTCTAAGAAAGTTAGTTTCCTGTTTAGGTAAATCACTGCTTACGTACAATTCTGCAAAGCTTGTAACGTAAATCGGCCATGATTATTGCCTCCGGTATGAGCACAACAATTAACACGTCATGGTGATACACGTAATTTTTTATTAACTACAGAAACCTTAACTAGTCTAACACTACAATAACCCCAACTGGTCTAACATATCACTCATACCACAGTAAACTGGTCCAACCTACACACACACAACACACACACAAAACACACACAACACACACATAAATTGGTATAGGAAAGGGTTAACAAGTTGTACTCGTACAGAAGAGGCATAAGAACTGAATTTTATGGAACCATTTGCATATTCAGCAGATTTACAGCTTGAAGGGAACATCAGATTCTTAGTTCAACACACCTTTGTAAAAAGGTGTAACTGATACGTAATGTATCATTAATCAGACTAAGTTTGATACTTGCAATTCTCGTCTGTCTGAAAATAGATTCCTAATGCAATCTTAAGGCCCAAGATCTTGCTGAAATTAGTTGATGAAAATAACCAGTTTGAGTCAGAGTCACTTGATGAATGGAAAGGACTAGGCCGAAGAAAGGCCTGGCACAAATGCTTTGGTATCCTGAAGCGTTTTCTCACATCTTCATCTGCATCTAACCGAACCACCGACTGGCGGGTCACATGAAGTGTGGCCTTTAAAGCCTGCAAAGATTCATGCCTCTAAAGATGGGCTTGTCCAATGAGGGAGTCCGTAATCTCAAGTGGGAGTTCTGCGTTTTATTTGGCCCTTTGTTTCTAAGCATGGTATTTCGCCTATGTAATTCGCGGTTTTGGTGTTTGAGTGCCAACAAATTTATTTAAAGATTCTTAAGAACTGGCAATAGTTTGCATAGTTATCATCCCCATGTAATATTCACTCTCAGTTAGATCATCCGAAGATGAATTCATAGAGACCAAACATGATATAGGTGAGGTTATATTAACTAGTGGTCTATGATAACATGCATAAAACAGCATACACTACAACAGATAATATACAAGAACAGTAATGGTATACAAAATGACCTGAGGATATGCGTGTTCATTCAAAGAAAAGTTTTCCTATTAATTAATTAGAGAAGAGTCCATTTCTATGGGCATTATGTGTCTTTCTATGGAAAAGGTAGTGATTTTCTCTACTTCGCATTCCTTTGTGCAATAAACCCAGTGATATCAGCGTTGTTTGCCATGGAACCAGAGGCCTGTTCTTCCTTTCTGAGGTGTTAGGTGCATTTCGGTGTAAGGGTCCATAGACCCTCGTAATTGGTCATTTGGTTAAGTGAGGGGGAGTTAGATATTATTTGTTAAATATAACAAAAAGTTGTGTGTCTGATTGGTCCAAATGCTACACCAGCATAGTCTTATTGCAATGTTAGACACATACTCCTTGTGCCAACGTCCCCAAAATCGTTCCCCTAATTATTGGACATGGTGCCATCTCTTACGAGCATATATGTCTTCTCTGACAAACTTGCCAAGGGGTGGTAGGGCTTGGGTAGTTTTCAGGGTGAGGAGGTGATTAGGGGTTAGAGGCTCAGGACTGCAGGGATCACTTAAATTATCTACAGTGAGTGGACGGCTATTTACAATGGCCATGGCCTCAATGCAGGCCATTGATAAAGGCGTCTGTGGACATGTCATCCAGCATCTCAATATGGATGGCTCTGCAACAGAAAAAGGTAAAGAAAAGTCCATACCTCTTTTATGATTTACCACCTTGTCTGGTGATGAACGGACCAAAAACATACATTCCACAGTACGTGAATGGAGGGGATGGATCTATATGCTCTGAGGGCAGGTTAGCCATTTTTTGCTCCTCTGTGGGTCGGTGAAACTTGCGACATCTCACACAGTCATACAAAGGAGGCTACTGTCCTGTTTATTCCTGTTACTCAAAATCCTCTTGATCTGATCTCATTTATAATCAAGCCCTTTCCTTGATGTGCCATTTTTTCATGACAATCAGTGATCATAAGTTTTGTAAGATGGTGTTCCTTTGGAATTATCATTTGATGTTTAACGGAGATAGGGACAGAAGCATTGCAAAACCTTCCTCCCACCTTGAGCAATCCGTCGTGGGCGACAAAGGCATCTAGATTGTATAGTCTGTTTATGCGTGGGAGTTGTTTGCCCTTATGGAGTAAAGCTATCTCTTCTGCATATATCTGAATCTGTAAGTCCTTTATGATGATGATGATGCACTTAGCATCCTCATGTTCTGCCACTGTACTGTGGTCATTTGACTTGTCCTTCCTGACTCGACGAAGTAGGCGTGCAACTGTTTGGATGACTTTGGACCATGAGGACAACCTTGTGAGACAGTTGGATAAGCAGGAATACTGTGCTGTTTGTGTGTTCAGTGACTGAGCCTTCTTGACCTCTGGGTCACCAACTGGAAGTTGTGTGTTAATATCCACGGGGGAGGTATTTGCCTTTCCCACAAGACATTCGGACCTCTGAACCAGCTGGAAGTGACAAGATCATTAACACTCAGACCTCATTGTAACGTTAGTGCAGATGAAGCAGAGGATCCAAATGCAGTTAAAAAGGATTTATTAAACAAAAACACAAAGTAATCCAAACTTGGCAATGGCAATAGCAAGACGAGACAAGGAGCACACGAAACAGCCTTTACAGGACAACAACAGACCAAGAATTAAGGCAACAAAAGGGCTATTTATATCAAACAAAGAGGGTCACATGACAAGAACCAACCAATGAGAAACAAGACACATGACTAAGAAAACCAATGAGAACATGAAACATACACAAGGCAGAAATATATGAGGGCAAGGGAAGCATGACGCCAACAGCATGAATCAAATTACAAAATAAAATACATGAAAACAAGAACATGAAACAAAACCCAAAACAGACATTACGCTCGTGATGCATAGTCGGCTGGATTTTCATCAAAGGGAATGTATCGCCACTGTTGAGGAGGTGTACTGCGATGAATTCTCTGAACTTGATTCACAACAAATGTGTGGAAGCACCAAGCTTCATTGTTTATGTAGCCTAACACCAGTCCAGAAATATGCCTCTGCATCTGCAAGGTTCATTTCTTCCTTTAACATATCATTCACTGCAACTGACACAACCGCAACAGTCAACTCTAACCGAGGGATTGTTGTGACCTTAAGTGGGGATACTCTAGATCTTGCCATGAGCAAAAAACAATGAATGTCACCTTGCTCATTCTCAAACCTAAGGTATGAACACTGACCATATCCTCTCATGCTGGCCTCTGAGAAGTGATGAATCTCTCTCCTCGTGATTCTCCCAAACCCAGCAGGCACAATACAATGAGGCACCTCAATCTTCTCCAAGTTAACAAGATCGGCCTTCCAGTGCTCCCAGCCTGGCTGCAAACCATCACGTAAGGGATCATCCCAGCCCGTGCCATTTCGGCACATTTCTTGAAGAACAATCTTTCCTTTGAGGAAGAATGGTGCAAGAAACCCTAAGGGGTCGAATAACGAGGCCACAGTAGACAGTATACCTCTATGGGTTGCTGGCTGGTCCTTAACGATGACGCAAAATGTGAAATTATCATGTTCCAGATGCCAGTAAATGCCCAAGGCTCTTTCCAAAGGTTGGCCAGAGAGGGAGAGATTGACAGCTGTAACGTCTACAGCACACTCAGAGGGTGGTATTGTCTCCTAAACTGCCTTGTCATTGGATACAAATTTATGCAGCCTTAAACCTCCTAGTGCACAAAGCTGGTGAGCTTCTTGAGCCAACTTGATGGCCTTCTCTGCACTTTCAACGCTGGAGACTACATCATCCATGTAGAAATCTTGCATAATGAATTGTGAACCTAGGGGATGCAGATGTTCACCTTCTCTTGCAAGATGCTTCAGTCCATAGTTAGCACATCCGGGGGATGACGAGGCACAGAACAGATGTACTCTCATGCGGAACGTTTGAGGTTGTGAGTTGAAATCTCCATTTCTTCACCATAGAAATCGTAAGTAATCACGATCTGCTTCCTCAACATGGAACTGGTGGAACATCCTCTCAATATCACACATCAGGGCTACAGGGTACTGTCTGCACCACAAGAGAATGCCAGTCAGGCTGTTCATCAGGTCAGGGCCTATGAGAAGATGATCGTTCATGCCCTTGTATCTGGCACAGCAGTCAAAAACCACATGCAATTTCCCTGGCTTCTTCGAGTGATACAGTCCGTGATGAGGGCTGTACCATTTTTCTCCTTCCCTTCCTTCATCAATGACTTCTTCTGTATCACCATTCTCTATTACGTCTTCCATGAACTTAACATAATGCTCTCTGTACTCCTGGTCCTTCATTAATGTCATCGTGTAAGCAGGTAGGATGTCTTCCCTTGCAGGTGTTACAGCTATGTCTGAAGCAACAGTCTCTGGCACTCTGACCGAGCTTCAAACATCTGTAGCACAGCTTTGTATCCTTTATAAACTGTCTTCGCTCTTCAAGAGATCTTCAAAAAAGTCTATCATGAATTTGATGTTTACTGCCTTGACAGAACAGACATGGTTTAGTGATTTTACCAGTGGGCTTTGGATTCTCATGCTGTGTGACTATATGGAAGACATTGGACTTGTTCTAACTAACCTTGAAATTATGTTTCTCTTTATTAGCTTCAGAAGTGTGAAGGGCATGGAAGGAAGTGACTGGGTTGTGGCAACCTCACCCTCAACTGACATGAAATGGACAAAATCTTGGAAAGTTGGAAAATCTTGCGTCTCACTCTGCGTTTGCTTGGCTTGGCGATTCCAGCTGGCTGCCGCCCAATCAGGAAGTTTGCTCATAAGTTTCTTATTCTACTCACAGGCATAGCATCTTTATATGAATTCAGGAAATCTGAGAAATTTCTGAGTCCTTCAGCATCTTTGCCCAGTCTTCCTAAAATGCATTGATTTCTACAAAACCCCTCCTTTGAAAAGTGCAGTGTGCTCTGATTGGCCAGCGGACAAGTGCAATGGTGATGGCCATAGAGCACAATGGTTGACTGTAGAAATCGCGAGCATTTAGGAGACGGAGCAACAAGAGGAGCTAACTACGTCACAGCAGGGGGCCTTCAACGTTTTTTAGGGCAACGACCCCTTAGGTGATAGAAACATGGAGCAGGGACCCCCTGATACAAAATGTGTCAAGCAAAGCTACATATTAAGCATATAGCCTTCAATATTAAAGGAGTCATATGATGCAATTTCAAATTTTCCTCTCTCTTTGGAGTGTTACAAGCTGTTCGTGAATAGATGAGATACATAAAGCTGCAAAGACTAAAGTCTCAAACCCAAAGAGATATTCTTTAATAATATTAAAGTTAAGACTCGTCCATGCTCTCCTAAAATGCCTCGTTTAAACACACCCCACATGTCTATGTCACTGTGTGGAAAGATTTGCATAACACCGCCCAAATGTTCATGCAAAGAAAGAAGGCGTAACTTTTATTCTCGCTGTAGTATTGTTGTTGCCGCCGCAGCCATGTCATGAAGGCGCTGTATTTCATTGTGAAAGCGAAACTACTTTACTTTATTTGGCCTTCCAAAAGAGGACGATATACGCTTAGTCATGGCTAGAGCTGATCCATGCTGATTGCTGAGGAAATACAACAACTTCGCACTTTGGATCGCCGGATCAGCTTTCACAGTGGACGAAGCGGAGTCCAACCTGGGGTCGTCACATGTGGTTGCCGCAAAGCCGCCAGCCGAGCCGTGCTCAAGGCCCGAGGCCGTCATCACTCCAACGCCAGCTGCCTCCGCTCACTAAAGCCCACATGTTGTGGAGAGAATGTGTGTTTCTTTGTGAAAGCGAAACTATTTTGTTTGGCTTTCCAAAAATGGACACGTCTAGAAATCAGTGTTTAAGTTGTATTTACAACACTGTTCCAGAACTGTTGAACCCAAATATTCAGATGTGTGCAACAAATTTTATGGAGGACTGTTTCCTGAACCAGTAGGCTTTCATGGGTTTTTGTGGGGTTTATTTGGAATTTCAGCGCAAGAGCGCCCTCTGGCATTTGGATGGAGATTTACTGCTGATCATAGAACCGTGCTTCACTGAAAGATACGCTTGACAATCGCAGCTTCTGTCGAATCGCGATCTCGATTCCATTTCGATTTATCGTGCAGCCCTATGCTTGAGGAATTCGGCCAGTCACAATGCACTGGATAGCTGGCCAATCAGCATACACCTCGCTTTTCAGAACGATGACCTTTGTAAAAATCGATGCGTTTCAGAAAGGCGGGGCATAGAGAAGCAACATTAATGTACATTATGTGGAAAATAATGTGTTTTTTTAACCTTAAACTGCATAAACACATTGCATTACACCAAATACACAAAATAATGTTCTTTTTAGCAACGTCATATGACCCTTTTAATAGAAACGAACCATATTATGATTAAGAATAAATATTATTATGTTACATGAATATGATGTTAAGACAGTAGATCAGTACTATGCATATTATTGTTGTTGCACATGTCTGTATATGACTTGTTAAAATGCATCATTGGTATTCAGGATTGGTATTAATTTTCTGCAATCATTTTCTGGCGGTGCCTAGTAACTCTCTCTTTGTTTGTGCACATCTAAAATAAATACACATAAAAAAAGAAAAAAAATGCATTAAAACATTAATATTTATAAAGTTTAACATTTTTTTAGCACTAAACATCCTTCATTTATATGAAATATAAATAAAATGCTATCTAAACAGTGACACTGTCATCCGGTGTAATGGATGACACTCTGGTGTAACAGACAGGTGCATTACACCGAATGACAAAACATTACCCTGAATGACGAAACTTCTACTTAAGCTAATATTGCAGGCTAACAACTAGCCACCTATATCAAACAGTGAACTTGACCAGAAATGTTAATCATAATTATTCTCAACATCTATAAAAAAAAAAATAGAACTATAAGTGTGTTTTTTGATTTCACTGAAATGGAGGTTTTTGTAACTTCAAAGTTACACAATATTGAAAAGGGCAATTAGCAAATCTTAGCGCATTTAAAAAAAAAAAACAAAAAAAGATTAATCCGCTTAGCACCACATGGTCTTCGGGCACCTTGCTGCTGTCCAGGACTATTTAAGATCATGTTGTTATTTCATGTCCAAATGGTATTTCCTGATTGTTACACGGAATGACCTTGACAAACTGCATATTCGGGACCAATTTGTATAAATGACTTTTTGTAACTTTATTGATGGGACACCAACATGTATGTCTTGTTCCTTTGACCTCATGTAAAAATAATTCAACTCCAAAAGTAAAAACAAAATATGTGCAGAATCTTTATTTTTATATAACCTTCAATAACGCTGCCTGTAAGTGTCTTAGACGTTTAGTCACCTATGCGCTCTTGCAATCTGCTGACAATACCCACATATTTTCAAGATATTTTAAATTGAACTGCGCAGCAGAACACCCCCAAAACACCCCGCGTACCAAAAAAAACATTTACTGATTCCTGAGGGATTTGGAGTTACTTGGCGCCCCCCCCCCCCCCTGGCTGTTTCTGCAGGGAGAGTCTGTTTAGCATCAAGCATCTAGTCTTTCAAGGCAATCACAATCTTTGCCAAATGGCTGATACTTTAAAACTACTCCATGATGCCTCCCTACAGGTCAAGATTTCACCTCCTGCAACAGCCAAAACACCCCCATAAGGTGAGATACACTGGGGTGATACACAACTTTGAGCAATTTGCGGGCAACTTTTTTGGGAATGTTGCTTGGCCAACTTCCTATTGAGAAGTGGACAAATCTATCTGGAACTTTAGAGCGGTTGGGGCCCTGTGTCTCACTGGTTGCCATGAGCAGGGATGTACAGTTTTCTGCGCTACGCAGATTTCTGTCAATAGAACACAAGAGGGGAAAAGTAATATGTAGTCATTGTGGTTGTTTTGCGGCCACAACAAACAATCCGCCATGGTGCCCGTTCTCTAGACAACATAATGCCGCCGCAGTGATTAACAGTAGGGATTTAGCAGAGAAAACAGAGCAGGACTGGAAATTTCAGTGCGGGGATGCTATTAATAATATTCTACGCATTCCCGCAGGTTCCACGCTTATAATTCGATGACAGATGATGGAACGTATCATTTGCACGTGCTTTTGAGTATTGAGCTTCCGGGCTTCGATGCCTTCGGCCCGTTCTTGCTTACTGCTCTGCGCTTTGCTCCATATTTCTGTACTTTTCTTTGATTTTTCTATGATTTTTACTTCAGCAGATCAGCACAGTGTTCAAACAACATATTTTTGGCACAAACACTGAAACTAAAAACTCTCTGGGACTGGAATAATACCACAAAAAAGAAGACTTTTGCCTCCCACTGCCAACAGCTTACATTCCGGAGAAGGGAAAACAAAGCTGCCCACATTCAAACAGAAGAGAAAAAAATGCCTCCTGTGGAATCTACTTGCTGCATCAACTACTGCAAACTTCTACAAAGGATTACAGTTCTTGAAACAAAGTTACTTGCTGGACTTCAAAAACAGGCAGAACACTCAGCAGACCGTCATCACGGACCCCATCAGCATAAAGCCGATGAGTCTCATGAACCTAGTCAATCTCAACAATTTATACCAAGTGTAGAGAAACAAGCCAAAACTGATTGTCACACAAATCGATGGCACAAAAAGGGAGCGAGACCCAAAGGCAGTAGAAACATCAGATTGTCACGAGTTTCTCGTATAGCTGCCGTAGCATCCTCTACCCCAGATACGGCTATGACAAGGCTTGTGAATACTGGTATTCTGCCTATACATCTTGAGAACAGATTTGAAGCATTACTGAATGTGGGTGAGGAATCCCCAAATGAGACTGAACATGGATCGTATCAGCCAGCAGCTAACATCGCTACAAACAGACGCTCAAGGTCGAGCAGACAACGGCTTTCAGCTCAGAGCCCCGAGCCCAGGACTCTGAGAGTGGGCGACTCCATTATCAGAAACAACAGTAGCAGAAATTCAGCAATTTTGCGTTCTCTAAGCAAGCAAGTTTCTGATTGAACAAGGAACTTGGGACACTGTCTATAATGAGCACAAGACTGCGCAAAAGAGTCACTCCATGGGGGGAAGATGATATCGGAGACGATGCAGTAAGAAACTCCTTAGAGGACTCAGTGAACTCTTTGAAACCACTCGAAGATCTAAAGTTAGGTTCATCAGTGGGCCACTCCCAGAAGAAGGAACTATCTGATTTTTCAGTTTTGCTTGGGACTGCCACACTGGCTAAAAAGCATCTGCAGTTAAGAAGGCGTAGCGTTCATCGATTAACTTCCCTCTTTTATGGGGCCATAGGACATGTTTTAAACTGGAGAGTGCTCAACCTAAAAAAAACTGGTGCAAGAGTCGTAAGGACAACATCTACTCTCTCCCTACCGTCAATCCTTCAGTAGTGTGTGGAAAAACGTAACCAACCTGAATGGCACACACCAACCTGGACAGAGTATGAGGTGGACCACCAGGACTTCATATCAAGCTTACGAGGTCATCATGTGTGCACAAGCCACAAGGACAATGATAACACGCAAGCCATCAACAACAAAGCCGTGGCTCAGGGACACTCCCGCTGGCCCTCCCACAGGAGTCATCACGACAGACTGTGACATATAGAACCGCTCCAGATTCAGCATCCAAGGACGACTTTCTGGAAAACAGCCAGGGAAGATAGGACAACATATTTCAGTCACCGGAAACAACAGAGCCACAGCCCGTCTCACCAGACACATTATCCCTCTCTTCAACATCTCCACTTCTAAGCTTCTTACAGAAAATGGAGGAACTGGTTTATGTTGGGACCAGACTCTCCCACTCTTTTGCTGAAAGCCCCCAGATATCAACAAAAAAACGGCAGACCCCACTACCACCAAAGCCTGTGGGCTCAGCTCGTCTTCCTCCTCCTGTGAGATCTCCGGCCGCTGCCACAACGCCAGGCCAAACCCTCATTGCTGTAGGTGACCCAGAAAAACAACTGATAACAGTCCCAGTGCTATGTGTCGGGTCCCAGAATCAAAGCAGCAAATTCAACTGTTACCGACCAAGCGGGAACCAGTGATGCCTGTGTTTTTTCTATTTCTGTTTATCCGTGATAGAAAGTCTAGGCCTTCTTCAGCCGACGGCTGATTAGCTCATCTGAGGTCCTAGCTGTTATGCATCACCCCCTATTGCTGTTGAGGGCCCCAATGCAGCTCTGCCATCCGTTAGCCTTTTAAACATTCGTTCATCAACGTAAACCTTTCTCCTTCATGAACTCCTCCCCCATGAAACCGGCTTTTGTGTTTCTAAACGAAACTTGGCTAGAAGACAGCTGCAGTGCAACTGTCCTCAGTGAAACAGCCCCTCCTAACTTTACTTCCATGAGTGTTTGCAGGACTGTTAGGAGAGGTGGAGGTGTAGCTGCTCTAATTAAAGATGTCTATCCCTGCCCAGGACGTGTCATTGGTCCGTACATGGTTAGTTGACTATCTAGGCTTGTTGTGAAAGGTGCGCCACGCATTCTGTATCCTATTTACAGGCCTCAAAATACTCTCAGCCTTTGTTGAAGGCGTTCACAGTACAATACTATCCATGATTTCCTCAGCGTTGACTGTTTTGGATATTGCGGGAGCTTTTAATATTCACATGAAGCTTTACTGCCGAAAACCAACCTACCACGAAATTATCCCAGTTCTAACTAACTTTTAGACCGGATGTCGCATGTGCATGAACCCACACAGACATATCGGGGGAATACTCTAATTCACTCATCATGTATAGCAGACGTCTAAAACAGTCATCCATTGTTATTAAGGAGGTTGCACTATCTGATCACTTCTGTATTTTTTTTTTGATATATTGATCTCTGTTACCACTAAATCTGGATCGGTCTCAATCAGAAAGAGATGCATTAACGAAAACACCAGTGACTTATTTATGGAGGCTATATCTTTAACAACAAGCATTTCTGCAGACTCTGTTGATCTTCTCCTTGATTCCTTTAACTCAAACGTTAAGAATGTTATTGATGACATTGCTCCTATGAAAGTCAGCAGGAAGACTGGCAGACAGAAATCAGTGGAGAAATCACAGCAGTTCAGAGATGAACAGACAATGACGAAAAGCTGAGCGGAATGTGGCGGGAGACGAAACTTGAAATTCACTATAGCATCTACAAAGACAGCCTTCATGCTTTCAATGTGGAACTAGGCAAAGCTAGACAGACCTTCTCAAACCTTATAAACAGTAACTTAAACAACACTGCACTCTTTTTGCTACTGTTGAGAGAACGCCACCCCCCAATCTAGTTGCCACGGAAGGCTCTTCGACAGCAAATGCAATGAGTGTGTTCGTCGTTTTTGAGAAGAATCATAATATCAGCGGCGCTTCGCCACATCCCAAAGTTTTCTGCGCGGTTAGTACATATTCGACATCCATCTCAACAAGCCGCTACTATGTCTGCTTTTGAAGAACGCGATCGCAATTGTGGACGAAGAACATGACAGCACCTTAAATCTCCAATGCTATGGCACCCTTCCCCCATCTTTTTTTCACCCGGGTGCTTAACGTTTGCAGCAGCTCCTCTTCGACGGTGCGTGCAGCCCTCACTTCTTTCTGGATTTTCCCCCTCCCTGACCACCTGCAGTTGTTCCCCCTTCTGACCCCGCGCCCGCTTGGCCACCCTATTGCGCCACCTATTATCGACCAATCTCCACTCTTCCTTTTCTAGGAAGATTATTGAACGGTCGTCTTTACTCCGGAACACACTCCTTCCACTCAGGCTACCCTGGACCCTTTTCCATCTGGTTTGCCCGCCCGTGTCATCCATCAGCCCCCAGCGACAGCGCTCATCATATAATACATTGTTTGCTTAAATCTTGATCTGGCGAAATATCAGTGCTGGTTACTACTCGATCGCGTGCTGCGTTTGTGCTCCCTGTCGCTCCTCCCCTTCCTAGCGCGCTGGAAACTTGGGTGGGGCCTTTCGGCTGGTCCACTCACCTGGTTCCGGTCCTCCTTGCCGGGCGGGTCTCTGTGAGTCTCGGCGGCGCCCACGTCTCGTGGATTCCATGCCAGCGGAGTTCACCGGCGCATGCTGGCCACGCTTTGGTTCGATTTCTGTGCTCCCCTACGTCCATCCTGAGGCCGACCCCTTGCCGTCTCCCGTCTGCCCCGCTGCTCCCCGCTTTACCTAGCCTTATCTCCCTGCCTCCCCCGCCCCTCTTGCTCCTTGCCCCTGCCTGCTGCACTTTCAGCGTTGGCTGGGCCGCGCGTTCTTCCGTTTTCCAATCCACAACCGCCACCAACCGCGATGCCTGCCTTTGGCCCCACCGGTGACGTTCCGAGTGTGCCTGCAATGCCACTTGAGCTCTCGGGGTCTACCCCCCTACCCATCCCGTCCGGGCCTCTTGGTGGCTTTGGCGCCCGACTGCGTAGATCGAGTAGATCCATGCCCACGCCAGTGTCCTCGCGCTCCGCAGCTCCTATGCCTCTCCCAGTCCCCCTTGCCTCAGCATCGCGGTTTTGTTCCCCGTCCCGGCCTTGGCGGCCCGTGTTCTGCCTTCTCCCCCGCCCGGGTGCCTATGTCTGGTCTCCCTCCCCGGCCCCTTCCCCGAAGACAGTCGCACCGCTGGCGCTACTACGCGTGCTGTGCCAGCTCTGCCGGGGCGGCACCGCCACCACACCGAGACACGCGCATATGCCAGAGCGCAGGACGCGGTAGTCGGGTACAGCGTGGCCCTGCCTTCTCAGTTAATAAGAGGTAAGGCTTGATCTTAAGAGAGGTCCCTTGTACGGGCGAGTGATTTAATGAGACTCAAGCTCATCGACGAGCGAAGTGGGGGCAGTCGGAGCCTCAGATTCTCGCGAGATTGCTCACGGAATATAACCTCCCAGAGCCCTAGCTCCATTAGGATGGTCCGTTAGAATGAAACCAGCGGGTTCACACCACCCAGGGACATGTGCTTTTATTATGCTGCACTGCAGTTGGAATCAGCTTCACAGAAGAGCTCAGATGTGCTAAAACTAGTACATTACAGCAGATCCAATACTCACTGTTGAGTGTGCATTTATTGAATGATGCTCCGGGCGATGTCCGAACTGGGAGCATGTAGTGTTTGTATACTCCGTTTCTTCAGTTCCTTTTCAACTCTGAATCAATTTTTTTTTAGATAATTTTCTAAGTTTAATTCCTTGTTTTTTTGTTGTGATTATTGTTTTTCTTTTCTTTTATGTAAAGCACTTTGATTTACCATTGTGTATGAAATGTGCTCTACAAATAAACTTGCCTTGCCTTGCCTTGCCTTGAGCATCTCACTGGCACGCTCCTTCATTTTCTGTCGCCCACAGCTCGTGATAAGGAGAGTGAACATCTTTTATAAGAATTAAGGAGTGTGCAATATGTGATATTGATTTAAAGACACCAGGTCGTAAAACCAAAGTAAGCCCTGCTTTTGCGCTATTTCATCAACGAACATAGTTTGCTGTCAGTCAATCGTAACAGCTCAGCGCCTCTTAAAAGCACACACACTGTGTTGTATTTATGAATGAACGTTCTTTTTTGAATAATAGTAGAGTGAGGTCAGGCTTTCAGCTTACCCATGTTCTATGCTGACAGTCACTTGACTTCATTTCTGAATGACATCGGTCGAGCCCGTTCACTACAAATGATGCGAGCCCTCCCACGCGCACATTTGTGTCTTCTGGTGCACCCCCTTATTTTTTTGTCTCTTATATTCTGTGATGGTCCCTTCTTGTTGTTATTCTTTGTTTTGTTTTCACATAGCCCTTTACCCGCTCTAACCATCTAATTTTTGAATTTGACGTGAATTGACATGTCGATGGCCCTGGCAAAGGTTGGTAAAAAGAAAAGCGCTCCTAAAACGCAAAGTCAACGCTAGAGCCATTGTGTATCAGGCTATTCGAAAGCTGTATGAAGGTCTCCAGAGACAGCAGTTAAAAGAACCTGCTGCGTGGACTTTCATCTGAGTACAGATTTGTCGCTTATAGTTAGTACCTACGCTGCAAACATTTCGTTTATGTTTTTTTTTCGTTGATACTAGTGATGTCTCAATTTATGTGTTAGTTTTATTTATACTATTACTTGTCTTTAGTTAAAGAAATTAATTCTGAGTGCACTGATTTCTTGGGTGGGGAGGGGAGGGGGAGGGTCCATAGAGAGATAGTCCCTGCCACCAGTAGCTGGACCCATCTAGTTAGAGTTAGAGGGTACGGCACCTGGCCGGCCAGCAATCAATATCTGGCCACGCTGAACACAGCCGGTGGTTTGATAGAGGTGGTTCTGCCATAGTCTTGTCCCAGCCCGAACAGTTTCCGGTCCCTGCTTGAGTCTTGTTTGCTCTTCCCCCTGACGCGTACGTGTCGCCGTTTTTTGCCGTCACCAGGTTTTATTTTGCGCGGACGGTGAGAAGCTTTTACTTTGCAAACGGTTCTGAAGGAGCTTCCAAGCTGAATGGGGCTTGCGACACCCACCTCTTACTCGCCATCATGACTGTGTAGCATGCTAGACAATACCGCGTGAACCCTTTGAAACCGCACCCGTCGTGCCGCCCATCTTTCTTCCCATACGTGCGGTCCCTTGTGTCCCCCGTACTTCCACGCTACACATTTATTATTCACAATGGCAAGCGGGCAAGACAACTAGTTTGTTAGCGCCTGCCTCCACATGCCATTCCGGCCCTTCTTCCCGGTCCCGTATTTTATCTCCTCTCTGGCCTCTCACAACTATGCTGTTGTTTTAGTCACGGGTTCTGGTTGCTAGTGTGTGCCTGGAGCTAACTTGTCCGGTTACGTGTCCTCCTTGCTTTATGCTTTGATCCAGTGTAAACTGGACACCCGCCACGTCAATGCGTTCCTACTACAGGATTTCCACAGAGTACCTAGCTCACGTACCAGTTAAACCAAGACGCACTGGACCAGTCTGTCAAAGGCCCTTCTAGTTGCTTTTTCCTCCCAATTCCCTTCTTTACATTATCCTTGGCCATGTTCTGGTCCGCCTCGTAGTGGCGAAATTATTTTTGGCCCGATGCCAACTACTTGCGACCCCTGTCTAGCGGGCGCTACTGCATACTTTATATAACCTTAGACACTGCCTTTGCCAATAAGTAAACCGAAAATGCTCTGCACTTCACTTTGCGTCACCATTCGCTCTGTCTTCTGAAGGTCCTTCTTGATCCCGACTTTTTTTTGCTTAGCAGTGTCCTACTTGTTTTTTTAATTTAGGGGCCACGCCCTCTCATTAGACAAAGAAGAACACCACTGCTCTTAAACTGGGTGTGTGTCGGGTATGGCTGTGGAATGGGGTTTGGTGAGGAAAAATTTTCAGTCAAAAGATTATTTTTTGCTTTAACCCGTTGATGGCAACATTGCTGAAAAAGTTGCCCCATGTATCATCAGCTTAACAAGACTGGTGTCATGTCTGTTTTGGGTTTTGTTCATGTTTTCATGTCTTTTATTTTTTTTTAGTTCATAGTCATGGTTCCTGTCTAGTCATGCGATTCCCTGTTCCCTCATGTGTCTTGTTTCTATTGGTTGTCTAGTTGATGTGTCATGCTTTTCTTTGGTTGTTTTTTGTCATGTGACCCTATAGTTTGATATAAGTAGCCCTCATGTTGCCATTGTCTTTCATTGTGTAATGGTAACCTGCTGTTGGCCGAATTTGTTCTCAGTTTTTTGCCATGCGAAGTCTTGTATGTTTTTGCCAAAGGCAAGAAGGTTCCTTGTGTTTTTGTTTTTTTTCCTTACTTTGGGTTTATTAACTGCCTTGGGTATCAAAACTTGACTTCGTAGGACTCTTGGTACTGTCAACTGGTCACCTCCATGGTTGACCATGCAATGGTATTTCAGTTGCCTTTTGAATGCAGGCCTCCCTGCTCGTGGGGGCAAACAAACTCCAGGTGGGGTACATCACTCACAAACATCTTCCAGATCCAAAGGATATCCAAATGATTTTTAGGATATTCAAGCCAGGCCTTGTAGTTCTTGTTGGTCAAGAGAGGCATTCCAGCGATGAAGTACGAAATACCTTTGCATGTGCAATAAAATTATTGAATAAAGTCATTAATTTTGTTTTCTTGTGCACAGGAAGTATTCTAGTAGTTATTAAATTAAGGTTGCACCCACAGCTGTCACCATGGACTATTTTAGATGATGTCCTTATACCTTTTTGGGCCTGAACGTGATGTTGCGGTTGCTGGTCATCTACATGGTCAGAAAGCTACGCATTCGGCTGTCATCAAAAATATCTTAATTTGTGTTCCAAAAGATGAACAAGGTTTGATGGGTTGTGGAACAAACATGGAGGTGTGAGTCTTCATGACAGGCATTTTCATTTTTTGTTGCACTATCGCTTTACAACACATATCTAATGACCGTGTGACATAATATCAAATTTCTTTTGTTTTTGCGTGTTTCTTTAGGTGCCCTGTGTGCTTGTTATACCACAGCGCAACCCTGTTTCCTTACTCTTCTTCACCATCACGGAGCCACGCGCTAAGTGTAGCACACGCGCCCGTCATCGTTCAATCTCAAGTTTTCTGCGCTCTGGCTATGTGTGCAGATGCGTGATTGGTCAGGCGCGTCTTTACCAGACTGTAGTCTTTTGAGTAGAGTGCCAAGGACAGATTTGGATTGACATTTCCGCTTAGCTAAATGGCGTTATTACCACAAAACACTAGATATGATCTGATATATCATCAAATCATCACACAGAAATTTCATGCCATTAAACAACCAATAGTCCATGTGATAATATTAAAGTTGACTCCAACCATGAGTGGGTGCTGTAAGTGTTGGAATCCATGTAGAGTTTAGAATGTCTATAATGTAGATCCCTGGATGCCCTTTTTCCTTGATCTACATGGATATTAATATCACCACCCATTAAGGACTTTATACTGGACCGCCAGCAAACTCTTTGATCACGTCTGTATGGTAATAGAGTCTGTTAAAGTCTTTAATTATTTAAGTAATGTCATTCATTGGTTTGCCATGTTCTGTCAAAGCCAGAGACTCCTCTAGGTTAGATTCTCAATCCTGATCTATGGCACGTTACATCACAGCAGCAGTGTAGGTGGTTCAGTCCGTTTTGAGTCTTTAATACGGTTTACGTTAACACAGTTTCGGTTCTTTATAGGGCCGTGACAAAGCCGATTTGCGTAAACGAACTCATTACCCGTATTTTCAGGACTCACAACCGCATTCTTGGAACACACGCGCTGTGTGAACGGAAAAGGACTGGACAACTAGTTGTCTGTAATGTCATACAGTGCGAGAGGGAACCGCTCTGCCGCACAAACTCGTGTCTAACGTGTGTTACGTGTTTTCCGTAACTTACAGTAACGGAAAAATTAGCTGCGTGTCGTCTGTACGTTTTCGAGCCCGTCAGATTTCCACCGGAGTCGCTCCCGTCAATTTTGTGTTCTGCGCACGAAGCTGTTGGTTATTGAAGATTTGACGAAAGAAATCGCGGCTCAATTGTCATGTCAGAAAGTGATAAGACTTTCAGCTTTATGGATGTCGCCATCTTTGATATTACATTTGGTCACTGTTGCTATGGTTACTGGTAAGGAATAAGGGCTTGACTCCAGTTGCACGTTCATACAGACAGTATTCTAAACACAACTAAGCTGATGTGTGAACGGGACATTTCGAGACTTACACCTGTAAAGAAAATGCGGTTGTCAATCCCAAAAACTGACAGTGTGAACGTAGCCTATATATCAGTCCCTCCATGATTTTGCAATTCTGCGATCGCTGAATTTATTGCCAAATCAAGCAAACTCTCTCTGCAATTTCACACGAGCTGGCAAATTTTTCGTAATTGCCGCCGATTTTGGCCTTAGACGCGTTCCCGTGAGTCATTCCAAATTGCCATCGACAGAGTCAGTCAGTCCAAGACAGGTTTCGCAGTTCCCCCAATTGATATGAACAGCCTTGGTCTCATCATGCCGATTTACAAGCGCACCTTGTACCAACCGAACCGACAGCGGTTTCCGAATCCCCGCGTGCTTTTTTTTATTGGTCTAGCGCGCAGCCCGTTTATCGTTGGGGGTATCCGCGGCCTCGTTTGATTGACCCGTTATGCCGGCAGGGGAGAAGGGAAGCGCGCAGTTCCGACTTCGCAGCTGAATCAAGAACATCTCTGTGCACTCTTTGGGAGACGCGTTCAAATTCGGTCGCGAATTCTGTTAAAAGCTATAGATCTCAGAACCAATCTAGTTGCCATCACTTACACTGATGTGGAAACCAGGAAAACATTGTTCAATAAACACAAATCAACACCATTCACCATGGATTTAACAGTAAAACTACTGGAACAACTTGTGGCAGAAATGGTCTTATGTTTTCAAGTGTTTTTAAATGCTTAAAACTTTTCCCAGTATTTCAAAGCTTTTACTGAATTTGAAAGTTATTTTTAATGTGATATTATTTGTTCATCCTTCATAGGTTGTCCCCATTTATAAAACTAAAAGTTGCATAATTTAGGAAAGCAAACACTTATTTAAAAAATAAATGCATTAATCACTAGTAGATGGCTGCAGAAAAGTACTTATAGCCCTATTAGCCATTTCCACTCCCTAATATATATATATATATTTTTGTATGTATATTATAGTTAGACATTACAGTAATAAAAGTTAATTTTATCTGCATCTCAACTGCCCAGACAGCACAAGTACATCTGTAAAGACGTCTGCTAAAGATCTAGGAAACATCTGCTGTGTAATCTGATAAATGTCTCAGAAGCATTTTTACATGCATTCTAATAAATGTCTATATGACCTCGCCAGGAACATCTTGTGATGTCTTGCAGATGCAGCAAACACTCTAAACAATAATCTTGTATGTCAAGGCAGACTCAATAGAATCTCGAGTGCGCGTTATGGCGGAGGGTTGCTTACTGTAGGTGCTGGTGCCACCTATGTAGAACTTAATAGGATGGTGTGTGGCTTTACATGTTAGTTTGAGAGCTCAAATGGTGTTCTCCCAAAGTCAGGCAAAGCCATAACAATGTTAGAAGAATGTTGTCTGTGGTATATTTTTACTGCAAAACAATAAGAAATAACGCAATGCCAGAATTTCATGTTGGTGACCTATGCTTTTAAAAACACATATCTACTGGCACTGATTGTGTATCTTTTGGGCTGCTTCCTTAGGTTGCGCGGTGGTTGTTGTTATCCACAGTCAGCAACTGTTTTAATCTTCTTAAAGCATCAAGGCGCCCCGGTTGTCTAAGTGCTAGCAAAAGAGACCTTCCATAGTTCAAAGTCAAGTTTTTTGAGAGCTATTGGATAGTGTGAAGATGAGACAAGTCAGGACGATTATTTACCAGCAGTCTTTTGTAGTAGAAGTGCTGTGACCAGGAGGGAATTTCCAGCTTTAGCTATAATGGACGTATTACAAAACTAGCTAATGATCTGATATCTCATCACTCGTGCATAATTTTAATTCCATTTAACACCAATTCCATGTGATACTATAAATCAAAGTATGACTACGACAAAGAGTCGGGTTCGGTCAGGGGTTGTAACTCCAGTAGGTTTGGAGCGTCTATAAGGGATATTAAATCACAAACAATTAGACTTATCTGCAGCAGCAATTCTTTGCTAAAGTCGTATGGTAATACAGTCTTGTACGTTTATATTCACGTCCGTAATCATCTGGTTTTAGCCATGTTTCTGTTAAACAGAGCACATCTAAGTTATGCTCCGATATATGGCCCTGTTACAAGCAGCAGAATATGTTGTCAGCTGTGTTTGCGTCTTACATCGGTTACGTTCCCAACCCAGTTCGGTACTTCTGGGGGACAACGCACATTCTTGTAATCGCATCTCACCGAAAACATCTTGTGGCAGCGTCCTTTGTGTGACCGGCTCGGCCTGTCATCACTTTTTGTTGTCATCATACCAGTGCGAGCGCGGCCGCTTCTGCGCCCCCCCCCCGTGTTCACGTGTGTTTAGTGTTTTGTTGTGTTTGTCCCTTCCAGTGCTTCCCCCTGCTTGGGTGGGGCTTTGCGTTTCTTGCCGCATCTCTTGAGCCCTTGGGTTTTGCTGCCTGAGCACCCCCGCTTTCTTCTGCGGGCCTACGCCGTCTCGGCTCTCGCCCCGGCACCTTATGAGTTTGGTTGTCGTTCTTTTATACCGGCTTTGAAAGGGCCATGTTCAGATCCTTTCCTCCCATTGGTTATTTCTCGCCGTTTCCTCTGATGGCTGTCTCCCGCTGATAGCGCCCGGGCGGCCCCATTTATTTCCGCCTAACGAGGCCCTTGTATATTTTGTCTAACGTCAAACCAGGGCATGCCACCTTTACCTGTCAGGTTTTTTGCCTGTTGCCCACTGCGCTCTCTGCCGGCCTCCACCCGTCGTACCCTGCTCTCGCCGTCGCCTCCCTTGAATACAACTGGCCGCTCCAGCCTTGCTGCTCTGGTCTTCTTATTTTGCCCCCTCCATCTTTCTCTTTTTTGGCTCCTATCGAGCTCGCACTTGAATGTTCATGAGAGTGGCTCAGTACACATCGAGTTAGTACATCACGTATTGACCCATAGTATGTCCATGAAGCCTGAAACTGTTACAGTCACAAAGACGATACGTGAGTAAAATCCCCCAGGCTTCGCTCATGTCCCAGACGTGTGGCCGAGGAAGAGCGCCGGGCCCCCGACTAGGGGGAGTAGTACCACGTCGTCTCCTAATCCATCCATTAAGATACAACATGTTATTAAGCATGAGCCTGCAACTTGTTCAGCGCTTGCCTGTGGTTGTCACAGTTCTGTAGTATACAACAGAAATAAAAAATTCAAAACCAAAACATGTAACGATCCCCAACAAAGAGGCAAGTTGCTTCTCAGTCCAGCTCCTTTGCATTGTAGAGGGGCATTTGTGGTGAACCCTCACAAATGCTTTCCATTTCTTGACAGACTTAGAATTCAATTTGGCTAGCGGGAGTGGCTTGTCCCTAGTGCCCTTGATAGTCTGACTGCTCCCCGTAACATAGGCGAGTCGCTAGTGCGTCCATTGCCTTACCCTTTTATGTGATTTACCGAACGTGGGATGTCCCTCAGATGTTCCTTACTTTCCCTCCCCAGTCCACATTTCTTCCTTTGTTCCCGATTTTCCCTTCGTTTACTCTTGGGGGGGGCGGTGTGTTCACTGGTCCTTTTCCGTACCTGCTCTTCAGGGAGCCGTATTATTGGTGTGTAGGTAACGCCTGCCATGGACCCCACACCTACCCCAGCACGGGCCCCCTTTCTTCACCTGCAACCAAATCTAAACGTGCTGATCGGCTTTTGCGCAGGCTTTGCCCTTGATCCCGCTTGCTCGCCTCCCGTGCCTAAGGCTCATCGAGTGTCATTGAAACAGGACTTTGTTGAATTCGAATGTGGCTTTGAGTCCGCTCCTGCTTTAGTGATATCTGTTTGCCCCCTTTCCCCATACCTCAGGATCCTTTGGAGTGGCCCGTTTGATATCTCTACCAGGCAGGTTCTTGTTTCAGTATGGTGATCTGTTGGTTCTAAGTTTTCTCATCTTCTGTTTCCTTTTAGAGCGCTAGACTCCTTTTCTGTTGTCCGCATTCCCTAGTATGTAATCTGCTGAATTTCTGGACTGTTGTCAAGGGCATAACTTCTAATCAACACATCCCCCATCGGTCTGCTCAAGCCATTCGTGATGTCATCATGAAATAGTGGGGTGGGCCTGAGTTTTTACTAACTATATCTTTACATTGTGGCCTTTCCATATTTGCTGCCGTTTTTGGCTTTAATTTTCATATTTATGTCTGGTCCCTTCTTTTCTAAACCTTCAGCAACTCTGCAGTGTGCCATTCCTGGTATTTTCGTAGGGGTGTTGTATTTTGTGTTTTTGTATGATGGCCATTTACGGGTTCGTCTGCACGGTACTCGTTGTTCTTCTGTAGTTTGTTGTGTCTTGGAGGACACACACAATGGCCCCGTAGATGGGCATTAGGCTTTGTTGGGTTACCGTTTCTCCGGTCTGTTCTTCTTCTACCTCTTTCTATTCCAGCATTACTCGTAGTTTGTTTTACCCTTAATCCCATTTCACTAGAAGGGGTTTTTCCCGCCCGGTGGTGGTGGGGGGGTGGGGGGGGAATGACCCCCCTTGGTTTATCCTTGCATCCAAGTACCTTTGTGCTGCACTTCCTTTGGTCTTGGTTGTGTCTGGCCTCTTTTATGAGCCCATCGTTGTGTTTACAATTATTTCCCCCGTTTCTTTTTGACTCTCCAAACTTTTTAGATAGGTTTCTTCGCTCTGTATGCTTTGTCACTCATCGACACGTGGTGTCGGTTGTGCTGCTTCTCCCCACGGGTCCTGCGGTCCTTTTCTTGCGTCTCCCCCGGGCTGCGTTTTCCCCCACCCTTTCCCGCTTGGGACATTACACGTCCTCTCTGCACGGGCGTGCGCTCTCGTTTTGGTACCCTATTCTTTTTTGGTAGTGTTTTTTTTGGGCCCGCGAAAAGCGCATAGCGACAGTTAACTCTCGTACTCCGCCCACGCCCACCTTGTCAGAACCTCTCCTATTTCTGGAAGTATATACGTCAACATACTATGTCCCAGCCATGTTTTCTTTTCTTACATACTGTCTTTCTGGCCCTATACCTTTTTATTCATGTTCAGAGCGTACAGTATAGTCATTGTTTTGATTCCAAATATATTTGTTCGGGGGTCTTGAACTATTATACTTGTTAGGTGGGTAGTGACGGGAATGTTTGAGAACCTTGTTTTACACCTTATGTCTGCAATATTCTACCACTTGCACTGTGTATCAGTTTGGTTATCTATTCGGACTGGTCTTGCTTCAAAGCAAGACTATGCAGTTTCCCACTTTTCTTTTTTGCGGTGGAATTTAGCCCCTTTATATCAATTATTGTAGTATCCCCCTTTCCCAGAACATTTGAATTGCTACTTTCTGTATACCACCTGGTCTTTGTACATATTCTTTTTTGTCGAGATTTTTTTTTTTCTCTCGTCCAAGTATTAGTCCTTTTGGATTCCGTACATAGCTACGTGCCGTTGCAGAGAGGGTTGACAATAGTCAAGTGTTAGGGACAGTCGGGGTGCTGTGTTGGCATGCTTGATCTTTGTAGCCATTAGAATGCTTAGGAATGTGATGCTCATCAGAGATATTTCCTTTTCTGCTTTTTCTCGGACACACGATGTGAGCTATGGGTATCTCTTTTTGAGTTTGTTGTGTCTCGAGTTTGTACCCTTCATCTGTGTTCTGGTAGCTTTCTGTCACTTAAGGGTGTGTTGTCTGTTTCCTTGTCTCTTTCCACTTCCGTGTTTTCATTTGTTGGACACATCTGCCCCCAAGGTTGTTTTGATCATCTCGTTAGCAAGTTCACCATCATTTGCGCATCTGCAGGGTGACTCGTGGCGCGTCGTAGTGCACACCTGGAGGGTCTTTGTCCCTGCGATTGGCCAGGTGAGGGCGTTACTAGCCCGCCCTCATCCCCTCACTTTCATGCTGTGGGAGTGTGAGAGTGTTTGCATGTTTTCTGTGCGGCTGTGGCCCCCAGGGTGTGTCCCCGCCTTGCCCCCCAATTTGTTCCGCTCTGCCTAGATTTGTCTGGTGTGAGTTCTCCTGCACTCCAACGTGTTCTATTGGTGCGCAACCCATTCTGGCTTCGATAGGTCATGTTGTCGTGTCCCTGGCAACTTCCCGAACTTTTGCTAGTGCTATCCCGTCTTTTTGGTCGGCCCTGTGGCCCTATTCCTTGTGGGTGCGGGCTGTCCTGGCCCTTGGTTTCGCTCTCCGCTCCACAGTGTGCCTAGACATTCCCCGTGAGTATCGGGCTCATACTGTATAAATAAAAAGAATTTGGTTTTAGAACTCCGTTATGCCTGTTTCCTATTTTCAATTCTTTCCACATATTTACTCCGGCTTGCTAATTCCGTATCTGTTTCGTTTAATACACGGAGGTTCCAACTTACACTGGATATTTTAGGGCATTCTGTGCTAGTCGCAGTAATGCCTTTTGCCCTGGACCACACACTCGATACCACTTTTTTTCTGTTCCCCGTCGGTGCAGCCATAATTTTTACTTTTTTGACACAGGCATCGCTCATCATGTCTGGCTGAACCGATAAGTTGAGATGATGCTGGGGTGACAGCGCAAGCTTGTTTGGCTCTTGCCTTCCCATGTTGTCTACGCCTGCGACGCATGACCGGCTTTGGCTTGTTCAGGCCCGCCATGCTCGTGTAAGCTGCAGGCACCTTAACACACCTTCCTGTCCGTATGCTGGGTTCATGAGTTTTCCTGGGCTCTATTTGCCCCTGTGGGCTATATCTTAAAATTGCCTACAGTGGGGCAGTGTTGGCCCTGCCCTATGATTGGTTTGTTCGTGTCGTCCGGACCCCCTCTTCCGCCAATGTAAACCCTCGAATTAAGTCAAACTTTGCATCACTTCTTTCAACTTCGTCTTTTACCCCCCCCAGCACCCCCCCTGATTTTTCCTTGTGTGTTTTTTGCGCGCTGTCCCCCTCACCATGCTTTTCGTGTGTTTGCCCCCGCCTTCTGAAAGAGGTCGGCGGTGCTTGTCATTTAAGTTTTTCGTTATCGGTGATAGCCTCTGTCGTGGGTAGACCATGCTGATCGATTAGGCCATTCCCCATAAGCTTGTACGTAGACGGGAACGACTGCACCCTACGGGCAGGCTGAATGATCACCCGTGGCGGTTCCCCATAGCAAGTTCGTTTCCCACTGCTGTGTTCTACAAAACTCGCTCTTTATGTTTGTCGCTTTTTGTTTGTCCTTCACCTCTTCATAGCATTACTGTTTGTGAAGCCGACATCGTCCTCGCCCGGTTGGGCCCGGCTGAGAACGCAAGAAAGCGCCCCTTCTCTTATGTCTCCAGGCACTGGTGTTGTCTAACTTTGCTTTATGCCCCATAATCATTGTGTGGGATCTTGTCATGGGCCGTCTATTGAGAAGCGGCTTGGAAGGTCTCTGCTCAATTCCCGCCACGACACCCGCTTTCCACCCTACGCGCCCCCGTTGGGAGCGCCTGTGCCCCCTTGGGCGGAGCCCGCTCCCAGCTGCGACCGCATGGATGGTGGCCGTTTGTCTCCCAACTTGCAAATAGGCTTACCGCCGGCCCCTCGCGCGCCACAGGTCATCCCCCCCCTAGTTTCCCACTGAGTAACCGAATGTAGGTCCCCATATTACCAGGGGCTGGATGGAGTGACAAACCCGCCTAAGGTTGCTTTTGCAGGTTCCTTGGAGCCCTGCCCCCCCGACCTCTCCGCCCCCACCCCTTGGGACCCGCCCTTGTTTCACCCCCTATGTTGCTGGCATCGTCCCGGACGTTGTCCTCTTTTGCCACCCAGTTGCGTTACGCCCTGTGGGGGGGCGGTGCAGTGCGCCCTGATTGCGGTAAAGTTTCGGGACACATCTGGAGGCCAGTTGTCGCACCGCCTTCCCTGAGGTCTTCCTTTTACCAGGGCGTTTCCATCGCTCATGTGACATCTACAAGAGCCTGTTTGTCGGTCTCCCTGTTGCTTTTTAGCATGCTGGCCCCCCTGATTTTGCCTGTGGTGCCGTCTGGCTGCCCCGGCGCGTGGGCCCCCTTTCCCCGCACGAAGATCCCCGGGCTCGACCTTCACTTGAGTTCGCCGCCACTCCGTGTGGTCTGGCCTTGTCCTGTTGACCCGAGCCAGCAGCGTGCTGTAGTCATGGTCACTGTACCCCAGCGTGCCCGTGCTACTCGTGGCCCCCCTCGGTAAATGGGCCCCCCCCGACGCCCCCCCCCCGACTCGCACCGCGACGCTGCTATCGAGTGAGCCGCTGATGCAGTCATGTACTATACAAGTCAACCAATACCGTAGTGAAGCGTTGCCGCGCAGCTACAGGTGATCGCTTTCCATAACTGCGTAGATTTATTTAAGTAGGTAATAGTACACGCTGAATTAGCATTACAGGTAACGTGGAAACCATGGAGATAGAAGTTGCGGTAATTCGTCGGAGAGAGAGAGGCGTATATGAGTTGATTTTGACACAAAGAGACGAACACATAGTAGCAATAGGAAAAGGTATGGCCGACGAGGAATGGAGATATATCACAAGAGACACAGTGCCGATTTCAAGTAAGAGGGCTTCTAACGAGCCCGCAGCAGTTGCACCGAGCAGACGGCCAACCCCGATAGGCCTCGCGATTGATATGGCTTCTTTTTGGCCCATAGCCGTTTTCCGCCGGCCCGGCGAATGGCCCGGGGATTGGTGTCAGCCGACCGAGGTTTCAGACGCTATGCGAGCGCATGTTGTGGTGATTCCATTCCAGGAGCCTTCCTGTTAGTGAATATGCCGTGCGTTCTACAGGGCGCGAAGTCACGGGCATCCAGTTATGGTTTTCCCCGGCCTTTTGCCCATTACGCAACAGAGATGTTACGATGTTACCTTGCCTCTTTGGATGATAATTGCAGGTAGTGATGATAAGCTTAGAAGGCTCGTTTGCCCCACTTTTTCTCTGCGACATCCTTTGGATTATTGCATCACTATTTTGCCGCACGCCTTGGGGGACTTGGTGATCCTTGCCCATCTGACGTCTGAGGGACATGTTTTTGTTACCCCTACTGAGGCCGCTCATATTCTAGAACACAAATGTGTGCGCAGAGTGACTATGCTACTTTGCACTTGTCCTCTCCGAAGCTGTTCCGGTACTGTCTGGATTCATTTAAACCATTTTCCGGATCTTATTGCTCCCTGCTCAACTTTTTTAGGAGCCAATGTGTAAAGGACTGATCGCTCATCATGAAATCCAAGAATTAGCCCACCATATTGCCATGACCTTGTCAAACGTCCTTTTCCCATTTGATGATGATTATCTCTTTCTCTTGTGAATAAACCATCATATGTTTTACTGAGATTTGTAAATAGTAATTCCTTTTTTATCTCCAATTGGTAACACCAGGTCCAAATTTTTCTGAAGTGGGTTGTAGGATACAGAATGGCCATTCAACACTCCATCTCGTTATCCTCAGGGATGACAGCATACTGTGATTCATGCGTTTGGAGTTTTATTAATATTTTATTCAATCTAGCCCTCGAGAATTACCATTAAACAAAATGGAGTGAACAATATATATTTTTTCTATTAGACATCTTGTCACCCTTTTTTTTTCTTTTTCCCAAAGAGTTCAGCATTGTTGTCAATAATTCAATT